>OY998150.1:7334890-7713847 GCA_963921925.1 Sphagnum tenellum
AAAAAAAATTATGTTTTCATAAAGAGGAATTTTCAAATGAAATATTTTAAAACTTTTATTTATTGTATTTACAGTTTCCCCAATATGTCTTTTTTTTTACAATCAATTTTGAATAAATATTTTTTTTTGAAATTGCACAAATTTGCCAAATTTTGCGTTTCTTCTTGAATAATTGTCACAATTTCAAATCATACCAAAACATGTTAACATATTCAGTTTTAGTTTCAAATATTATAAGCTTCAACTTTTCTTCAAACAATAGATACATTGCAGCACATTTACATGTCATAAAAGATTCATGAACTTTTTTTAAACCTTAAATTTTGATACACAAAATTTTTTAAAAATGAAAATTTGATTTTTTTTAATATGCATATGATAATACCCTACTATTACCAAAAAAAATGAAGATAAAAAATATATATATTATGAAAAGTAAGGGGCCCTTTATAAAATAATGTTATTGAATGAAGATGGTAAACATCTTTTCTTCAAACCAAATTTTGATATTAGAAGATTTTTTGACTCATTTTATATTTTTCAATATCCATATTATTCAATATGCACAATTTTCTATGATTCACATGCCATTAAAGTGGCGCCATAGACAAATGCAACAAGAATTGTAAATTTTTTGACATTTTGACATCAATTTTGGCTCATTTAAACTCATTTGCACCCAACTAATTCCATAAGTTTCTCACTTGTTATCTAATTATCTTCCTTTGTATCAAGAAAGGGAGAACGTTAATAAACTACAAAAGTTGATTAGCAGAGAGGCCTTTGGCAAGAAATGGTTGGAGGGGTGAACTCCCACCAAACCTTGTTGTGAAGTTAACAAATATCTTGCCTTTGATTCACATAAAAATGAACCTTATTCAAGTTTATGTAGTTTTTTTAGAGTAGTGGTGTGGTGATGGAGGTCCTTTTTAAGGCATTGATGATAATAATTGTTGGTAATGCAAATAATACCATGTGAATGGTCATAAATTATCTACTAATTTGCTTAATGGATTTATGTGGTGGATTTAGTTTTGTAATTGAATTGTCTTACTAATGTTCATGTTGAGTGAGTTTAAAACACAACTAAAATGAATCCTATTATTCATAGTGCTTCCATTACTTAATGGAGTCAATGATTGTCCAAAAATTTGACTTTCAAAACTACATCTCCCCTCAATCTTGGAAACAAACCATACTTCTAAGTGAATGTTCCTAGGATGGTGCACCTAGGTGTTAACATGATTGACACACAACAATTCAAATGTTTATTTACATGGGATACAGTTTTTAAAAATCTTGTGGGTAATCCATATGGACCTCAAGTCACTACAAATTCACTAACAAAAAATGTGTTATCCCAATGTGTCCATGGTTGGATGCCCTCCTAATGTAAAAGTTATGCCTAAATATTTTAATGATGATGGTAATCAGAAATGGTTTAGGTGAAACATGTATAAAGTCCATCAATGATAACCACAATGACAATTATGGATGTTGCCCACTTGACAATTATGAAAACATTCCATAACCGACGTAAGTACTTCACTCCTTTCATCAAAAAAGGATATGAAAAAGCATATTAACATATGCCTTTTCATAATTTGGTTGAATTTAACTCAACAAAATTATGAAAAAAATTTAATTGAAATAAAATTGAATTCAAATTCAAATAATTTGGGTTCAATTCAATTCAATTGAAATCAATTTGAATTCAAAGAAATTAAATTAAATTGAAACTTCAAATGAGAACACTAACCATATTGAATCCAAAGGAGGAGAATATTCTGTTCAATTCAATTCACTTCAATTTAGGAATTTGAATTCAAATCAAATTCAATTGAATTGTATTCAATTTAAGTTACATTATGCAAATTTGTTCAATCATTCAAATGGAACTTAATTACTACAAAAGCAACTCATCTTTTTCATCAATTATTGTCATTGGTAGTGTGTAATAAAATGAAGTGCAAGTTTTAATATTGGTAGGATTAGTAAAATCCATCATAGATTCCATGAACCAACTTCCCTTTCAAATTTTCAACCAAGGTATGATCTAAGGAGTGGGTTTGAGTATGATCAAGATGTCAACTAACTTATTAGGACATGGATCATGATGGACTTGTAATTATTCTTTGAAAACTCTTTGTCTAATGAAACAATGCATAATTGCAATATGTTTAATTCAATCATGTGAAGAACTAACTTTAAAAAAAGATTAATGGAAATTTAGTTGCCCATCACGAATAGGGGTTGTGTTGATTTGTGTTCATCAAGTACTTGAATTTCTCCCTAGTAAGCTTCTCAATTACCTCATTAAGAATGCTTATCATTGCCATATATTGAATTATGTGTAAGATTTTTGTACATGCTTTACAATCTGATTGGTTGTTTTAGTGAGGTGCAATTTGTTTTTTTATTGCCCCAAGTAATTGAACTCAACTAAAATAGGAATAACTATCCTAAGGTCGATATTCGATCATGGATATTTTTAGCCTAGTTAGCATTTGAAAAACTAGCAAGCTTGGTCACCTTGCCTTGAACATAAGATATACCAACATCCATTGTCCCTTTGACATTTGTAAGCAAATGTTTTACAATATCTAAGTGGGGAGTTTTAGGCTGATTTGAAACTTACACATCATGTTTACTATAGAGGATATATTAAGTTGAGTTTGAGTCAAAAAGTTTAGTTCGAATGTTTTAAGTTATGTATTAGGTCTATTTTGTAAAGGTCAAAATGGTGCACATGTTATGGAAATAATCACTTAGTGCAACTTTAAATTTTAAAAAAATTTAAACCCAATGATTTTTTTGGAATATCATACTACAAAATACCATAAGCACCTTCTCTAGCATGTTTTCAGCTTTGAACCTCTAACGCAATGGAACATTTTACAACATTTTGTATTGATTCTTTTTGCAAAAATGAAAAGACATAGTGTTCCACCAAATTATAGGATAGTGAAATGTTGTCAATTATTGGATACTCATTATGTGTTGGTGGTTTGGCCTAAGGTAAGCTCCTAAAATTCCACCAATTTTTGTAATATTATTTTTCATGTAATTTCCTTAAAATTTGAAATTTCCAAAAGTAATTTTATTACTACCCAAACTTGAAAAGCTCCTACACTAACCAATAGGTGTGATCCCTTTGACCTTTTATTCATTTTTTTTGTAAAACAGAAGTATGTTTTCCTTGATTAGGGGTAAGTTTGAATTATGCAACCTTTGTGCCCTAGATATGGTTCAATGAATTCTATGTACCTCTAGGCAACATACAAGGACATATTTATGAACAAAATATGACTTGGACCATGCCTTCTTGCCTTCATCAAAATTAATTGTATGACAAGATGTGAGAGTTCATTTGTGGATTGTTCATGACATGAAAAACATTTATGGGCTAAGTTATAATTTGGATGTCATGGAACTTGGATATGAAGTTTTATGGATATTTGATGGATAATGACTAAACAATGAACATATTGAAAAATGACAAACAAAATGGGTGTACAAGTATGAGTTTTCAAGACAAAAAGCACAACAAAAAGGTTGAACAATAGTTTCAAAGCTTGTCACAACCAATGAAACATATGTAGTTCACATTTTCAATTATTCTTCAAATAATTTTCAATATGTAGTTCACATTTTCAATTTTGAAACAAAAGTCACTTCAACATGGACAAATCTAAATGCTCTAAATGTTCACATGGTCTAAAGGAATTACTAGCCATGTCATCTTGACTTGGTAGGTTGTTTGTTTCATTCAACTTAATACTAGCATTATAGAAATGAACAATCTTTCAAAGGAAATTTACGAACTTGAATTATGTAATGACAATTTAGTAATTATCAGGTCAACATCTGAACATCCAGATCATCACTTCATGAAAACTTTGCTAAACAAGTACATTCCACACATCATATGATCAATTCAACAGAATTTAAGTACATCTATTGTTCAGATGCAAGATATATATTCTAGAACTCATTAAAACGGTTGAACATAGGACAATTATTGGTTGGGTAGACCATTTTTGCATCAATTGTTACCCTGACATTAATTGTCATGTCATTCATTTGTTGAAGTGGAGGAAGATGTAACTAAGGACACCGCATCATCCACTCTGCCAGTTTCTGGAACAGATAACAAAATCTCCACCAGACGACGCTCCTTTAAACTCACATGCACATAGATAAACATCAAAGGTTGTTGTGACTGTGACTTAGCAGCTTTGAGGTCAGGAGACAATAGTTTCTACCTTCAAAAGCATTTCAGACACAAATCCATTCAACCCAAGTTGAATACAAAACAACCTTATTTTTCGCAAGTACTGATAGAAGCAACCCAAGGGAAAGAAGAGGATTCTCGACTCTGTGACCAACTTCTGAAGGGTGTAAGACCTGCGCCTATGAAATAATTTTGTCCAACTTATTCGCCTGGTAAGTTCCCTTCTTTCTCAAGGACCTCCAAAGGCACATAATCAACCATCACCAAAGGACTAAAGAAGAAAGACATCACACTCGGCACAATAAACTAGCTTCCACATAACCTTGATATATATAGGTCAGACTGCCAAGCAGCAAAAGCTCTCAATTGCACTCCCCTTTCTGTAAGAAACAAGGGGGGCAGCAATGGTCTTGAAAATACAGACAAATATACAAAAAAACCACACTGTCATGTGACACAGGAATTTAGACCTGCTGTCATTGATTAGCTGTACATCTTAAACCCTGGGATTCAGACCATGTTGTCAACGTACAGGCTGAAAATTGGGCGAAGATTTCTTTTGGGACTCCATTTGCTCCTGTGGCTGATGTATCCCCTGACTTGAGTAATTGAAGCTGTTGTACAATGCCCAGGAGATGCTTGCCAACATATATAGTTCTGTCATTTATCAAATTCGGTTGTCATCACTGCAAGCTGACTGTTGTCCCAAAGCACACATCTTCAACACAAAAACCTGCTGCTCTGTGTCCATCAGATTCTTCAACATCTCATAACCTCCAAATATAGGAAGTACCAGGTGAAGAAGCAAACAGCCGACTTGCTGATGCACACAGACTACAACCTTGGTCTCGAGTATACCCAAAATATCCAATGTGGCAGAGACAGGCTCTATTTGATACATTTGAAACCTCTACAGACGCCAAGCCAGATAGCAAACAAAATTGCACAGACAAAAGCATCAAAAATCAACACCAGCTTCACATTGCGCCACCAGACATGGTGAGCAAGAAACCTTGTACTTCCACTCTTCTGCAGATGGTGGGTTGATCCTGGTTTCGAACCACCTTCCACCATAACATCAAGTTTCTGACCTCTGTCCAAAGCCTTGCCACTGTTTTCCATCATTATCTCCTTGATCTCAGATACCTGGACAAGGTTTTCAAATGACTGTCAACTAACTGTATTTGCAAAACAGTAAGGAAATATCTACATTGACCTTGTAATCAGAAGAACAAATAACATCTAACAAACAATCATACACCCAAAAATCTCAAATTGCAGCAGAGCATTTGGTTCTGGAACACAAGCTCCTCAAGAAACTTCCAAGACATTCCAAGAAACATATCCATAGGAAAAATAAAAAATAAAAAAATCCATAAAATTCATCTTTAATTATTAGCAGATAACCTTCAAAAAACCCAGTAAGTAGGCCAGAAACTTCTTTCGCACAAATGCAGTCGATGTCTTTTCTTTTGAAGATATTTAGTGCTGTCATCTAGATGTGGAGCCTGAAACAGTGAACCGTTCACTCACCTGATCATTGACGTTTCCCTTGTCTGTCTTCCCTCTTTTCCCTTTTAGAGGTGGAAATCGAAATCTTCTCTCAGAGAGCTTCTCAGGAGCTTGTTCTCGTTCTGGCTGCTTGTGATTGTAATAAAGGTTGCCACTGTGGTCAGATGTGAAAGCTTCAGGTGGCCCAGATTCAACATACGTATCGTCATCATCATCATCATCATACTCTCCATTATGTTGTGCAAGAAATTCCTCTTCTTTAATTCGGTCAACCTCGTTTTGGGGCACACCTACCAGTGGTAGAACCAGATGGCTAAAATTAGTAGAAAATTCATCTACAAAGCAACAAGGTTCAAGCCCCTGTCCATCCTGCTTCATCCCCTGGGCATGCATCATCGGTTTGAACTCATCCCTCACCCGCTCCAGAAATACAAAAGCTTTATTTGGGGTGAGAGCCTCATCAACAATAGCACAGTAGGTGAATGGCATTTCCATAAGACAGCTGAATATTTTCCTCTTAGTTGTGTATGTAAAGCGCCGATGAAAAGCAGGCACTTTCTCCAGACATTGCAAAGCAACTGTTGCCAGATCAATATTCTGATCCTTGTACTCAGCCACTATCATTGTCCCCTTGGACACCGAGGCATAGTAGACCAGATTGGTAACAGGGGCTGCTGCCAGTCCCATGCCCACCCCTCCCCGCTTGCCAGGTTCTTTGGATTTCCTTCTGTGTCGTATGAAAGAGACCCCGTCTCCTTCGCTATCCCTCAACATATGCATCACCTCAATGTAAATCCCCTTTAATTGTCTATGTCAAACTCTGGTATCCAACATTTGCGCTCTGTTTCAGGATAGATTAATGAGATACCCTAGTACATCGCCAGCCTTTTCTATACAAATTATCTGGTTACACTGACTCAGCCTACTTGCATCACATCCAATCTTTACTATCTCTTGTCAGGAGCTTTATGAACACTTCACTGCCGACGGAAAGCACTAGGCACAGTCGATCTTCACTGGCATATGTTGGGCTTTTTTCCACCGTTAGATGAATCCTGTTCTGGAACTGTTCAACAGAACACACACTTGATTCGACCTCAACTCGTCACAACTCCAATCTGAACACAAAGAGTTTCGTCAAAATCATGTCCAAAGTTAGCAACACATACATACAAACACACTCCGAGAGCAACACTCAAACAAAGCAACAAACATGAGCCGCTACAGTCACAGCAGCTGTTCCCTCCTTGTGAATACAATGAACTGCAGAACAAATTTACATGGTATCCTTGCCTCACAACCATATATATTGGACTCGGATGCGCTACAATCATTAAAAAGCTAAACGCCATAGCCGAACACTGCCATGCACTTTTGATGAAAGAAAGCACTAAGAACCTCATACAAACGCACTCCAAGACACGACACGCGTTACCCTAGAAAAAAAAACAAATACAGAACCTCCAAAGAAGGAGAGAGAAGCAGGGAAAGGACAAGAAAAAAAACCTTAAAAGAGCAGTGCGCTGTCGCCATTATCGTTCTTAAGAAACCGCCACGCAACCTCCACCCGCTGGCAAGGCAATAATGCAGCGTACAAAAGAAAGGTAGACACACAGGCACACAAACTCCAGGAAAAAGAGCCAAGAAACCGACAGACAACAGGACGCGGCGGAGCTCAACAACAGCGCGAAGAAGAAACCTCCTCACACGGCTGTCCAAAACGGCAACGACAAGGGAATCTGAATGGCACAAAGCCGCGAAGGGGAAGGAAAGCGGTAGCGCAGCAACAACGCAAAAAACGTAAAAGGGTCGACTTCCAAGGAACAACGACGAAGCAAAGAACAAGAGCAAGCAACGAATGATCGCCAGAAGCGGTAAGTCTGAAAAAGTATATGGTACCTTAGGCCCCTTTTACACTAGGAGTCAGGGCCAATGTTCAACCCAAATCAAGCATTCCTATTGGTGCAAAACTTGAAATCGGCCCCAATGGCTTTTACACTAGGAGTCAAGGGCGAACTAGAAAAAAATCTTTTCAATCTGCCCCGAGTTACTACTAATAAGTGCTGAACTTTATGGCCTTTGTATTTATGGCCCCAAGGCTGGAAAAAAAAAAATGGGGATACCATCAAATTTGGGAGGCCAATTTGTAACCCTTTGGGGCCAAACAACAAGCCCAAAATGCTCAAAGTTGGCCCCCCAATTTTTTTCGGCCTTCATTCCTAGTGTAAAGCGGGCCTTAGGTATTGTAAATTTAAATTCCCGTCTTTTTTTGTTGTGCCCATGTTTTTTTTTTCTCTCTTTCACATTTTTACCACTCCCACAAGACCAATCCAAAACCCTAAAAGAATCTTGTATGTAGGTCTTTTTTTTAAAGTAAGTAGACTTTTTCTTTTGCCTTCACTTTGGAGAAAGCCCAATTCATTTAATCTTACGAAGAAACAAATTGATTTAATCCTTGTAAATGAAGACTTTGTATTTAAGCTCTGCTTATTAATTAAAAGCTTCAGAACCTCAAAATTAGGGTTAGGTTTTGTATTTAAGGTTTTCTTCTACCTTACAATTGTTAGGGTTTTTTGTTTTCTCTTTCCTTCTTTTGAAGGATAACAGAAGGGTTATTATGCTTCAAACCCTAAACCCTAAACCCAACCCTAACCTAACCCTAAACCCTAACCCAACCCAAGCTGACAAGTCCATGGCACCCCCAAGGTCAAGCTGCCAACATAAAATGAATGGAAACTTTTGATGGTACACCCCTATTGGTGCCTATTGGTGCTTCTATTTGTAGTTTTGAAGTTGATGGACATCTTGCCTCAATTTTTTGAAAATATGTGTGCACATGAGGAAAAGTAGTGAAATCATTAGTAAAAATATATTTTTATCTTGCAATAAATATTGTTTACAACAATGATAATTTTTTGTTTCATTTTCCAATGTATCGAAATTACAATCTATCAATGCATCATGATATGTTATCATAAGAATCTCATGGTACATATGTATTGTGTAAGTAAGGGTGAGAAAAGTATTTGAAAATACATGGATACAAGGTTGTCACATTTCCAAATCTATGGGTATTATAAGGTGGTCATTAATGTATCAAAATTATCAATACATTGATATTACTCACACATTGTGCACAAACAATATTTTTATGTTACATATCAAAAATTGACACTTTTCTCATCACATTTCAATTGTAATTTATCACATGTTTTTATATGTAATAAGGATTTGTTGACATTTTTTAAAAAATCAATTGAAAGTTGTTGTGCATGTTTAAACATAGCAAGGGCAAGAAAAGTTTTTCAGAATATATGGACAAGAGACTAACATGTTTTTAGGTCTATGGTTATTATAAGGTGATCGTTAATGTATTAAAAATACATTATTCACATGTGGTGCACAAATAATATTTTATATATCACCATTTTTTTCCAGATGACAAATAGACCACAAATATAAAAAATTGACACCTAGCCCAAATTTCTACCATTTAAAAAAGTTTAACCAACTTCTATTCGCCACATGTTTTTTCATACATTAAAAATTTGTTAATACATGAAAATTTTCAATTGAAAGTCATTGTGCATATATAAAGATAACCAAGGATGGGATTATTTTTGCAAGGCACATGAACAAGAAATATGTCTATGGTTATTATAAGGTACACACTAATGTATCAAAAAACGCCAATATATTATTCACATGTTATGTGAACAATACAGTCCATGTATGAACATTTTTTCCAATGTGACAAATTGATGTTTGCATATCAAAAATTGAAATTATGTCTCCCATTTTTTTATTGTATCCAATTGTTATTTGCCATGTCTTTTTTAATTCATTAAAGATTTGTTGATATAGTAAGGATTTTTCAATTGAAAGTTGTTGTGTATGTGTAGACATAACAAAGGTAGAATTGTTTTTTGAAAATACATGAACATGATATTACCATGTTTCTAGGTCTATTGTTATTATAAATGAATCATTAATGTATCAACAAATACCAATACACTACTCACATTATGTGAAATAACACATTTTATGTATCATCGTTTTCCCACACATGATACATGAATAGCTAGATATATAAAGATTTGACATTTAGTTTACATTTCTTATCATTTTTTATTATATCCAATTTTTATTTTTCATGTATTTTTTTATAAATTTAAGATTTGTTGATACACCATGGAGTTTTTAATAAAGTAAAATAAAATCAATTGAAAGTTGACATGCACATGTGTCATAACATAGTAAGGTGGGAAAAGTTTCAAAATACATGGACAAAGGCTTATCATGTTTCCAAATTTATGGGTAGTGTGTGAAAGAGTCATTATTTCAAATCCAAAATAATGATATGTTATTAACATATGGTGTATGTAATATGTTTCACAATACGTTCAATTTATTACCATAGTTCTAAATTTAATAAATAGTGGTTGAATATGAATAACTAATAACTAATGTACATTTTCACCACTTTGTCAATCATAGCCAATTGATACTTGTCATTTGCATTTTTTGTTCTATTATAAGTATTTTTTCAACTTTCAATAGGGATTATTTTGCAAACTAAGCAGTGGGTTCAAATTTCTCAAATCTAGTGCAAATTAAATTTCTTTTTCACATGTTGATGCAAATAAAATTACATGAACTTCTTCTTCACATTTTTAAAAACATTATTACATGGATGTTTTGGAACACACTTGTAACAATTTTACAAACTTTTCACATGTCATTACAACAAAGTTTTGTGTAAGTGAAGGTTATATTCACTTTTTAGCATATAGGTGTAAATTATTTGTTGATTACCACATTGAATTTACTAGTCTATTGAGTTATTTTGAATATGGAAGAATGCATTACTTTCTTTTGTATAAAAACCATAATTTGCATTATTAGAAAACATGCCCCATTTCACTATACATTCCACTCAACATTGAGTGGGAAGAGCCTTTCTTAGTCAAGGCTTTTGCCACTCAATGTTGAGTGGATGTTGGGTGGATTACATATTGACATGGGGACATGTTTTGTAATAATGTTGTCTATGAATATTGATCTTCATAAGCTTTACTAAACAATACCCAAATTTATGTTTAAAGCTTATAGAATATACCCTTTTCAAGGAATTTATGTCAATTGTACATTGTTGTGTTTTTTACCTTTGAATGTTATCAAATGTCTAGTTATTTTTACATCATGAAATATTTATCATATAATAGGTTAGAATTCACTTGAATGATGGGCTTGGAGGATATTGTTTAAAAGAGATTTAGATAGAAGAAATCTTATTTATTTAAGGTTAACCAAATTGTATACTCTTAACAAAGGTTTAAATGTTGAGTCTTGCTTTACTTATATGTTTAACAAAACATTAAATTGGTATGTGATTACCATATATTTCAAAAAGTCCATCATGCATTGATATGTCACATATATTTATGATAGATGACATTTTGAAGTGTATCATGATATAAACGCATGTATAGGAAAAAATCACAAGTCCGTGATTTACAATATACTAACAAATGGAAAATGGAATCATGCATTATATATCGATACATGCCACTATTGGATAGGAAAGATGAGTTACATCTAAGTATGTTGTAAAACTCAATTAATAAATTCAAGTTAATTCAAACTAAACTTTGACCAACCAACTTGTTTTTTTTAAAACTTTGTTTCACTTTATTTCATTATAAATTTACATTATAGGGTACAACATTATTAGTTTTCACCATTTTTCATGATCATTTTTTAAATTCAAATTTGAATAAAACAGTTTTGAAGCTAGAAAAAATATTTATAAATAAATGCACATTAGACCTTTATCTCAATGAAGTATTTTAAAATCGTATTTCACAAACTTTTCAAGTGTACCACAAGGTTTCAAAGCAAATGAGATTCAAAATAAGTCCATACAATGGAGATAATATATATACAAGATAATTGAACATTATTAAAAAAATCCATATTTATACATTGGATTGTAATGTATCAATTTTGTGATAAATATATTTAATTACATTGAAATCATATAAAATATTGAGACAAAAAATAAATTTAAAAAATTTAAAAATAATTATGATTACATATATACATATATATAAACTGGTACCAAACTCTCAAAATTGTTGATAAATGTGTCAAAGTGTAACAGGTAGCCAAGTTCAGAAGTGAAAATCTTACATTAAATTTTATTGTTACAATTTTTATTTGATTTGCTTGTTTTGAGAGGTTAGATGACTTGTTGCTACCTTCTATTTGGTTGGTAGTTCCAATAACATGAATTTTCTCAAGTTGTGAAAATGCATAGTTGATTAATAATGTTCATATTTCTTGTCACTAAACATAGCAAACTAAACTTGAAACAAACATAACAAAACTAAACTACCAAAAAAAATGAGCTTTATTTATGATACACTATATCGAAACCATTTCTTTCTTTCTCGTCATGGATGTGAACTTGAACTTGGGCCAACTACCATGTGCACAAAATATAGATTATCCACATGCCTTTTTATGTGTGGAATTTGAAGCTCATGGAAATTTCACAATGATGAATAAATTCCCTTAAATATTTTGTTGCATAATTATTAACTCCCAAGTAAGAAAGAAATGCAATCATTTAAACCTAAGTTGTCATTTTTAAACATTTCTTTTCTACTTCTTTGGTTAATATTCTTGAAATCATGGATGATGACCTTACATACTTAGTAATGGAATTGCATTTAGAGAAGCCAACAATGAACATGACAACATCTTATGGATATAGGAAGGAGAAGGAAAGAGAGGGGTGTTCAAGAGTTTTTTTTTTAATCCTCCTATTCACAAAATATAAATTCTTTTTTTTCCTTGTTCCTTAACTTTCTAACATGTAAAAAAATACATTAACATTCACCCAACAAAGAACACAACAAACATCACCAAAAAGCATGTTCAATTTTCCCTTGCCCAATCCCCATTGGAAAAAAATTGCAACACAATCAATTTCAAGGTAATTGAAAAAGAAAAAGAAACAAATAAGTGTACACCTTGATTGCCTTTGTACCTTACAAAATGCATCATGGTCATGACATGAGGCACTTATGTTCCATGGTTTCACCATAGCTACTTAGATGGCAATAAAATCATGCATATGTCATGATCATATAATGATACTTAAATATTTGATACATTATTGGCAAGATGCAAAGTTACCCAATGGATTCCTTCAACAATAATTTTTTTTCACCATTTCCCCATCCATTTGCACTTTTTTGTGATTTTTCCTATAGTAATCAATTGTCATCAAAACTTGGCGATCATTTTATGTTTGGGCATGAAATGATCATTGGGTTTTGATGGTAAATGACTATTAAATGCTTATATTGGTGCATTTTCTACTACAATGGGCATCCTACCCCAATGTGGAAATGTGTGCATGTGAGTGAAAATAATGAAATTGTTAATAAATGTGTTTTCTACCTAACAATAAATATTGTTAGCAACAATGATAATTTATTTTTTACTTTGTTGTATCAATGCATTATCTATCATGCATCATGCAATGTTATCATTGTGAAAACCATGGTACATATGTATTGTAAAGACAAAGGTGGGGTTCTTTTTCAAAATTACAAGGGCAAAAGGCTACCACATTTCAAACCATTTTCAATTCTATGGTAACTTATGGTAACCACTAATGTATTTTAAAATACCAATAAATTAGAATTTCAAAATACATGGGAAAGGTTGCCATGTTTCCAAATTTATGGGTAAATTAAAATATTTATTAGTTTAGTTGAAAATCATCAATATGTTACTTACACATGATGTGAACAATAGATTGAGTATATTATCAATATTTCACACTTACCCCAACAAACGAGCCTTTTGACCATGGAAACCTCCTTTGAAAAATCATCCTTTGACACATTAAGATGTACAAGGCCTTCTTCACCTTGTTGCATTTTAATCCTCACAACTCAAGTACATGATTCCATTTTGGCAAGGAAGGTCAAAATGGTGGATGATGTGAATTTCTTTCCAAAATCACATCATCCACCTTAATAATGAATTGCAATAATTGCAAGTATATGAATTTTCAAGGTTTAAATTTTAACTTCCATGACATTCTTGCCCCAAGATTTTCAAGTGTATTATGCATGTATAAATGTGATGTTCACCAAATATTAATTTTAAATATTATGATCTAACTATATTATTTTGTAGACATGAAACATGCGACTAATTTTTGCTTTTGCAATGAAATTTATGCCCATAGGTAATATTAAGTTGGAACATGGTTGCCCAAGTACTAATGTCTATATGGTCCCAAAAATCTCACAAATGTTGTCATGGATATTACAAAAAATCTTAACGTGCATGCAAAGAATTAGACATTAATGGTAAAGTAATCCCATTAGGGACTAGCCACAAAGGTACAAAAGATTTTAAAAAGAAATGGGGTGGTTATATAAAGAAGGGATGTAACATTGAGTTCACCATTAAGACATTTTATTTGTTCAAACACATGTGTTAGGGTTGTATTTCATTCAATCAAATCATGTCAATCAAAATGATTTACCTATGCATGCGAATTTAAAGATGGGTTGCATTTTATGCCCATCTATTACAAGAGACCTAGGATTTTCTAATGGAACAACTAATGTTCAGATTTTCAATGCTTTCAATCATGGCAAACATATGTGACATGTGAAAGTCATCATATTAAAGACATGCAGTTGGATAAAGACTTGTTCCTTATTGAACAAGATGTTAAGCTGTTGTGTGGGAAATTGGCTCAAAAAACATATTAGCTAGACATGAATGACACGTGAAAAATGTGTGTATGTGTGTGTCCAAAAAACATTGACCCAATGTTTTACTATCAAGAAATTGGGGTAAAGGTGGATGGTGGTCTCATTGGGCAAAACATGCCTTTCACTTTAGGTATTCAAACACCATGACAAACGGGAATCATGATTGAGCATGGGCAACAAGGGGGTGTTGTAGTTGATGTAACCTTTGGGACAAACAAGAAAAATGATATATACAAATTGATACCTTGATACATATGTAGTTTTATACATTGGTATATATGTAGTTTGATACAATTGAAACATTAATAGGGACATATTGTGGGACATAAATGGGACTTTCTAGGCCTAGTTAAAGTCAAGGAAAAACATATGGGTCAATTGTTGTGTGGATTGGTACATTCATGAATTAAATGGAAACGTCCTCGCTTAATACTAGTACCAAAGTCTATGTAAAAACTTTGGAATTGTGAAAAAAAATGTCAACAGTTGTTTGTGGTTGGGGCCTTCTTGGACGCACAATTGATTACTTACACAATTTTTACATTGCCTTCCTATGAAAGTGGTGTAGTGTTAGTCATGTCATTCAAGAAAACCCACGTGCAATACACCATCCAAAACCCAATGTGGGCATGTTGCAACTATGTCCATGCACAACACAAAAAACATTTACAAGCATCAACTCAAGGTCTTGGTGTTTATTTGCCTTGGCCTTGCAAATGACACAAATATACATTTTTGTGGATTATTGGAAGGGATTGTTCATGGTGGGTTAAAAAATCTACTTACTACATATGTGGGCACACTTAACCCACCCCCTTCGCCCCCCTACACACATAATGTGTCGCAACCCCACTTTGGCCAAGTGTGGGGGTGAAGCCCAACACTCCCAAAGTTGGGGATTTGGAGTCCTCCGGGACTCGCAAATGTTTAGAGTTGAACAGAAGGACCCAAAATACCTTGCATTGAATTGTTCTTAGTGTCATTGAAAAGGTCTTGAAGCGTAGATATCGAAAATGGCCTTGCATTGGTCATTTGGACATTTGCAACCCAAGTTATGGGCAAATGAAAGGCCGGGAGTCAAACTGGCAGTTTGACTCCCGACCACTAAAAGTCGGGAATCGACATCTTCCCAACCTCCAAATTGAGTGTGCAAGATGTCGTTGAAAAGATCTTGATGAGGGCTACAAACTTGGTTTTGACTTTGTTGCGATCAGACTTTGCACTCGAGAGTTATGAGCTCCCAAACTCTCGAAATTTTAACCGGGACAGTTTCGAGACAATTTCGGGACTCCAACTTACGAGTCCCAAGAAAAAGAGCCATTTGGATGTAGCCTCGGTGGAGCGTTACAAAGAATACTATGTGGGGGAAGGTGGTGGCTTCCCCCGAGTCCGGGCCGCGATGAGTCTTGTGGTCCAAAGTGCCCGTGGCTTGTCCCAACACCCAAGGGTGTCTCGGAATGTGAACTAACCCCCGTGTGGTTGGTTTTGGATGTAGATTCAAGCTTGATCTACTAGTCCTTCTTCCTAGTCTAATCCCAAGACTTCTAGCACACCCCTCTACCCGTCTATAGTGCTGGAAGTCAGGAGCACCCTTCCGAGTCCCAATTCCACAACTACACATAGTTGGACCTTCAAGTGGGTTCAACCCGGGACTTGGGAGTGCGTCACAATGACAACTCTACCTACACAAACTCAAAAATTGACCATCCCAATACACCTCAATTTAGAGGAGCAACTTCAAAGCATGGCATTAGATATGGTGGAGGCATCCAATGGGAAACTCTCTTCAAACATTTTATGGCAAACTTTTGTCATGGATAAGGTAATCAAGTGAAGGTTGTGGTAAAGTTGCAATGTGGATTGTATAACCTCATAGGTCATGACCTTGTGTTTCTACCAATTGACAATGGACAAAGGCTCAATCTTTAATGACATTTGGAATTTTTGGCTTGTGGGCATAAACCAATTGCAAAGAAACAACTATCATTGACACCAACTCAATAAGTAAAATACTAAAACATTGATATACTAATACATTTATACATTAATTTACAATGTCACAATATTTGATTAATGGCTCAAATATGCAACTAAATGTATTAAGTTTTGTAATATTTAAAGAGTGTGCAAACAATATTCAATGGTGTAATGTTCAATGATTGAATGGGGCATTATGTTGTCCAACAAAAAACATTAAAAAAAACCCTCCTCCATGTTACATTGTTAACATATTAATGTAAAATACACGTAAAACACAAGAATATTAAAATTATGGATGTTATTATAAGGGTGATGGGCTTGGTGGATATTGTAAAAAAGGATTTTGTTGACAAAAAAATTCAAGACTCAAAGTTTTTTGCACAAATTGTATACATTCAACAAAGGTTAATATGTTCAATCTTCCTTCAAATTTAAGCATCATTAACATTGATCCAATTCACATCATATGAGTCACCTTATAACTTTGAGGAAAATGCATCATTTGGAATTTTGCCTTGAAAATCAACCCATTTCAACTAATATTAAATAGGATAATATTAATTTAATGTCCTATTTTCCACACATTCCAAAATCATATTGCATGGTACTTTTGATGTCCCTCAAATGTGCATGTGAATTGGCTAATGCATTTATACAATAATACATTGACATAAATTGATGATATTGTCCAACTAATACATTAATTCATTTATACACAGATATATATATACACAATCACATAGAGACATTGATATAATTCACAACTGCAAATCTTGATTAAAACAAAAGAACATAAGATATAATTATAATACAATGGAATAGTACAAAATAGGACTACTCTCAATGGTCTTTCCAATCAAATGTTCATAATTCCTTAAACCTTCAACTTCAAAATCATAAAATTAATTTGCATTACATCGGATACACATTATCACGCACCAAAATGGGGTCTAATGCAAGCTTTTAGTTCCCAAAAACCAATCAATTGCCCATCTATCTTGTATCCCCCATTTGGGCTCCCTTGTGCCATCTATCATCCACTACTTGAGGAGGAGCAAATTATTCATATGGCATTTGATAATGCCCATTACAAACAAAGTTTATAACTTGATAAAATGATATACTAATAGGTAGATCAAGACATAACCTAATAAATATCCTAATACACTAATGCTTTGTTTTCCATTGTGGTATGGTATGTATGGAAATTGAATAGGAAACTCATTACCTTTTTTTTGAACACAACAATTGTAAAATTTACTAATTCAATCACAAACTCCCAAACAACGTTTCTTGCCCTACAACGTTCCTAGGCTTAAACCCAATAGCTTATGTGGCACATAAATTATACCTAACCCTAGGCCACATAAGCTAGGCTTAAATCTAGGCTACATGGCACCAAAGCTACATGGTCTAAACATAATCCACTTAAGTTAGGCTAGACCTAAACCATGTGGCATCTATTAGTAAAATCTTATTTTATTTTGGGTTCAACTTTTAATATCGAATATTTTCCATCAATTGCTCCAAAAAGCAATTGCATTTTAATGTCTTAAGTGTTTTTTTAATGTTTTTACAACACCTTTTTATGTAGTTACAAATTGAAATGGAAGGCAAAACATATGGGATAAACTTTGTAGTCACAACTTATTCATAACTACTACCTAGTAACAACTACCTAGTTACCTACTTGACTCCACATCTACCTACCTACATACCTAGTTCCCTATTTAGCTAGTTATTTAATCTAGTTTAAAAACTACCTACCAACTTTTTTCATTGGTCCATCCCAATTGCCACTTATTGAACTAATGCACCTAAATTTAAATAATTTATGAATTTTAAAATTATGACAAACAATGTGGGATCAACATTTTAGTTACATTAAAGTTGGAACTTAATATGCAACAAAGGTAAAGAGGTTGATAAAGACTCATAAAAATTTGGACATTGCTCCACTATCTCAAAAAGATTTGTAATCCTCCATTTACCACATCAAAGCAAAGTTGTTCATGTTGGTCTCAAAATGAGCAAGATATGCATTTTGGAAATGAAGGGGTTCAATGTTTTAGACACATAGGAACACTTTTTGTTTTGGAGCTCAAGTTCATTGGTCATTGCTATTTTATCTTTACACTTGAAAAAGCTTTCGGATAGCTTCAAATGGTGCACCCATAACTCTTTGAATTATTCCAAATGAACAAGAAATGAAAAACATATAGAGTTTATGATCATAGAAAAATGTGACCATGTGAAGCTTACATACATAGGTCAAATGCTCATGAAGGAAATTCCTATAATTGTGATCAAGGATGATGTCAAAAGAAATCAGAAAATTTTGAGAAAAATACTCGGAAAGGTTTTTTCAATGGAACATGTATTTTATCACCAAAAAATTGCTACTTTTGTGAAATCAAAAATTGAAATTTTTTATTAGGTCATGGTGTTTTACCAAGGACTCCCATTTTCGGAACTTTTACAAAATTTGGGTTTGGGTTTATTGGTGTAAAACCCAAAAAGCCCCAAGCCAAGATTTTTGTGACCACGCATTCTTGATACCTATGTACTGATTCATTCAACTATAATCACATCCAATTCCCACTACATATTGTTTTATACTTCCAAAGATGATACAAATTTGGATGTATTTAATTAACAAGTGGGAACTTGTTCAACATGTGGGAGAGCAACAAAATGAACATCTTGGACTAGATGTGCCTCAACTATCTTTCTAAAAATTCCAAAAAATAATAAGGCGCTTCCAAAATAATTAACTAGCCCTCCACCTCATCTTAATTTCCCTTCTTCCTTTGATTGAGCCATGCCTTTAGAAAAGGCCTAGGCATTGAGTTGGGTCTATAACACATTAATTCTATAATTAACTTGCATTGTAAGTATAGAAATAAGTGATTTTCAAGCACACCTATATGAAATGGGTGTGGATTCTAAAGAGAGCATGCCCCTTAACATCAAGGGTGGTCCATTGTAGAAATGAAACACCAACATCCCACAAACATTCATTGGATCCACAACTTGTAGGAGTGCCCATTTTTAGTTCTATGTCATGCCCGTACATGGCCTCATACATGATGGCCAGTTACGGGCATGCCCATGTGTGCTTTTAGGGTTAATGCACAGTCTTAGGCGATTGTACGCCATTAGATACTTAGGGTTTTAGTTGTTGGCGACGGTATAAAAGGTCCAACCCTTTCTTTCTCTTCTTAGTTTTTCTAGAATTTCTTTGCCAGGAGTTTCCTCCATCATAAGCTAGGATTTCTAGATGCTCACGGTGGCCATTGCACGACCACCGTCTACATACACTTCCTTTCTTTCTTTCTTTGCATTTCAATTCTAGAAAAACTACATTTTCTGTGCCTCATGTTGAAAGTCACAGATTTCTGTTTGCTTGAAAAATTTTGAGTTGTTGTTGTTGCTATTTTGGCTACTACTGTTGCCGGAGCTGGAGGGTGTTGGTTTTGTTGCCACTCGAGGGAGCTTGCGTTGATACTGGAGAGCGCTTACGTGTTGGAGAGAGCTTGCGTGTTGGAGAGCACTTGCATGTTACATTCCTACCAAAGTGGAGATCTTTCAACAGCGCCAGAGCAACATAAGCTGCAGCACCACAATGCCGCAACAACGCAAGCTGCAGCGCCACAACACCGCAACGAAGCGAGTTGTAGCGTCTCGTTGCAGTGCCCAGCGCCGCAGCAACGCGAGCTGCAGCGTCGCGTTGCACTACAGCGATGCGTTATTGCTGCAGCGTTGCATTGCACTGCAGCGCCCGGCGTCGCAGCAATGCGAGCTGCAACGCCCAGCATCGCGTTGCACTGTAGCGACCAACGCCGCAGCAACATGAGCTGCACCGCAGCAACAACACTTCGCTGCAGCGCCGTAGCAACACTTCGCAACGTTGTGCATTGCAACGTCGTTGTGATTTTCAGGGCCGACGCGCTCCAAGCTCCAACGCGACGTTTGTCGCATTGTTTCTTGCCTCTCACGCAGGCCTGACAACGCTGCCATCGCCACGAAGCTCGGCGTGCGCTGCAATATCATCCGTAGGTTTTTTTTTTTTTGTCGGACTTCGTCGGGTTTTCGTCGGACTTCCGTCCGATCTTCGGCGGACTGTCCTGCGTCATTGCTGACGTCATTACCGACGTCGTTGCTGGCGTCATCATACTTCTGTCCAACGTCCGTCCTGCGTCCTGCCTACGTCATCGCTGACGTCACTACCGATGTCATTGCTGATGTCATCATAATTCCGACGTCCGATGTCCGTCCGACTTCCGTCCTACGTCCTGCATACATAATCGCTGATGTCACGGGTGATGTCATCGTCCTGCGCCCCGCCATCGTACGCCCTGCGTCTTGACGTCCTATGCGATACGTCCTGCCGCTTGCGTCCTGCATCATTCACAACAACACATGGTACTTTTCAAATTGTACGTTGTGTTAGAATTTTGTAATTAGTGCTGCGTACTATCACAAAAAAATTTGGTGCATGGGACAACACCATGTCCTCGGATGATGAAAGTAGTACTACTCATCTAGAACCAAGGTATCAATTGCGAAGTAACACACAACCCTTTGAACCAATATCTTTGAGTTCACGATCTTCACGACAGTACCATGAAACATCCACAACACCATCATCATCTAGTACTACTCCTATTAGGAATTCGGGTTCAGGTTATTCCACATCAACAGTACATCAAAATCCATTTGGAGGGGTTAATCAGTGGGGTACGCCTGTTGCTGCACCTGCTTTCACACCATCATCGTATATTCCATTGTGGCTTCTACACCCACATACACCATGGAGGTCAGCAGTTCTTCTGGAAGGATTGAGAAGTTCAACGGAAGGCCAGGCACCATTTCTTTGAGAGAGTTCAAGGCAACTTTCTCAACTGTGGTTTGTGAATTGGAGCTTAAGTATGGCGCTAATTACATTGAGGCGTTTGCATTCAAACAATTGGCTCGTTATGTGCATTACGAGGCATTGGATGTCTACGAGCAACATTCTCCAAGGATTTTGGGAGTCACTCAGATTCCCAATCCAGCTTACGCCATAGCCATCGCTTCTCAAGCTGCATTACAAGCTACAATTACACATCATGCGACTGTGCCCAACAATCCAAACCCGGTACCTACTTCAGTAATCCTTTCTCCTCAACAACTCATTGCTGCTATCGCAAACATTCCTCCCACCATCAATGCACCAGCTTTTGCTGATCCAGTGGGAGAATTCTTTCGAATTCTTGAATTGGAATTTCTAGTCAAAAGTTCTGAAAAAAATTTGCAACTTGCTACTTTCTTTCGGCAAAAGGATGAAACCCTACAGATGCTCTATAGGAGGCTTCTCAAACTCAAAGAGGATACCCAGAGCATCACCGACTTGGAAGGTGCCCACCGGTATTTTCGTTTGTTGGAAGGTACTCCAACACTCCATGCGCAAGTTCTCCAACGGGTCTTTGCAGAATTTGGAGACTCGTATACTTTGCTGGATGTGTACAACATTTCAGAAAAGTTGGAATTGGCCCATGCACACTATGAGGCCAGTACTATGAGGCCTCCATCACGTTCAAGGCCTCAGCTTCCACCAGCTGTGCCAACCAGATCAACACATTCTTCTTCAAGGACTAAAGCGGTGCACTCGGCTACACCCATCCTACCTTCTTGCAACTACTGTGGCAATCCTGCCCATAAAGCTAGTGAGTGCAACATTCCTTCCGAGGATCTCTTTTGTGATTATTGTGGGAAAGAGGGACATCAGGAATCTGTGTTTTGCCAAATTCCCAGAGCGGAAGCAACTCCGATTACAACGGCAAAATCTGCCATTCTTTCCACAAAGTCTCTCACTCATTTCCGAAGGTGGTGCCTAGTGAAAGAACTTCTATCGCCACCGGAGTTGCCATTGTCGACAATACTGGGTCAGCAATCCAAGTGGGAGAACATACACCTAGAGTAGTACTCCTTGACACAGGTGCCCAACCAGTGATTCTTGGAGTTCAATTCGCCAAGAAGATGGGCATGTTTGATTCCAAACTATGGAAATCTATGTGGCAGATTCGCACCGCTATGGGAGTGTAGAGGAGGTACTTGGGGAAAGCTCGGATTTGATTGTACTTAAGTTCAATGAAGGCACAGATCAGGAGCTTTGCTTACAGGTCAGATGCTTAGTCACCAATGCCACAAGTTATGATGTGTTCATTGGGCAAGAGGCCCTGTTTCCACCAGGTTTCACAATTGACAATTGGTTCGAACATGCATACTACCGAGTGGATTGGGAGACCGATGGCCACCACTTGGGATACATACCCCTTGATTTGCATGGGAACCATAGTCCTATGGCTCACAATTGTATGCTCAAAGAAGCACACACCATTTCCTACATCCAACAAGCTAGCCACGAATGGATAAAAGGAGATGAGGAGGAGATAGCTTACGCTCAAGCTACTGAATGCTTGAGGGTGGTTCCTACTGACATTCAACATGGACCAGAGGTTTTACAAAGGTTCAAGGTAGCCCACCAGCCTTTGGTCAAAGCTTTGTCTAGTTTTGAAAGCATGGAGAGCCATGGCAAACCAATTAAGCCATTACTTCGTTAGCCAATCACCTGGACACCACCTAAGGAAGGGATTACAGTACTAGAGCTCTTTGGTGGTATTGGTACAGGTCTCAAAGCCTTACTGCAGTCAAGGATGGTGGTTCGGACGTATTTCTACGTAGACATTGATCCTATTGCAAGGCAAGTGGTGGCATCAAGAATGAAGGAGTTCATAACAAGATTTCCACAACAATTTGCAACCATTGCATGGAAGGCTAGTTTCACATTTTTGCCCTCTGACATATAACTAATTCAGAAGAAGCATATGGAATTACTTGGCCCTGTCGACCTCATCATTTCAGGTTGGGAGTGTCAAGGATTTTCAGCAGCTAGATTTGGAGAAGGCTTGAGTGACACAAGATCTGGTCTTTTCACGGACATGATACGACTGATCACCTGGGCTCAATCCATTTTTCCTACACTTGGTTATGTAATTGAGAACACTCCTTCTCAGCTTGATCAAAGGGAGAAAGTCGAGGAACACTACACACTGGTCAAGCATTACCTTGGAGAGTCGCTCTTACTTGATGCAGCACAATGCGGTTCCTATGCGCACCGGCTGCGCAATTGGTGGACCAACTTGGCACCACTTTCAATTCTGCAATTAGCTCTGAAATACACTATCAGAGACCCCAACTTACAGGTTTCTCACATATTGGATGATCAAAGTTCTTGCCAACCACTTACAAGGCAAGAAAAACCTCCTTGGTTTCCTGCAAACACAATAGGAAAACCAAGAGGTGCTTGGCCCACCTTTGTTTCATTCCCAGGAGCGCATGCTTTTCAAGGAGATGGACCAGGCCTGGTGTATCGTCATGCTTCAGCCACTTGGGATGAACCAAGCCCAGAAGAAAGAGAAAGGGCTATGGGGTTCCAAGCTGGCACTACTAGTCACACTAAGGTGACTAGATTGGAGCGTAATGCTCTACTAGGGAGAGGCATGGACCTAAACTCCCTTACCTGGTTGTTGGTAACTTGTGTACTCTTTCAAATGTACACAACACCAACACTGATTCAATCAACTTGCAGTTCCAGCGATGCATCCGCATGGCACCCCGACCAAGTACACTTGCCTATCTTTAACACTCTACATTTCATTCTCAATGTTGGGGGGGAGGAGGTACCATGTAATTTGACTCAATTTATGTCTAATACACCTAGAGGTACATCAACTTCTGGAGAAACAATTACAACCCTCTACGAATCTACGCAATTGGATAATGGAGAACCCAATACACCAGGTTCTTCAAACACACTTTCCAACTCCATTCCAGGTGTTTCCAACTACCCTTTCATTATGGGGAACCAGCTCACCAAGAAGGAGAAAGACCAAGTCACAAACTTGCTAATTAAGTATGAGAATGTGTTTGCATTCTCAATGAAAGACTTAGGTAGGTGCAAGACCATGCAATTCTCTATAGACCTTATAGATGAGACACCTGTCTATCGAAGAAGGCATAGGATGAGCAAACATGAATGGGAATTGGTAGATGAAAGATGCAAGGAGCTCCATGAGGCTGGTCTCATTCAGCCATCACGTAGCAGCTACAGTAATGCCAGCAAAAAAAGATTCGGCTGGATTATGGATTGAGAAAAGGATGTGCGGGGATTATAGGCCTTTGAACCTAGTTACACCTCAGGATAGGTACCCCATGCCCATCCCTGAAGAATTGTTTGATAGCATTGGAGATTCAAACATCTTCACAATTGTGGATCTGAGGCAAGGTTTCAACCAAATTGTGTTCGCTGCGAAGGATCGCAAGAAAATAGCATTCCATGGAAGTAACAAGCTATGGGAATGGCTTGTGATGCCTTTTGGATTGAAGAATGCACCTGTCTTCTTTCAATGAGTCATGGACCAGGTTCTTGAAGGGGCAGATTTCCTGAAGTGTTACATAGATGACGTCCTAGTGCATAGCAAGGGACTCCTGCAGCATTTGGCTCATCTTGAAAGGTTATTCAAGAGGTTCCACGAAGTCAACATGAAGATCCATCCTAAGAAGTATGAGTTTGCTATCACCTCAGTGGTCTATCTTGGACACAGAATCCTACCAAATGGTATTATGGCTCATTGGGCCAAAGTAGTAGCCATTTTGGAGATGCCCAATCCTACTGATGTTCACACTTTGAGGGGTTTCATCGGACTATGTAATTACTATAGAATTTATGTCCAAGACTTTAGTACTATTGCTCATCCTCTCTATGCATTATTGAAGAAGGATGTTGCTTGGACATGGAGTGATGAAGCTCAGGAAGCTTGCAACACACTCAAGGAAAAGCTTTCAGAGTTCCCCATTCTGAGAAGACCTGATTTCAACAAGGTTTTCATTTTACACACTGACTGGAGTGCTCTTGGTAGTGGAGCTATTCTTGGCCAACTTGATGAGGAAGGCAAGGAATATGTTATTGCCTATGCATTTCGAAGCAACAAGGCTGAGAGCAACTACTCCTCATACGAGGGGGAGTGCCTTGCTGTTGTATGGGCTGTCATACATTTCAGGCCTTATCTTTATGGCACCAATTTCACTTTATGTACCGACCACCAGCCTATCAAGTGGTTGATGACCAATGATAAACTTACTAATAAGTTAGCTCGTTGGGCGCTTATACTTCAAGAATATGAGTTCAAGGTTATTCACCGACCTGGTATTACACATCAGAATGCGGATACCATGTCACGAAGACCCCTCATTACCTCTGAAGATTTTTCAGAAGCCAGGCAAGATTTTGACCAGATTCCAGCAGTACCTGTATCTGAGGCATCTAGTTATCTTGCACTACTGCAATGTAACCTGGTTGAGCATCCCATTCTCGATATATGGGAGGACTTGGACACTTTAAGGTTTCTTCAACATGGGGAATACCCTCTCCAAGTTACATCAAGTCAGCGAGATCGCATACAACAGCGGTCTAAGCGCTATTCATGGAGGGACAATCACCTCGTCCGATGCTTACCACAAGGCGACAGAGTGGTTCCACCACCCCATGAACGACCTGGTCTTATTCAAAAAGTACACTCGAAGCTTGGACACTTTGGAGTTAAGCGTACTTATAGCCTTCTCGCTCCTCATTACCATTGGAGAGGTATGTATGCTCAAGTCCAAGACATCATTGCTAGGTGTGAACAATGTGATAGAGTGAAAACTTCTTTCTCTTCTCGATAGCTCAAGCTTTCTCCACTCCCTATTCAGGGCATGTTCTATCGTTGGTCATGTGATTTAGCTGGAGAGTTACCACAAACCTCCAGGGGTAATGTTTACATCATGATTATGATTGAACATTTTTCAAAGTGGATTGAGCTTGTTGCGCTACCGGACAAGTCATCACACAACACTAGCCAAACTTTCTTACAACAGGTTCTAAGTAGGTTTGGGGCTTGTGCTGAGTGCCTTACTGATCAAGGATCAGAATTCAGGGGAAAATTCCAAGACCTCCTTGACCATGCTCTCATTGACCATCGTCGAACCTCAATAGATCATCCCCAAGCTGATGGCCTTGCAGAAAGGATGGTTCAAACATGTAAGAAAGGACTTCGGAAGATTTGCCTCACTAAGAACAAAGAGGATTGGGACCTGGCCCTCCCATACATCGCCATGGGTTACAGGATGTCCAAACACGCCTCTTTATCTCATTTTTCTCCTTACTTTTTACTTTTTGGGAGACATCCCATTCCACCTTCTATTGTTGCTCAAATGGACCGGGTTATGGACTTGGACTCCCCAACCACTTGGGCTAGGGTCATTGCAGAAAGGGCTTCTCTATTCAGGAGGGTTATGCCCATGGCCATGGAAAACCTGTCCATTGCACAACATCAAGACACCTTACGGTATGCACACACACGAGGTGGCAGTTACAAACCTAAGGTGAGACAATTTGATGTTGGTGATTTTGTATATCTCCAGCAACAACCAAATGACATTCTAGACACTTTTTTCGGTCGCACTATCCTGAGGATTAAGGCGATCAGATCGTCAGGTGTGTTGGAGTTACAAGGAGCTGACGACGCACAATTCGGGATCATTCCAAAAATTGTGCGCCCTGCCACCTGCCGAACTTGGATCCTACCATCATCACGGCGACTTGGATTCCTCCACTTGATTATCCATGTCAGGTATGTCAGAGGACAGATGATGCTGATCAAATGTTGCTTTGCGACAACTGTAATGGTGGATACCATCTTTTCTGCCTCAAGCCAGAGCTCACTCAAGTTCCCACTGGCAATTGGTACTATCCATCATGTTTTCCTACAACACCTTGAATCCTACTCAGACCATGCCATGCTTTTCTCGGCTCAGGTCTGGGGGGGGATACATGAGAATTTCATCTCAGCCTCCCGCGTGCATTGTATATATGTGTGTGTGTGCATGCATTTCTTCTTAGTTGATTAGCTTATACCTTTGACTGACTTTAGTCTTTTTGTTTAGTATAATTTACTACGTATTTACATCCTTACGACATCATACATCACGACAGTACACGTCACGACATCTATAAAGTAGTTGTGAGGTGCATCCCAAATTATTTCCAAATGAATCGGAAACATTGAAATTTGAGACATTGCACTTCCAAAACATAATGTAGAGGTGCTTCCCCTTCACCTCACTATAGGTTATTCAACTTTGGGCAAAAGTTATGCAATGAAGTGTGGTGAGCTATTGTTGAGTTGATCATTTTGTGCCATCATTTTGTTTGGTGAGTAATGGATTTCTCTTTAAAATCCAGGTGATATTTTTTACTTGAATCTAGTGTGGTGAATTTTCTCCATTTCACTATTTTATGTTTTTTTTGACAACATCAACAAATTTTACGAGCATCATGAGAAAGAGAAAACAAAACATGATAATGTTTTGTATAAATACACAATCTTCTAGTGTGAAAGATTGTATAACACAATCTTTTAACCGTGAAGATTGTGAAACATGATCCTGTGAGAAAGATTATGAATTGTCCTTCAAGAGCACCAACATCAACCAACCTACTCTACTTTTTTACATGGAAAAAAAGGTGGCATAATTATTATTCTCCATGAATGTAAATGTTTAGGTGCATGACAACCTTTGCCTTGTGCTTTATGATGGGTAAAACCCATGGGTCAGGAACATTCCGAAAATGTAGGGCCGGTCCTACTCGACTATCAAACTCATCCTAGGCCCCATATTTGGGAATGCCCCCACCATAGGGCTTTACCCTACAAGAGAATACCTACCCTTCACAACTATGATGACTCCTATGTCTTACTTGTGGGATGGAATATGGACTAACCACAAGGGATACCTGCAATTTCCGGGAACACCTTAGTCATCAACAAGGGATGTGTCACACTATGGCCTTGCCATTTACATTGAAAAGTATCTTAAGGCAAAAGAAGAATTATGGAAACTCAAATATTTCACCATGCAAAAATATACATAATCTTCACCCAAAAAAAACCCTCTAAAAGAAACCAAAATCCTTCAAGATATTAGAACTCTATATAACTAATCTCAAGTCTCAACACAAGCCAAAATATCATCTTTTCAAAATCCTCATATAAGAATAGACCTATTACCTAGGGGCCAAAATCCCTTAAGCTAAGGAAACACAATAGCCTTCTTGCCTTGGTAGTCAAGGCCCAACAAATATGTGGAATGTTACCCAGCATAGGCCATGGAACAACTTTAATCATGTGAGAGGTTTGTGTTAACATCCTATTGAAACCAGGTGGTTAACTTTAGAGGAAACTACTATGGGAATCTCTCAAGTTGGGTTAGACCTGTAGTTAATTTTTATCACACATGCAAAACATATTATTACTCCATCACCATATTTCAGAAAATAGTAATTGAGCAGCTTACCTTGAGTTATCTCATTTGAGTATTACAACTCATGATTAAGGTAACCTTGATTAACCCTAACATAGAAACTAGGCCAGATGAATTAGGTATGGATGATTCTTATTTTTCCATCCCCATGGAGTAAATCTTGGTGTGGGGTTCCTTTTTAAAGTAGCTTAATACTCTTTTGCACGTTAAAAAAAAATTATCACCCTGTTTATGACCAAACTTAGGGTTCTGGTGCTGTCTTTCCCTTACTTTACAGATATCTCTACTACCTTACCACCTTGGCCAATTCTAGACTAATTATATTATTCTCATAAATGTTGAAAATTTCAAAAATTATTTCTTCCAAATCAAAAAATGTTGTGATGAAAAATATTGAATATTTAGGAAGATTTCATTTTCTGAAAATGAATTTTTCAAATATAATTAATTATTTGACAAACATGTGTTCAAATGGCCAAGGTACTATGGTATGCACCAAAAATAAATTGTAACTTGTGCGCTAGGATTCTTGTAGAAGTAGATTATACAATTCCAAATTCTGACAAAAAGTTACATGAAGCTCACATGAAGCACGCATGTGGAGACTTATCATCCCTTGGTATCTTGCTAGATCAATAGGAAAAACATGAGAAATAAGATGAAATGACTTTCAACACTTTTTTTTGTGAAGGGTAAAGCCAAGTATCATTTCCTTCCATGTGCTTGGACCCTACTTAGGACCTTTAGGTGGCTTTATGTTCCCTAAGGTGCCCTCCCTTATAACAAAAAAACTTGGTGTTTCACTTGTAGGTTTTTGTCACCTTGCCTACTAAATGCTTTTGTGCTTAGCTACTTTTTTATCCTTGCATGGTGAACATTATTTCCGTGACATTTTTTAACATATTATTTTGTGACTGGCCTTTTGTATGAATTGGGTCATTTTGATAGCCATTACCCCTAGACATTCCAAGCCACAATGCAAAAAAAATTACACCCTATGCCCAATTATGTTGGGTTCATTACGAAGTTGTAAAAAATAGCCCAGCTTTCTTGCACCATTTCCTTTCTCTGATGTGTTCATTTCAACACACATGTTACAAAATCACCCTTGTTATGGACCACTTACGGACTTTAACTTGCTTCACATTTTCAACCCATGGTAATGTACATCCATCAGCACACATCCCCAGGGTCATCCACACATCCTCTACTGGTAATCCTTAACCTTATTACTTCATGAAACAACAATGATTTCAAATTGAGGTGCCACCAATTTTCAATTGAAGCCCTATTATGGCATTAGATCACGATTGAAAATCCAAAATTGTGTTGTAGGGAAGACTATGCGGAGTATTAGAGCATCTCATCTCCATAGTCCATACACAACACTACAACAATAATAAGGGAAATTTTGTACAACTGGGAGGGGGGGGGGGTAGAAACGGCATTAACCATGCATGGTTGAACCTAACCACAATGGTACTTGTATGAGGTCATTCACAATTGCATTATACATTTTAAATATGTCACACATGCCTGTTGCTCCCCCATTGTACAAAATAGCAATTTTCTTAGACTTTTAAATTTTTTGGTGGGTGGCTATTTGAATGGAAAACCGAAGTTTAGACTTAGTTACCAATCGCAACATGATAAGCGCTTAAAAAAAAACTTCCTTGAAAGATCCTATTTCACAAACTAACTTAGCGGACTATTTTGCACAGGTATCCTCATCTAGTCAAAAACTTCCCAAAACTTATAATTTAAATTCTGGAAACATCCACAAACACAACAAATTAAAAACATGACACATCCAAAAACTCAAATTATTTCTTATCATTTATCACTAACAAATATCAATTCTACTAGATTAATTAGTTATCACAAGATGTTGTCCCACTATGCATCTGTGGATTGGGTTCTTTTCTAACTTTGCAAAAAAAATTTGAGGTTTAAAAAAATTTGGTTGTTAAATAAAAGGTGAATGAAATAGAGTGATTTGCATCATGTTAACATTCATAATTAGATGTAAGTTTTACATTTTTGTTCTTGGGTGTTTTTGGAAAATTTCAATGTTGCATTTACTTACATTTGACAACCTTACCCTAATGTCAGTTTCATGATTAAATAACCTTTGTAGAAAACATGATAGATCTTATAGAGTTGTGTACCACTTGCTATGTATTTGGATAATTGCTCAATGTTTTGCAAACATGTTCCTATACGTTTTTTACATGCCCCAAAACCAATTTTTTTCAAACAAGCATGTCTTGCGAACTTGGATTGTTTTTGAGGCATTGTTTTGGCAACCAAAAACCAAAGTTGGTGCTTGTGTAAAAACAACACTGGTGGTGGGTGTATGCATGACATTAGACATCCCATAGAGTATAGAGAAGTTTTTAAGCTACCTATTAACAACCAAACCATGAACTCCAATGTTTGCCATTATATAAGCTCTCCTCTTAAAACAGACCAATACCTAAGGCAACTAGGCCTATTGCTAGGTGAAAGCCCTAAGCCTGCTCTCTGCTATGCTCTTGTGCAGGCCCCTATTTGGGTAATGCCCTCAAGCTTTCAACCTACAAAGAACTTAAGAGTGCTGCTACAAGTGGTGACCTAAGAAGTGCCTAGGTCTACATGTGGCTAATTTAATTATTTTTATTTCGAAAAATGGTGAAAAAAATCTTTAAAATCATTTTTTATTTTTATTTTTCATTTCCTAAATGAATCATAGTCATCCATCGATTTGAAAAGGCAAAAAAATTCCACCAGTTCTTTATGTTAAGCACTTTCAAGAGGTCTGTTTTGGGAATGAGAAAGGGCCCATGGAAAAGTGGGGACCCAAGTGCAGGACCTAATTCCCAGAACAGGCCCCCCTTGTCGGTACTTTACTCAACAATTGTAAGGTTCAGTTCCATAGACGGATTCAAATTTGATGCCCCAGAAAAGCAGAAGGAACATGTGAGGACTCCAAGAGTAATAACTAGGGTGGGAGACTAGGGTCGGCTACCAATCCTACTTATGGTGCATTCACACTTGGTGTTAGGAACTTTTAGTGTTGAGTCCCCTAACATCATCATGCTAATAATTTAGGACTTAATCCTACTTACGATGAAAATTTTATTTTAAGCTAACATTCTCTTAACATTAAGTTATCTCCTATTTAACATTGCATGCCACCTAGATTTTTATTTTAACATTGACTTAACATCAAGTGTGAATGCATCTTAAATTATAATTATGTATGATCCCAAGATTTAAGAGAATTTGAGAGCAAACACTTTTAAAAAAAAGAATGCTGAAGGGAAAAAGATAAAAGGAGGATGAAGAGAAGGCTTGTGAGTGAGTAGAAAAAGAGTGTGTGGCAATCATAGCGGTGCCAATCTTTTTATAAAGAGTGTGTGCCACATAATTAATAATCTTGACTTTCAAAAGTGTGTGGCAAGATCTTGATAAGGCTAATGTTCTTGAACCAAATGACATAACCATATTGGCAAGACATGAATATGTCAAAACGAAGTTGTTTGATGGTCAAGGAGCTTTGCAAGACTTTAACAAGGTTGATGTTCTTAAATCAAACAATGTGATCATTTTGAGTGTTCATGGAGACATAAAAAACACGTTGAATGATTATGAAGGAGCATTGTGGGATTTAAATAAGGCTAATGTTCTTGAACCAAATGAAACATTCATTTTAGGAATACGCGGGGATGTCAAAAAGATGTTGCATGATTTTCAAGGAGCTTTACATGACCTTGATAAGAGTAACGTTCTTGAATCAAACGTAAAATTCACATTGGGAATACGTGGATATGTCAAAAGGATGTTGAAAGGCTTGGATAAGGTTGATGCTCTTCAACCAAATAACTATTTTGTTTCACAAAACCAAAAATGGTTGAAATGGATGTTGGAATAATACCAACCTAAAATAGAAGCATTGCCATTCAATTCAAGTGTAAAATCTTTTACATTTAATGAACTCATGACTGAAAATGAAGTTCAAAAACCTCTGGGGGAAGGAACATTTGGAAAGGTGTATGAAAATGATTGGGAAGGCAAAAAGATTGCACTTAAAATTTTTAATGGTAATGGCTTTCATAATCAAGGTGCAAAGAAATCTTTCATATCAAAAGTGCACACTTTGGGGTCGATTCAACATCTTAATTTGGTTCAACTTTTTGGCTATTACATTCAAGGTACAAAACACATATTAGTGTACAAATACATGTCAAACTCATCTATCGGTAAATGGCTCTTTGATGATAAATCAAATCATTTTTAAAATTGGCACAAACAAATGCACATCATTATTGGAATTGTTAAAGGATTGGCATATTTGAATAAATGCAATCCAATGATTTTCCATCTCAATATCAAACCACATTATATTCTTTTAGACACTAATTATAACCCAAAGTTGGCAGATTTTGGGTTGGTCAAAATATTAGATGGAGAACAATGTAAGGTATGCGTCACATGTCATAACTATGTTTATTTTGTGATGATTTTATACATGTGCACATTATAACTTTGTGAGCCTTGCATTGAATAATCATGTTGAACATTGTGCCCAATTTCAATTTTATCAATAATTAAATAATGATGAAAAATGATTACAATCCAAATATGAAAATAATGTGTTTGTATATGATTTATAACATGTATTTAAATATAAATTCATAATCATGGATGTTGAAATTATTGTGCATATATGGAAATTTTCTTTTGAAACTAAACTATTTTTAAAATATTAATGTTGCATGATTTTTAAGTTGGAATTTATGGATTATAACATGGAAAGGATGTAATTTAATATATATTATATCATATATTTCAAATGCATGCACACATGTTTAATGATTGTACATTAATTATGTAGGGGAATTTGGCTTTAACTTCTACTTTGGGAACAACAACATATATGGCCCCAAAGGTTCCAACTTTACATCGAGTGTCAACAAAATTTGATGTGTATAGCTTTGGAGTATTATTGATTGAACTTGTGAATGGGAAGGAAACCTTTGATGTGCCAGGACAAAATGTTGAACTTATGTGAATTTACCAAATGAGCCAAAAACATTGATGTGCAAGGTCAATTTGAAGATATGTTGCATGCCATAATCAACAATTCAATTGTTGGTCTTAACATGCCCAAAGATTGATGCAAATTTCAATTAAATGCATCCAAGTACAAAATTTCAAATTTCATTAAGTATTTTTGTGCATTTTGGATTGTTTAGTGATAATAATAAAATCATGAATCCATAAGTAGTAATTTTTTTATAATGGTTCAACTATGTTTATGAAATAATTACATTGAATTCCTTTAATAACACAATTGTCATGATTAATATACAAATTTCATTAAAAGTGAACAAATTTCCTGTCTCAAACTAACAAGTAATGTTTTATTATATCTGGATTTTAATTTAAATTGATGGTTTAAAAAATAAATCATATTTGAACATATGTTATTTGAAGAAAGACATATGGTTCCATCATTGTTGACCTTTTACAATGGTTTGATAATTGCTAAAGATGACAAATTAAAATAATGACAAGCATTTCTTACATGGTTTTTTGCTAATGTAGGAAAATCCAAACTAAAGACCAAGCATGCAAAAAGTTTTGCAAATGTTACAAATGTTGGATGCAAGGGAAATCATGTTCAATTTTCAAATTCGGATAATTTTACTTCACTTTTAGAAAAATTTAAAGACTTTAATTCAAATAAGGCCTTTGGGCATTTTTTCCCATTCAATTAAATAAACAATCTTGGGGAACCATGGCCTAATCAAACATATCTAAGCATTTTGTTTCAAATTAATTTCTTTGAAAACATTTTTTCTAATTTAATTCAAAGTAAAATCTAAGATTTTAATTACAAGGGTTTACTATTTCAGGCTTCATGGTTTAGGGTTGAAGATTTAAATCTATAGGATTAGGTCATTTAATGGATTTAATGTTTTATGAATTAAGATTTCAAGGTTTAGGATTTAAGGTCTAGGGTTTTCAAATTACAATTAATTAAGATTTTAAAATTACAATAATTTTAATGGAGCTAGGGTTTAACATTGAAGATTATATTCTGGGGAGATTATTAATTGCATGCCGTGCAACCATTTAAACCTATAGAATTGCTTGTCCATTTTGGAGTCAAATTGGATGTACATAAGCTACTAAAATGGACAAATAATTCTACAACAAAATAGACATTCATCAACCTCTTGCCTTGCAATCTACATAGGTGAACCAAGAGCTAGTTTGCAAAAGAACAAAGTTTTTTTGCATCCATTAGTCCTTTTTTGTCATTGTTTGATGAATTGGCGATAACACCTTCCTCCTTGGGTCTTCCATTGGGCTTGCAAATTGTACATTATTTTTTTGTGGACGATTACATATTGCATATTAATATTTACCTAAATCTTTTATTGATGTTTCCAATATATTTCAAATTTGTAGAAATAAAGATTAAAATTTAATGTTGATGATTCATTGGAGGTGGGTTAGGTAGGATAATATTGGGTTTCATGAATCATAAATCATCATTTGAACAATTCCAAATTGGGATTTTTTTAGCCCCTTCTTAAATAAAGAAACATGGAAACATGTCTTTCTAGATTTATGTCCTTTAAAGTTTTTTGTTTTTTTTTTTTTTTGTTATTTTTCATTAGGTCATATTCACAAGCATACTTTCAATATCTTCTCCACCAATTTGCATCCCACTTTTTTTCAACTGAATTTGAAAAATTGTTAAATTGAATTCAAATTCCATTCAATTGAATTGAATTCTAGTTGCATGCAATGTCATTCAATATTTTCATTCAAATGAAACTTAGTGGTCACAAAATGAATTCATTTTTTAATCAATTGATTAGTTGATTGTCACTTATAGTGTGCAAAACGTGAAGCCCAAGTGTATAATGAAAACATTTGGATAAGTTTGAAATGAATCTACTGAATATAAATACCCTAAAATATTTAGAAAACAATGTAATCTTAAGATTCAAAAGCCTTTTAAAAGACTATATAAATTTATGATTGAGAGGGTGCATGGAAGTTATTAATGCCTTTCAGAAATCACACCATCTTATATATTAATTCATTTGTCTGTCTGTCTGATTTCGACCCGTTAACAGTCTCTGCGAGGCCGATTTTTGCAACCCCCAGATGACAGAAACGAGGTCTCAAAATGAGCTGCACCTAACCTGAAATGTTCCAACGCCAAGTGCGGTCGTGGTGGCGGAGAGACACACGTTCGCTGGATCCTCCGTCTCCTCGCACCAGCCATTGATTACGTTATTAATAAATAAATAAAATGAAACAAAGTTGTAACAAAAAAGAAAAAAAAAACAAATATATATTTTTAAAAGGGGAAAAACTAGAAAAAAAACAGAAAAACACTTTAACAATTAGAAACTTTTTTTAAAACACTTAAAAAATGAGAAAATATAAAATATAAAATAATATATAAATATATAAAAATATAAAATAATAATAAACACATTAAAATAAAAAATAAAAAAAGTAAAAGTTAAAAAAAAAACTATAACATGAATGGGGTTTAAAGAAAACGGGGGACTTCACAGTGTCCGAAGGACTTCACAGTGTCCGAAGCTCACAGGTACCCACTAGTCCAATGAATCTTCAAAATGAAAATGATATATTATGAGTGAAAACAGAATGCCTTTTGATGAATTTCATTCAATATGGATGAAAATTGAACATCATAGATGAACATAATTTCACAATCATGACCTATTACATTGGATAAACTATCATGTGAAACTTTACGTCATAAACAATTCATGACCAAACATTCTATGAACTATGATGAAATCAATGGATGTCATTCACGACAATAATCATGAGTAGGAAAGGACATCAATCTTCCATTAAGGAACACTAACGATATCTAGCCAATATTTGAGATAGAATATGCAAGTGAACTACTTGTGGAAATTCATCAACTTATTTGACTAGTGGATGTAGTAGTTCTTCACAAGAGTTATACCTTATTACGCTACTCTCTACTAGACAAGATGGCTTGCACTTTTTTGGGAGCTAAGGTTCCTGCAAAATGTCCTTGTTACAGCACTTTGTCCATGATGGAACATAGCTTGAACCTTGTAATATCAGCTTGCAATTATTGGTTTTTGTAACCATTTAGCAAATAGGTGGGTTACAGAAAGATGACTACATGCCTTCATAGGATGGTGGGCATCACACCTTGACCGAGAATTACCACATTGTTGCCATCTTCGTCCAAGAGGACGAGCTTAAATGTACAGTGTAAATTTGTTTGTGGATGTAGATAATTACATCTTCATGGAAGAAACACATGCATATGGCATCCTCAGTTAGTCACAATAAGAATAAGCTCCATCATGTGCTGACTTCAATTTGGTAAACTAACCTTAACTATGGATGCATTTCTGGACATGGAAAAGCATAATGACAATTATGTGTTACAAATCATGAACCAATTTTCCCTTCAAGGTTGATTCGGAGGAAGGAAAACCTTCAGAAATCTTGCTGTGACAGAGGACATATGCAGCACTTCAAGATTAAAAGACTTTACAAGGTGGATGCTGTAAACTTCACATGAAGACTGAAACAATCCTGCCAATCTAATGATGTATCGAGTTCAACTAACAAAATGCTCTTAAGATACATGAAAACTATTGCTGGGGAGGGGGAGGTGGCCGATGCATCATCTGCTGGCCCATGTTGGAGGGTGGGGGCCCAGGTGGTCTGATCCCTTGTGGAGGTCCCATCTGATACCCCTGTGGAGGAGGTCCAGGAGGGAAATTTTGGGGTGGTCCATCATGAGGCCCCATATGCGGAGGACCTGAAGGAAAGTTTCTTCCACCCATTTGAGGGGGACCCATATTTGGAGCAGGAAACATGTGTCGGGGCCCATTCATAGGGGGTGGTGGAGGAGGGGGCCCACCTCTCATTTGAGGTGGTAAGCCGCCCATTTGTGGTGGGGGTCCACGCGGTGGAGGACCTCCCATAGGTGGGGGTGGGCCTGACATCATATGTTGTGGTGGTGGAGGTGGGCGATTTGGTGGAGGGCCACCAGGTGGTTGAGGGCCGTTGGATGCTGGTGCTGGACCTCCTTTGGTTGAGTCCAGAGGCTTTGCTTTGAAGTAAAGTTGTAACTGCATGAAAGATAATAATTTAGCAATAAGACTTTGGCCAATTAATATTAGCAGAAACCTCATTGAGTATTGAGAAACCAAGGCACAGTGGCCTTTGAAAGCATTTTTTCCTGTGCACATCTGTCCATTAAAGGTGATATCAACCCATGGTGTTTCTCCTTAATGCAATGCGTTCTTTTTCAGTGCATTACTGGAACCTAATTCAGAACAGCAGGGGTTTAGGCTTTAGGATCCCATACCGTGAACATTTTAGAGTCTGGATCCCAATGTGTAAAGAACTTGCTTGCTACTTTGTCAATTTCTGTGCTTGGAACCTGCAGTACATGTATAGCCAGACATGCTAATCAGCAATAAGATCATAAAAGGAGTGTAATCTACCAAGATCCTAGAATGCAGAGGCTGGTGATATGTGACTAGAGCTTCACATCTGTGACCTCCTTGCAAAGTCAAACTGGAGGATATATCCCTTTGTTTACATTTATATGAAATTATTTGTACACAACAGCAAATTTGAAGGTAATGTGAAATTGAGTGCAGTCATAACTGTGAGAGAATCACTCACAAAGCATCAGACCATCACCTTCATCATCAATAACAGTGATAAGCTGCCATGACTACCCACCAACTTCCTCACCTCCCAACAGAGGGTGTGGATAAGTATATATCTACCAGCCCAAAATCTGGGCACACCATTGTGCAAAATCTGCATCCTGAGTTTCTGTCCCATTGCCATAAGCAATGGGAACACTCACTCATGATGTTGACTACAAATCAAGAGACCTAGTTAAAGCCAATAATATCCTCATTCAAGCTGCAACAACCTTATAAGGGTAAGCTTCATTTCATTTCAGTTTGTCCCTGTCAAAGCGAGCATCTATCCCAAGGCATAGAGAGGGTTACATAGAGTGTAGTGGTTCCGGCTTCCTGCACCCTGTACATATCTGTGTTCATTCACATGTGGAAAAATGCAGACTGAACCAATCCCTTAGCACCTAACTCTTCTTGCACAGGTGAAGCTCAGAAAAAATCCATTTGAACTGATATGAGTTGAGTAATGACCTTGAATGCAATGATCTCATAGGGCTCAGCAGCAAAGAGAAGATACTGGTACAGTTTGTCCCATGGTTGCACCCTCTGCAAAAGGGCAAAGCAGTATCATTTCCTTCAGAAACTAACCCAAGATCTCCTTCTGGTCTGAAATTGACAAGGTAAGAAAGGGAAACGGAATGACAATCTGGCCCAAGAAAAGTACCTGCTCATAAGAAGACATAAATCGATGCCGAGGCTTGGTTCCATCTTCAATTTCAGGGTACTCAATCTGAAAGGGCATGGACAATCAAACTCTTAGACCAAATCAGATTCTCCAGGGGAAAATGTTGCATTAGCTGATTACTGTATAAATGCTTAAGGATCACACCTGGAAGAGAAGAGACCGTTGCCTTGTTTCTGGATCATATTGCTTTGTCACACGGTAGCCAGGTCGACCAATTTTGACTGTAAACAGGTACCAAGAGGATGTGATTTAGTCCCATGAATGCCAAAAACATAACAAATGCTTTCTCTGCTTTCATCAGGAACTGGTTTCAAGCACATCATTTGGATTGCTGAAAGCTGTGAACAATGCACTAAAAAGTTAAGTCTAACTTATACCTGTTTTGCGAGGATTCACTTTGCGCTTATTTGGCTGGGGCTGAGCAGGGGCATCTTTGGCTTCCCGAGCAGCACGTTTCGCCAAATTTGTTTGATGTCTCTTGCCTTGTGTGTGGGCCAAATAGTTCCCTTCATTGTTGTGCAATGTCAAACAAAGCTTGCATTCATAACTGCACCCCACACCCCCTCCACACACTCATCTTTCAGCCCTATACCAGATTTCCCCACCCTCTTACATCAAAGATATGCTGATCAAAGCTCTGCTCTCTTTTGCAATCAGGCAGACATCTGCTCAGAAAGCCCTCCCCAAGCAGAAAGCCTGGAAACAAGCTGTCTGCACTTCAGACCGTAACAGCAAGAAAATCTTATGAAAACAAAAAGATACATGCCTCACATGCATATCCATCCAAGAACAATGGGCATACACAACACACTTTCCCAAGAAGAGAATCGACCTGACACATGTTCTTAAAAGATATGGTGGTAAACTAAAGTCTATTGATACTGTGAAGCTGCTGCACTTCATGTCCACAGCTAGGTCATTCCTTCCAATGCCAGGTTTCTAAGGAAGTCGTCTAGTCCTTGTTTGGATTCGCAGATACAGGAGTAAAATTCCGATTCTTCCAAGTTTTGCGCAACCTAGTATAGAATAGTACAGCCACAAGGTATCACAAGCCGCAATGCTCGATCGACGTTTGCGTTCTTCCTGGCAGGTGATTGATTATCCTCTCCCATCTCTCAACCAAGGAAATAGCTGCGTCTTCTTCCCAAGAAAAATAGACGCCATGAAAAGCTCTTCCACCTCTCTTTAGCACTCGACATAGTGTGCTTCCTCTCAACTCAAAACACAAGCTAAAAGAAAGAAACCACAAGACAGCGTCAAAATGTAATAAAAAAAACAGAGAGAGAGAGAGAGACACACACACACACACGTATAGAGAGGTAAACTACCTGCCGAGATGATTACGCATGAAGTAGGGGTCCTTGGCCAGGTCGATTGTCTCCAAAGCCAAGCGCCGGAGCCGCTCCCTCCTATCCACGGCTTCATTTTGAGCCGACGCTGCACCACCACTACCAGGCTTACTTCCCCACTCTCTGTCCATCAGATCTCTCGCACTACCTTTTACACACTCCAAAACAAAAAAACAAAAAGCCTACACAAATCCGCAAGAGCTCGATCCAACATAGGCCTACAACACGAACGAGAAAGAGAGAACTAGAGAGACGAGCAGACGACTGAAACCCTTGGTCGCGAACCCTAACCCTTACAAGTATGCTCACTAATGGAGAGACACGACTGGAGGAACGAAACCCTAACCCTAAAAACTTTATGTGAAGAAATCTGAAAAGTTTTTCACAGGAAATTTATAGAGCCTGGACTACAATCTGCCGTTGTTGTTGCGGTTTTCTCTCGAGGTTATTGGGAGGACGGTATACCTATCCGCAAAGAGATTTGGAGTTGTAGGAGTCTGTTTTCGAGGAGCAGTTTTTTTATTTTGGGGGTAAGATGGAGGAGCAAGAAGCCACACAGGATTCTAAGCTTGTCTTGGCGCAAAAGCTTTTCCTTCTGAGGTCGGCCGATTTACTACAAGACATCGAGAAGCAGAAGCTGAAAGATGAGGTTCTTGTGTTTATCAAAGAGGATGACATGGCTGGGCTGTATCAAACTTGCTGGCATGAACTCGGATGGGAGCTAGACCAGGAGCTTTTGGATTCCATGGTCAACAAAAATGCGGAAGAGCTGAAGAGATTGGACGATAAGATCGCGGACGCGGAAGAGAATCTGGGAGAGAGTGAAGTGCGAGAAGCTCTTCTGGCCAAGGCACTGTTCGTCATCCGCATCGGCGAGAAAGATAAGGCCTTGGAGCAACTCAAGGTTGCTGAGGCTAAGACTGTCGCAGTTGGCCAGAAAATGGATCTCGTTTTCCATACTCTTCGTCTCGGGTTCTTCTTCTTAGACTTCAAGCTCATATCAGTGAACATCGAGAAAGCAAAGTCTCTTTTCGACGAAGGTGGAGACTGGGAGAGGAAGAACAGGCTCAAGGTCTATGAAGGTCTTTTCTGCATGGCCACAAGAAACTTCAAGCAAGCGGCAACTCTGCTCTTGGACTCCATCTCCACTTTTACAACCTACGAGCTTTTCTCGTATGATACCTTCATTTTCTACTGTGTATTGACCAGCATCATCTCCTTGGATCGTGTCTCGCTGAAGCAGAAAGTTGTGGATGCGCCTGAGATTCTGACCGTGATTGGTAAAATACCCTATCTTTCTGATTTCCTGAATGCTCTCTATGGTTGTCAGTACAAAACCTTCTTCATTTCGTTCGCTGGTATCACGGATCAGATCAGGTCAGACCGATACCTGCAACCGCATTTCAGATACTACATGAGGGAAGTGAGATCGGTAGCCTATTCTCAGTTTCTTGAGTCCTACAAGAGTGTCACAATGGATGCGATGGCAAAGTCGTTTGGGGTGAGCATTCCATTCTTGGATTCAGAGCTTTCACGGTTCATTGCCGCAGGCAAGCTTAACTGCAAGATTGACAAAGTTGCTGGGATTTTGGAAACCAATCGTCCAGATGCGAAGAATGCTTTGTATCAATCAACAATCAAGCAAGGTGATTTCTTGCTCAACCGAATCCAGAAGCTTTCGAGAGTCATTGACATTTGAAGCCACAAACTACTCTCAAGTGCAAGCTTCATATCGTTCTCCTGGTTTTGAAGCCACAGACTCTTGAGCACAAGTCTCATCTTCTCCAGATAACTCTTTATCAAGTGGAGGTTGAAGATGAAGTGTGCAATAAAATGCAACGTATTCTGTGGGTATGCATGCATGCTGGTGCTCTGTGGTTGTATGATGGGTGCAATCCTGGATCTATTAGGGTTTCAGTATGGACCATTGCAAAAATTGTATGATGGGCACAATGACTGCCATGGATCTATTAGGGTTTCAGTATGGGCTATTGTGAAGAGCCCTGACCATGTAACCATTGAATGATATGACCTAGTTTTTCTCAACAATTCATGTAAGGAACTCTATGCAAATAGGAACTAAAAATTTCAAAAGCATGACATATGCCTATTGTATTCTATGAGGTGGAAGATTCTGCTCTGGTTGTGAATTCTGTTGCCTAATCCCATGGGCTTAACTTTCATTCTTTGGTCAGATTATCAACTACTGTTATCTGATTGTGTTGTAATGATTGTGAGTATGAATTTTGTAGTGCAGCAGAGGGATGTATGCAGAGCAGTCTGTACTGCAAAAGCTAAAACTTTAGGAGCTGCTGCTGAAATTGCAGTGTATTTTTGTAGATTTTTTGTCTCTGATCTTGGCAATTTTGAGACACATGATTTCTTTCAGTGGTTGGATATGAATCATTATTGCTAAGTTTGTGGAAAGGAGTGAGTCATACAGATGGCATTGTAGGGTTGTGCACACTATTGCTTTGCTCAACATTCCATTTTTTACACATTTGGCACACATGTCTTCCTAATGCTTCCAGAAATGTGACAGTAACTCAGGACACAGATTTCTATGCTATTTTTTGCTCTAAGTTTTTGAGCAGATTATTATGTACTTGTCAAAACCCATTATTTGTTCATGTCACTGTTCTTCATACTGCTAGTTTTGTTATTCTTTGATTTAGTTCTACCCTTTTGTGTTTTCATTCTTCTCAGTTCTTGAGTCCTTATCTGGAAGTCTTGCTTTGACTTCAAGGAATAGTTTGAACCTTGTTCAGGCTTTGCTGGAGATTTCTTGATTCTTACGGCAGTTGTTATCAAAATCTGCTATCAGGCACTCATTGGGTAGTACGTCATGTCACCCAGTCACTGGCGTTCATGATGATCATGAAGCTTTCATGCTTTGTGAGTGACACAACATGACTGAGCCTTCTGGTTGCTTCTGTCAATGTAACAGGAACTCAGTGTGCAGGTGTTGTACAGTACGTTGCCCAAATTTTGGGCTGGTTATTATATACTTATCTACACACACTGTGAAAAGCTGATGAAATCAGTGGTTATCTATAGTGGCTTGTCAAAGCAATTCATGATGAAGGTGATGGTGTGATGGTCTGAAGGTGATGGTGTGATGGTCTGAAGGTGACGGTCACTCTCACTCTAAGGTAACAAGTTACAACTGCACTTATTGTCATTTACTTTCCAATTGTTGTTGTGGAGATTTCTCTGCAGTTTCTTAGATATTTATGACTGAAACTCACAAGGTTGACTGCACAGATTGCTTATTCTAGTGGTTTTAAATGGCTTTACCTTATTTGTTGGATAGTTTGAAAAGTTATGTTGCAAATGTGATTGTGGTACAAAAAGTGTATTATTGGGTATAATTTCAAGTATGGATTTCATATACCCTAATAGGTACAGTTCGTGGACTATTATTATTGAGGTTATTGTGGAGGTTTTTTTGGAATCCCGTAGATGAGTTTGGTGGACTTGTAACCCAAGATATTTGACCCCAATTGTACAAACTACAATTTGTGGTCTAGTGCTGGGAGTGAAATAATCTTGTGGGAACAAAATACAAACCAACCATGAAGCTTTGAAAATAGTTTTGGTATGAAGATGCATTTAGTGATTTCTTGAGAGTGCTTGATGTGTTGGTTGGGTATTTGATTGGTTATATACTATAGTTGGAGGTTATTTAAAAAAAAAAAAAAAAACCTATGTTGACTATTTAGGAATTCTAATGCTTACCCTTATTTCATATTCGTCATTGTTAAATATTTGAATATTTTGAACTAGATCCAACCTAATGGGGAAAATTGGTGAAGATTGTCAACCTAAGGCTTCAGTATATAACTTTTGTAAGATTTGAAGGAACTTTCAATCAGGGTTGGGGCTTGTTGTTGTAGTTTAGGGTTAGATGCCATTTTTTTTTTTCCTTGTTTTGCTTTTGCAATTTGCAATGTCATTATGTTTTAATTGTTTGCAACGTAGTTTTTTTATTTTTTATGTTTTTTTTCAATTTGTTGTTGATTGCACACATCAATGCAAGCTATTGGTTATAAGTGTTGGATCAAGCTTTTTGGTGGTGGCAGATTAAGATTTCATTGTGCAACATGCATTTGTCAATAAAGTAAATGAAGGTAAGTGGTTTTCCACTATCTTATTGTTTTTTCTTTTTGGTTTTTTTCTTGAATGTGTGTGAGTAGTGGGTTTAGGTTTTAATATTTTTTTAAAGTGTTGATTTTTTAAAAAAATGACTTTTGTTTTTGTTTGTAAAATGTTTTCAAGCAAGTTTTGTGCCTATGTTTTGTTGCCTTCTATTAAACATTTTGATTTTTTTTTTGTTGTTAGACACCAAGTTCAAGTAATTTTTGTTAGATTTCATTTTGCATTTAAGGTGTAGGAACAATTTTGTCATTTGCCATGCATTAAACTTATACATGTTATTTTCATTGATTGATGAAGCCTTGCTTGCTAGGGTTTAATTCATTGCTTGTGCTTTGTTTGTGCTTTGAAGCAAATTGAAACAATGTGGGTGGAATGAAAATTCTTGGGTTGAAGGAGAACTTTCATGTTTTTGGTTTTGTTGCCTTTTTTAAACCCTAAACTTTAATCTTTGTCCTTTAAATCTTTCACTTTTATAAATCTTTTTTTCATTCAAACTTTTTCATAATCCAACATTTGCATTTAGTTGGTTGTTTGTTGTTTTGCTTCATCCCATCGTGTGGTTATTGCTTGGAAATTGAAAACTTCATGTTTTTTTTTAATCTCCTATTATGAATCCTCATGGTTTCAATTTTTCATCTTTCATGTTGTTTTTGTAAGATATGACAATAATCACAATGTTGACAACATGGTGTAAGGGTAGCAAGGTGGAAAACTAACTATTGTTATTGCTAAACCACACATATGTAAAATCCATTTGGAGAATATGTGAAAGTAGAGTACATTCACTATTGGGGTACACAAAAGGATTGTCTCACTTCAAAATCACTATGAAAACATTACTTTAAATGATCAATACATTTACGAAATAATTTATTTGGTAGATTTTTTTATAAATTAGATATTCACATACTTCTTGATTAAAATGGTGGATTTTTTTTGTAATTTGGATGATTAAGACATATTTTTAAGTGTCCTAAAAAATGATTCAAGAATCATGTCTCAATTGCGATTTTATCGAAAATGATTCAATAAAACTAACAATATTTGGTCAAATTGCTCCATATTTTAACCACAAATTTAATAAATATGATTTATGTGTTGGCAAATGTTTTTAGTATGATTAATCACCAAAATTTGTGGAATTAATGCTAAAATCTTGGATTTTTTTTGTAAAATGGATGCGTTAATAAGGATAATCAAATTAGTTTATTAAATTACAAATCTACATTCCATAGGTTTGGAAAGAAGTATAAAAACCATGAGTGCAAAAAAATATTTGTTTGATATTTTAAATTGAATTTTGGCACTCTAAATGTAAGTATGTCATTCTCGAATGTCTAAATAATTTTGCATTCCTTTTTGGTTTATATTTGGACATGACATTCAAAATTTGTTTAATTGATTTGAATCATTCATTATAACATTTATTGGTTGAAAGCCTAAACATACATATCCTCCTTTCACTGTTTAACATGTTAGAATATTCATTTTGTTAAATTCTTACTTTAGGATTTAGAACATAGGACAATTTGTCCTATAATGGTTCCTATTGTAGTACCCCAACCTTGAATGCACTTAGCAAAAGGTTTTTGAAAGTTACACAACCATAGTTTAACCACATAGGTTTTTAAAAGGCAAATAATAATAAACCAATGTATTTGTCTTAACTCAAATCATGAGGTGTATTGTTTGTCATAATGATGTCATGGGTTTAAAAAATTTGGCTTTGTGCACCCGGTAGAAAGCTTCAATTGCTTACCATAAGTTTAATGGCTTAATAACCATGAGAAAAAAATGTTGAGCAAGGCCATGGTACCTTATTGAAAAAATTCAATAAGATATAAATAGTTGCCGAAGAGTTTTTTTCAATAATTAGTTGAACAAAATATGGGCAAATATATGTCTAAGTGCTAATTTTTAGTTTTTCTAAATTTAAAAAGATGATGCAAAATCAATTGGGTTTTCTGGAAGATATGATGTTATTTTTGGTTAAAGGATTTTTGCTTATGAAGATTTTAAAGTTCATATGGATGCATTAAAATTTCAAATTAGGTGATGAAAAAAGTTTAGAACAAAATTAAAAGACCATTAAATGATGAAACCATGCCAAACTGTCAAAAAAAAAAAACTCGAAACTCCCACCTCACGCAACTCCCTCTTCACACCCATCCAATAAAAAAAATACAAAAAAATTACTAGGGTCTACAAAGAGGCGAAAATTGCATGTGGGTGGGATGGGTTAGGGCATTAATTTTTCCCCCAGAAAGAAATAAGGACATTGTCATGCTTGTATGCATATCTAACCTTGGGTCATTGACAATTTGATATATTGTATTTTTGTCATTTAATAAATATATAATGCATATGACTTCATTTGTATTGGGATTTTTCACTTGGATGAAAATTGTTGGGTTTACTTAACCTATGTCTAAGAATTTTGACCAAGATGACATGGATATTTAAGAGGGCTAGGCCCATGTCTAAAAACCTTGATACTTCATCAAAATGACATAAATAAATTTGTCCCCAATGTAAGAAGCCCAAGCCCATATTAATGATGCTTTAACCACCTTGATGCTATGTCCAAAAAACTTATGATTTCACCAAACAAACCAAAACAAGGTCATCCCTAGTTAAAAAAACCCAAGACCATGCCCTAACGTCATGCTTGTGTCCCTAGTCAAAAAATTTGGGGGTGCTTGAATCCAAGGGATTCATCCAACCCTAAGTGTATGACACCTTCATGTATGACAATATCTTTAGCATTAGTCCTTGAGGATTAGTTGACCCTTTCTTGTTACTAAAAAATATGGGTCTGATATAAAAAACCCATTCCCAACATAAAAATCCCAAGCTTAATGTAAAAATCATTCGCCTTGAGCTTCTTGCATTGGGCTTACATGGTGAAAAATTTGGAGAATGAATTGGTTAATTGCCTATCAACACACATGCACATTTATCTATGGATGTCAAAAGAGGTGCATGACTTCTTTTTAATTATTATTATCATTCTTTTATGTGATTTGAAAATAAAACATGTCATTATTGGCTTAATAGAGGTGACAAACACCATTGGAGCAATTATGGTTTTAAAATTATAACAACTTTTGGAAAAGTTTTAATTGATTGAAACATTGTGCCAAAATGTTACTTTCATGACTATTAAAATATGATTCTAATTGAATTGAACCTACTGTTTAAGCATTTTTGTAATCACTTATGTCAAAATCACATAAACAATGGGTCCTATTCGATTGTGTAGTCATATGAATGTAATCATGAAAATCATGTTTTGGGACAATGAAAAGATTATTGATTATGTGAAGGATGAGGGGTTCAATTTATGTAAGTGCCTTGAATTCAATGATGTCATAGTAGAGCCATTTGATGGTTTCATGCTTTAGGAATGCACTTTCAAAAACATGTTAATATGGTATAACAAATAACAAAATGACCAATGGTTTGAATTATGCATCTACAAAATTTGTTTAAATTAACATCCAAAATGCATTATATGGCCAAAAAAGTTTGGCAAGGGTAATTAAACATGGGATAAAACTTGGATTAATTTTGATTAAGGCCTAAAAAATAAACATGCTTGTGAAGATTAATAAACCCAATTTAATTGTTATTTTTTTGTGGAAATTTGACTATTGTTAATTTTATTATTTTGATTTCTTTTTGAAAAATTTAATTATCATGTTTTCTTTTCCAAAAAAAAACACACATGTTATATATGTTACGGTTCATGGTTGTGTTTAATTTTAATTTTATAATTGATTGTAGGTTCAAGAGTTAGGTATTATTGTCTAGAATGATTTAAATTTTTTTGAATGCCATTGCATTATGTTGTAATACATAAATAATAATATTACAAAATCATATACCCACTCCAAGGAACTCGTTAATTTGTGATGCCATGGTCAAAGTTTTGTCATTAGTGGTGATTAGATGTGTTATGAATTAAAGTTGCGATCATTGGTTGCTTATATATGCTTTGTAATTTATGATATCAACTTGTTGGGAATTTTGAAAAAAAATTTCATTTCCTTCTGTTCTTAATAGCTTAGATGAAGAATGTTATTTGGATCATGAACTGTAGGAACTCATGGATCACATGAAACAAATATTGGAGGTTCTTATCACTACTACAAAATGTGGGTGCAGTTCATTAGTCTTCATTCATTAGACCAATGAATTCATTGCTTTCCAACGAGTCCCGGTTCATTACAACTAGTGAGGTCATTCAAAATCTAGTGAAATCACTTGACATACATGAACACCTTTTGTTGTAGTGTATCCTTTTTTGAGTGCATTTGACTAGAAAAAAATGTTGGCATTAATGTTTGATGCAAGGTTTAAAAACATGTGCTTGGTCAACATTTTTGTGGGTTGTGACAATGCTACCATTGTTGTTGTAATATGGTCAAAAAATGTTATTGCTTTTACTAATTGAAACATACAAATTGTTGATGCTTAGTATATTTTTAGAAATTGACAAACTTCAATCAAAACTAAAATTTGAAGATTTGGTTTAGAGAACGCAAATTGGTGCAAACACTTATAAAAACACTATGTAAAAAAACTTGTTAGATTTTGTTCTTATTTTATTGATGCAAAAGGATGTAAATGTGCCTTATATTGGTGACACAAAAAAAATTTAAGTTTCTTACCATTGTTATATTAGTGTGACAAATTTTTAGCATCTTGGATTGCCAAATTCAGACATAGCACATTTTTTCGATTGTGAAATTATTGTTGCCTTTTGTAGATGCAAATTTCAAATTTCAAATTTGAACAAGTTAATTTTTGTCAACAAAAATTGACTATTCAATTCATAAATTGACTATTTGAAATATATTAACCTTGCATCTATGTGTGAGGCAAAATTAAATTTGGCAAAGGAATTAAATAGTGAATTTGAAAACCGAGTGGAATGTGAAGATTTTCTGGATTTGTATGACGTGTTTTAGGAGGAATTTTGGTTTTGATCTTCTTATGTTTTTACCAAAATGTACATGTGGTTGAAATCTATTTTTTTTGATACGCAGAGGTTTTATATTAGAAGTTTGGTAGGTCCAGAACCTACTTCTGTGTAAAAAATATGGTGTTATGTTGAAGTCTATTAATGGTCAATGGTGATATGTAGTTGAAGATTGAGGATTAAAAAGGTGTTAGTTTTTTAGTGTTTCTATTGATGGTGGTTAGGGTAATTGCAAGCTTGAGTGACTCATTTTTAAAATGTAACATGACATTGTTTTGCACCCCTTGGATGATAATGTGTCCCATGTCAAATTCTTTTTATAATTTTACAAAAAGAAATTCAATCATATGATTTTTATGTATCTAAATAGGTGAAATATTTTATTATTCACAAATTAATGTTTTACACCAAATGGGGGACAATTAGGAATACCATATTTAAAGGAAAATGGTGAAATCCATTACAACATGAATTTTGTGAAATTAATTTTTCTTTCCACAATCATTATATAATGGGATGCATTAAAGGGCACTCATTAGTCACTTTTGAAAAATGTGATTTTAAAAACTTGAAATATGGGCATTTAACAATGTCACATTGTTGTGACAATCAAAATACATTATATATTTTTAATATTAAGGATAACTTTTATGTTGAAAATTAGTGCATTCTAGCTTGTAATGATTTGTTATTGTTTGGTTACATTTGATGAAATGAACTTGCTTTTAGGGTTTATGGGTAGTTTTTTACGTGACTTTAAATTGTGATTGGGTTACATGTTTTGAAGTTTCATTATGTATAATGTTTTGATGTGTATTGTTGTGTATTAATTTTCACTTGTGTGTGTGTGACATGTCATGGACTTATTGTGTGATTTGAAGGCAAAACTAGCCAATTCTAAATGAGCCACAATTGGCACCATGTTTTGCAACTTTTTTTAAACTATTGTGTGTTTATACAGTACAACAAAAGGTGTCCTTGTACGCCAAGTGATTTCACTAGATTTTGAGTGAATTCACAGGTTGTAGTGAATGAAGACAAGTGAATAAATAATGAATTCACCAATCCGGTGAACGGGGACTATTGAATTGCACCCATATTTTGTAGTAGTGATATTATGTCTTCCATGACAAAACTAGTTAGTTCAAATTGAACCATGATATGTGTCATTTTTTCCCCTTTCATTTCTTGCAAGATTTATTAGATATATGGGTGGTTGGTATTTCTATTGTGTCTTTATGGCAAAATTGGCTAGTCCCAAATGAACCATAACTAGAGCCATTTTCCATCATTTTTTTTTTTCTTACAAGCTTTGTTGGATAGATATGATGTTGGGTGTTTATGTTGTGTCTTTTGGGTCTTTGTGTTTTTATCTTCAATGAATGTGTAGATGTCTTGAGGGCAAAACTATATTTTATTAATTTGCAATCCTACATGTGCATTTTCTTTTGTGTGTGAAAACTGCAAGTGTGCCTTGATTTGAAAATTCTATGTGACATGTGTCTTTCTAATTGTATGTGACTTATGGATCTTATGCCTTGTGTGCCTTTTGTGTGTTGTGTCTTGCATGTGTTTTGTGTTTTCAATCATCTTTTAATTTTGCTGTGTGTCTTGTTTGCTATGCAAATGTTATTTCTTGTGTGGGTTTAAGGTTATTTGTAAATGACTTATTTGTGATTGGTGTTTTATGTTTTTAATTTGTTGTTGTCAAATTTAAAGATGTGAATCAAAGGGGCCGAAGGTAGAACATCATAGAGCAAAGGGGAAATTATTTAAAACTCACATAATAAATAAAAAATATTCATTTTGATGCTTCACTATTTGAACTAATTTTTTGGTTTAGATATATAGTAAGATTGTAAAATAATTCATGTAACGTTTGAGAACTTTGTGGTTCAGAGTTTAAGAATTGGGGGGTTTTTTGGTGAAAAACTTGGGTCATGGTTGATAGGGTATTTGTTAAATAACTTGTGAATATATTATTCAAGTATTTGTTAAAAACCATTAATGTATTTGACATTGATACAAACCTTTGTCCTTGCTTCAAATTCACCCAAACCTAGTTTTCAAAAACTTGGACGTGAACAACTTTGAAAAAGAGCCTAAAATTAACAACTTGGAATCAACTAGTTCTTAAAAATTTTTATTTTTGCAACCTAGACCTATGTATAATTAAAAAAAGATACTTGCCCCAAACCAGTTGTAATGTTTAGCACTTGTATATATACCTCAAAATCTCAAAGTTTCATTTGACATCAACTAAACACAATTATTGATTCATGAGTCATGAGGGGTTTGTTTCACTTTTCATGTCACAATTTTTCTAATGTCATTTGGGAGAATTCAATCTTGTAAATCTCAATCATTAGTTTGTTTGATACATTCCCATGATGATTTTTTCAATATTCATTGGATAAATTAAAATTTGTAAAACTTCAATCAACATTCATTTGGCAATTTCATATCATAATTAGTTGAAAATTAGTAAATGATGATGTTCAAGAGGGAAATTTATGGTTTATTAGTTATAAATCACATCTTCACCCTTTCCTTTTCTTTCCTTTTTTTTTAATTAAAAAAAAGTATGTTTATGATGCTCCCATGAACAAATTTGTTGCATTTAGATGTGTTTGCAATATTATGAAAACAACTCTACTTGAATGTATTTATTGTTGTTGTTAAAAGGAAGGAAAGGTTGTAGAACACAAGGTGGTAAACTTGGTGCTTTGAGAAGGAAAATGTGACATCAATGTGTCAATGTTGTTTTGCAAATAACAATGTGATTCAAAAGTACATTGAATTTGATTATGGGATAAATGACGCATTATATCACTCATTTACAAAAACTATGGGTTTCATAACACCTTACAAACTATAATTCATCCAATTGTTCCTTGTACAAACAACCATCTTTTTTGGCCATTAAGGTTTATGATTCAAGAATGAACTCAATGACATAATGGCTAGAACTCATGCTTTGATGGTACATGCAAGATGATGTTGGTTCCAAGGTAGTTGTATGTCATGTAAATCCTACACACAAAAGTGAGAATGGATCTCCATGAAATATTGAACATGTGAATTTATCTAAATTAAAGAAGGTAGTTTGTTTGTTTTGTTTGTAAATCAAGGTAGGCCCCATTGTGCTCTTGATATTCTTGGAAACCCCTCAAAGACTTGAAGAGTGGGTACATTGAGGCGGTTTTGTCACATTTAGACCTATATTGCAAGAATGATTGAATATTGAATAATTTTGTCAAAGAAAATTGAACAAAACGAAATAAAAGAGTTTAGGAAAATTGGGGGAAACTTTTGATATTATTGGAAAGCCCTTGACGAATGAATTTCTTGAAGGCAATTTTGTAATTTTTAGACTTAATGTGGGGGGGATATATTTGAATTTGAGTAATTTTTTTCAAATTTCTTCAAAATTTCATTCAAAATTTCTTCAAATCATAAAAATTGGATTTGGAAGAATAAATTAGTTGTTTTACAATTTCACACTTGGGCTGATGACACAACCCATATTAGTCTTATAATTGAAGAAGTTTTCTTGTTTACATTTATAATGCATGAGTTATTGAATTTTAAGCATTTTCATTATTCAACAATAAAAATTTGTAGGGAAAGTGTGGGTGTTCTTAGAATCAGTGGAAAACCCTCCATGAATATGGGTGTATTGGTCAATGATTTTTTAAATTTCTAATTATGATGTAGGAGTTATTTCATTTTAAGTAATTTTTGTCATTGGTAATTCTATATAGATCTAGAATTAGTTTTTTGTCACATTGTGATTTGAGCTTTTTATTATAAAATTTGTTAGTTAAGTGTGCTAGGTATCATCCACAAAAGGATTTAGACAAATTTGATTGCATGTTAGAGGAAAGAATAGAGTTTTTTTGAAACCCCCTTATATATAGTAGTGACATGCAAGAACCTATGGTTTAAATATGGTGATATCAATATGGTTTCCTTGAAATTTGGCAACTTTGGGGCACTTATATGAAAAAGATCTTTTGGACAAATTACAATGCATGAAAGTAAAATCAAGTATATATAATCATGATCCTTCCCAACATAATGAAAAGTTGCCTTTCCATGTGTTGATGTATTAAACTTCAAAAGATTGTTTATTTCACTAATCAATATGAACATGTTATTTGATTTTATAATTGATAATGAAAAACCACATGCTACATAAACATTTAAGTAGATTATATATATTCATTTTACAAAAATAGATGCAAGTGGTTGGAATATTGATTTTTAAAACTTTGTTGGTTAATGGAAGTTTAAAATATATTTAAGTATTTTCAATTTTTGCAATGAAAGTACATAATATCTTAAAATTTAATGTCAAATTATTTTTGAACACCATATTCACCAACTAGATTAATTAGAAACTATTTCTTACATATTAAAAAAATGACCTTGCCTTTGGGTCTTCCTTTTATTGCCTACCCCTTATTTCACCTTCAAACTTTGCTATCCAAAAAGTGAAGGAATTTTAGTGAATTAGAGATGAAGCTCACTACCATAGAATTTGATGCCTGGGATTTGAAGTAATTATCATAATGTAGTAGTAAGTACAACAATTGTGAAGGTGCCCATTTAAAAAAAAAAGACAAGGTGAAACTTAAATTACCACAAAATTTAGTGTAATTTGAGTTTCCCATTGTTTACGTTCCTTCTTTAAATGCAATATGTTTTTTTATTGTTTTTAAAATATCACACCCCTTAATGACCATACTCCAAGTATTAATAATGAGTTTCTTTCACCTTATGGATTAATCTATCAAGTATTATACATCGCGTGAGGGAGGGCGGGGGGGGGGGGGGGGAAAGAGAGGGGAGACAATAGTAAAAAAAATAGAGAATATGTGAGTTTAAATATAAGGTGCAATATATTGGTTGTTGGGTAGAAATTATAAGTTAATTAGTTAAAAATAGGGTGCATTTTATTCAAATAATCAATTCAATTATAATATAAAGTATGTAATAATTTGAAATAATAAATTATAATTACTATAGAATTGTATTAATATGTATAAATTAAAAAATAAGATAATAATAAGGTGATAAAAAAATAGGTTGGACAATTATTTAATACCCCTCCTAAAAATTGCCGTTTGATGCACATAGATCCCAAACTTTACACTAAATGTCCCCTTGGATATTGTATTAAAGTTTTTTAAATTATATATAAAACTTATTATAAATTCAATGGAAATCACAGTGATTTGAGAATAAGATTTCAAGAGGTTTCAATTTTATGTTCTTAAACTTATACATCCGGCACATGGTTTTTTAAAATACATTTTTCAACGACTAGTTTTTGCATATTTGATTATCTTTTCATCTCAACCTTTTTTTTTGGGGTCACCGAGTCATGAAAATTTCCATTAAAAAAATCCTTAGTTGAGTTCTTTGAAATTAGGGGCTTGGCTATGTTATCAATTTTTTTACCATTGATAAAAACCTTGGTTGAGATCTTTTAAACAAAACTGAGATTTTGTTTTTAGTACCACTAGAAAACATTTGATGAATAGGGATGCACCAAGGTGATTTTGTAATGTTTAAACCTAGAATGAGAAATATATTGTACTCCAACATCAATTAATGAGGATGTTCCACCCTTGAGGGACACTTAATGTAAAGTTTGGGATCTATGTGCATAAAATATCATTTTGAAGGGGGTTTTAGGTAATTGTCCAACTTATTTTTTATCACTCTATTATTATTTAATTATTGATATATACATATTAAACCCACCCTATATTAATTATAATCCATTATTGCAGATTATTACATACTTTATATTATAATTAAATTAATTATTTTTACCCAACAACTAATATATTGCACCCTATATTTTTATTCACGTATTTTCAACTCTTTTTTACTAATGTCCACCTCGGGGTTCCACCAACAAGTTCCACATGTGGGGAGCCTCAATATAGACAAGATCTCCAAGAAGCTAGTACATCCTACAAGGTAAAACTACTAGTTCAGCCAACAAGTTCAAGGTTTAATTTTGATGTTGCAAACTGAGGTCCAGTGTTTACAATTCTATTGTAGAAGTAATCAGAGTATGAGCATTTGTGGTTATTCATTTGAATTGAGGTCCACAAATGTTGTAATCTGAGGTCAAGGGTCACAGTTGTATCAGAGAAGTTAACAGAACATGAATAATCAGAGTTTGAAGATTTCTGGTTGTTTGTTTGGATTGAGGTCTGCAAATTGCAGAACAAGCTTGAGACCCATCAAGTGGGATGCAACTTTTTTGTGTGTGTTTTGAGTTGCCATTGATTTCAGGGCATGTGGCTGCAGGAGGAATAATAAGAATGCTGAGTCTGGATATGTGTCTTGAGTATAAATGGTGTAATGTGAGCAGAGTGTGTGTCTATACTTCATTCTAACATGAACCTTAGAAGAGAAGTCAGTTAGAAGATTTAATTACTTGGGCTGATTATATTGATCTCTCCCAACATCCATTAGGCAGGTTTACCAGTTGACACTGAAAATCAGGTGGTTTTGTCCTTGTCAGCATACTTGATTTTAGATCAGACCTCCATATATCGGCATTAGAGAAACTTCCCTGTTAGAATCTCTTCACTGGGTTGTGCTGTAACTGGATACGTGTGTTTTGGAGTGGTTACTTTTGCAGTGCAACCTGCTCCTCCTCATGTGCAATGTGTGGCATTAATAGTCTCCTCCATTTTGGAAGCTCTACATTTTGAGTTACCAAAATAATTTGTGAAATTTCATCTGTCTTCCATTAAGTCCATCCAGCTAAGGAGCTTGTGTCCATAATAGTTCAAGCAGCTCTACAAGTTGGCTATGTTTAATAATTCAACAAATGGGTAGAACTACCTTATTCAATCATCAAACTACTTCAAAAGAAAATTACAAATGACTCATCATGTTCAAGTCTTAGTTAAAAATTCTCACTTTCAGGGTTGAGAATTTTGGCCCGTCCACTCAGCCTACTGGCCTCACATGTGGCAGGAGCCTCAACTCCTGGAAGGATCTAGATAAATGCAGACTCTTCTCCAATATGTTAGGTGCTCCACACTTGCGGTGTTGGGCCTAGTACCCCAGTTTGTTATTGAAACTAGAGATGAAACAAAAAATCAGTATTAAAACAATACACAAGAAAGAAACAGTGAAGCAAACTAGTGTTCTCACCTAAATTGGTCCTCACAAGAGTTTCACACCCAATTTTGGATTTGCCTTACTTATGACTTTCGCTGCTGGCTCATATTCTTCATTAAATCAAGTCTTATGAGAATAAAGTCTTTTAAAAAATTTGTGAACTGATACCAAATTTCATTAAATTCCACCCAAATTTGCTGACATTATGGTGACACTCAAATTGGGGATGAAACAAGGATTCCAAGGTCAAACTAGGGCTCAAAGATAGGCCAACTTGAAGGATAATAATATTAAATTTTTAATGTGTTTGTGAAATTGAGTACTAAAAATTATGCAATTCCTAATGGACTCATGTGCTTCTTGAGTGTAATTTGTAATGTCTGATGGTTATTTTCCATAAATTTTTTTGTTGTTGTTTGCTTTATACTTTCAAAGAGAATTATTCTAAGAGCAGCTCTGCCAATTACATGCACAATATCATAAGGTCTGTGGGTGATGTTCAACACAATATAATTCATAAAAGGTTTCAATCCAAAATGTTTTATTTATTAGTTAATACTTGCTGAAATCTTTGAGAATCAAACTCTCAACTTGTAGCAAGCTAGCCACTATTCCAACCATTGGGATATTGCTAGAAATAGAAATCATGAGGTGCACTTTGTGTACTTATTCTTATAGTTGTTGAAATACTGAAATATTAAATTTGAGCCTATCAAACCTTTTTTTGAAAATAAATAAATGAATATTTTGACAGAGAATTGATTGTAAGATTTTGGTGCAGTGTATTCTGGTTGAAGTACATCATTTATATGCCAATTTAGGCTTGTAAATATCCTTTTGTTAATAAATTTGCACATGATTTAACGATTGCAAAATGCATTGGTTGATAAAATGATTTATTCTTAATTAGTCTACTATAATGATTGGCCAAAATAATTTAAATTATAATCTCTCACCTTAGATTGTTGAATGCTCTTTTTTCATTTTTTCCAACTTTCAGATGTTGCTGAAGGGACAATCATGCATGAGATTAATTAGCCAATTTGGTCATAAAAATTTATAAAAAAGAATTGCTTATATATTTCTGGCTACCTACTAGAAAGTATAGAATCAAGTGAATTAAATTTTTTGGGCTCCAAATGTGGCAACTAGAACTCAAAAAACTTATTTTTCACCACTTTGAATTTTTTCTGGGTCAAATGACAAAGATTTTTCAGGTCAAAAAAGAAAGCATATACTATCCTATTTTTCATCTTCATGGGTGGAGGAGTGGAAACAATTGTACACACCATATTGGATTAAAATAATCCTAGTATTCCTAACTAAATGCTCAATTGTGCACCATGTTGGATTAAAAAAATCCTTCTACTATTGAATGGCCAAATGCACACCATGTTTGATGTGAGATATCCTACTCCTGCTACATGCCCAAATATGGGTAATGGGTGGGACTTGCTCTAAGCTCCCCAAAGCTATCCAATTAGGCCCAGGAGAGAAAGTGGGTCACAAATCCCAGAACTTCATGGAAGAATGTTGAGACCTTGAAAACAGAAGCAAGCAAGCAAGCAAGCTAGTTGCAACAGAAGGACATACGTATGTCCATACAGCTACTACTCGGGATAGCAGTGAAGTTGAGCTCCATGGGAAACTCATTATGCAAGTAAGCATGAGAAAAGACGTGCTCCTTGTATGTCAAGCGGAGATCTAGTAGAGGTTTACTCTCCCAACAATTTGTCTGCACGTCGTAGCTGATGAGCTGCTTTGAAGTCGCCATCCAGATCTTGCCGTCTTTGGCAGTGCAGCTGAACCACAGTTGCTAAGGTGAAATCATTTGGCCAGGCAGCGGTCCTGCAGGCAAATCCATATCCGCAGGCATCTCTGCATAGTAGTCTCGCTGATTGAACTCCGCAACAGTACACATACTCTCATCAAATTCGGGAGCTTCCGGAGTTTCCGGTACTTATAGTAGATTGAAGATCCTAAACCTAAGGCCTGCCCTGTATATATTCTGGTGCTCCGAGATGATCTCTTGCCAGCTGCGATGAATGTTATCTCTTGCTGCTCTTGATGTAAGTGGGTTGTTCAGGCAAGCTGAGCCGTATGCGTTAAGCTCCAAAACTGGTAGTACTGCAAACAGAGTACCTGCGCACACCACCAGTTGTGGGTTCAACAAAGACTCTGGCTGCACCGGCGTAGTAGCAGTTTGCACTCCTACATAGGGGTGGGGAACAGTTTTAATCGGAGCAGTAGCTCCTAGGTGGCGCGACCAGACGAGATCGTCTAGCCAAGTGAGAGTTTGGAGATCAAATTGGTGGATTGCGTGGAGTTGACGCCGCGGTAGGTTTGTTGTAGACCTAGTACTTAGGCAGTAGAGTCTTCCTTTGAAGATGGTACTTCCACCAGACCCATTCACGAACTTTCCATGACCTGCAGCTGTTGTAGTAGTTGCAGTAGGCTCAGACTCGCTAGAATTCCACACCGAGTGATGATGATCGACGCTTTCCCATGTGTGTTGCGATGAGGAATACTTCCATGAAACATCCCGACCAAGCAGAAGGAAATCGTATTCCTGGGAATAGTTTTTTGGGTCCGCCACCAGCAACTGCGGCAGCGGAAGATTAGCTGCAATGGGTGTGATGGACGGAAGCCTCCGCCACTTCTTGGTCAGAGGATTGCAGACGATGAAATCTTAAGTTCCGTACCGCTTGGGCGGCTCAAGACTAGCTGCGCTGGAGGAGACATGAACTGCTGGGTCGAATCTTGCAGGAGGTAGCTTTTGAAAGCACACAAGTCCTCCCGCTGCAGTCATCATAACCATGGATTCGAGACTGAATGGAAGAAAGGTGAAAGACGGCAGGCTTAGCACATGATTCGATGGCTGATGCAACCCCACCCATGCCCCCATCTCTAGGCCGTCGGTGACAGATTTCGGTCCTCCAACGCGGGAGGTCGGAAAGTACGAGTCCGTCACTTCTGTCACTCTCTTCTGTCACTCTCGCCTCTAATTGCTTTCGCCTAAAGTACTTGGAGTGAATCAACACACGATTAGCGTCTCCGCATGCTCTCAAAGCCTTGCACACACTTATGGTCCTGACGAGATCTCGCACAGGAAGCCTGGCAATTATAAGATCACCAACTTCCTCACAGACCACGGTGAAAGCAGCTGCTGCAGCGCGCTGCTGCACGTCCGGATCATAACTTTGGACACTACCATGATCAGTCCGCTCGGCCTCCATGAACTCCAGTGTGGCACTAATACAGAACTCGGACATACATCTAGAACATGCTGCTCTCTGTAAATTCCTAGAATAAAACTGTGACGACTAATCGAATGAAGCTCTAAAGAATTTACTGGAACTAAAGACCAAAAAATTGAACAGCTACAGTAGCAACTAACAAAGCAATGGAAGCCCAAGGTCAAGCAACAGCACCAAGAACTACGTCCAGCAAGCAAACAAGCAAGGAGCGAGAAGAGCAATATGGAAGCAGGAGCTTGGAGGTGGAGGAGGAGGAGGAGGAGCTCCTGGATGTCTATATATAGGACTCATTGCACGACTCCACGAGACTTCCGTCCGTCTTGAAAGTGAGTCTCGGGGGGAGTTGAAGACGGGAGTTGGGAGCAAGCGGCTGCGTGCACTGCGGAGCTTCGCGAGGCAGTCTCGGGGGACGGGAGACAAATTGTCCCCCCCCCCCCCAGAACCATGTCCGCCGTCCGGAGCATCGCCAGCACCCGCGCGGGTGGATGGGTTCACGACACTTTTCCCAATGTTTTTTTTTTTTTTTTTTTTTTTTTTGTTTTTGTTTTTTTGGTGGCTACATATATATAGCCAGAATGCGAATTCAAAAACTGAAAGTGCTAAGATCAAGTGTTTTCTGAGATTTTCAATAGCCACAATCTGACCAAATTTAAAGAAAAATAGACGTTTTCAATGATGCCAAAGTGTGGCCCAATTATTTTTGATTATTTTGTCTTGATTTTATTGAATTTTCATAAAAAAATTCTAATATATAGATTTTGAAACTTTAATGATATCAAGACTATGTTGTATTTTTTATGTTCCTAAATAATCATTGTAATATTTAGAGTTTTAAAGATAAATTTTAGACCTAAGGTGCAAGAACTATTGAATTTTGAATTATTTTTCTAATTAACAGTTTACTAAAATTCAAAATTTCAATGAAAATTGGATTTAATACTTAGGCTCAAAAGTGTAGCTTTCAATATTACAATATGTGTTCAATAGCACAAGCCACACTAATATTTCTCAACAAATTAAAATATACTTTGATTTTATTGATCGCACTTATAAATTAACAAGATAAAGCCCTCCAAATGCAAAAGGTTTTGATACAGACAAAGAACATGAACCTCCCCAAATATGATTGTGATCATCAAACTATTGTAAAAATATGTATAACGAATTGAATCACAACTAAATTATATAATTGCACATTTTTTTGGATATTATTTGTCAAATTATTTTGTGATCGTAACTCAATAACCACCTTTAGTTGGTCATGTTATAATGTGTTTCTTCCTTGTTGGACATCCATGCCCAAGTTATATGCCATATTCAACTACCTACATGTAATTTTGAACCTATCAATACCACTTTACATATCTAATGTGGAAAGAATGTGAATAGAAATATTTATCCACACACAAAAACCAAACATATCTCAATATGGATGAAAAAATTAATTTTTTTTTTAACGAATAGATCATTTTGTATTAAATCATCAATTTTGAATTAAGAGCAGATTTAGCTTTAGGCGAAGTGTTTGCCTCCTATAGATTGAATTCAATTTACCAATTACAACACAAATTAGTAAAATTTATCATGAAATAATATACAAGCAATTGACATTATAACAACTTTACAATATATTAGTTCCTATGTGTATGTTATTAAGGTTTTAATGAATCCATAAAAGACAATTAAGTTGTAAAATTGTCTAGTAAATTTGCAATTCTATAGATTTTAACTTCCTATAACATAAGAAGGACTAACATATGAGAAATGAAATAGTTGAATGTGTGATGTATCACTAGTAATTTATTAGTGGAAGAAGCTTGAAGTTCAATACATTGATCTTTAGAAGCCTTCAATTTCACGCTTTCATCTGGAGGATTTTACTTTTTTAGATCCTGCAAAAGAGCATTTAAGGTCTTGATGTTGTTCTATGTCTACTCATGGGCAACTTAGATTTTCCAGCTTTGGTTCATGGATCCAAGGTTGAGGACCATCAACAAACTACCAATATATACCAAGTTGACAACTCAAAAAATATCCATGCAAACACAAAACTTTACAAGAACTCAATAAGTCATTTTATCATTTCACCCATGCAAAAACAAGAGAAAGCAAAAGTCTATACATAAAGTTCCCCTTTGAGAATTTGACATGAAAGTTACATAGAGTAGAAGAAACAATCTAGAATTTCTAAAGCACTACTATTGTAGATTCTTTACATGAAACTTTTAATGACACTTTATGATGGACATTCAATTGGAAAAACCTGAAACTGAAACTTCTTGAGACTACCAAATGTATTTCTCATGATCCAAATCATTTTTCATTTGTTTCATCTAAATGAGTTCCAAGGGGAGAATGTGACTTGCAATAACTCTAGACTTGTTTCCCTTTGTGATGTGCAATGTAGTTTTCTTTCAAAACAACAATTCTTACAGCTCAACTTCATCAAACAATCCATCATTGAACACCATCCATCTTATATGAAATATATCATATATTATTAGTATTATTATTTTTATGTTTTTTTTTTCAATTTCATGATGTTGGTCAAGTGGTGATGAATGTTTTTTTAGTGTGAATTTTTGTCAAAATGCAAAAATAATTTGATGTTTGACCCCTAGAAAGGTTTTGAATTTTTATTTGCCCCAAAAAAAGGGTTTTTGAATCGGGTTCACTAGATTTAAAGTGCATGATTATAGAAGCCACCAAATAAGAACAAATTACCAAAAAATCAAACTTTTGTGCAGTATCATATCGACTGTTACACCTATCATTGTGCATACATCACACAAAATAACATAAAAAAACGCTAATTAGCTCATCATACCTAAAATGATTTGAAAACCCACCATTAATTGGGATTACCTCCCAAACATTAAATAGTTCAAACTTCGTTCACACATGAATAAGTTCCAAACTAAAGCACAATTGATGACATTAATTTATCATTGTCTTATCATTAACTTAGTTATGATTTAACTAAACAAATAAATTAACATTCTTAACAAATTATTGCCTTACTTATGTTATAGTTGAATTTGGTTAAATCCTCCTATAGATGGTTGTTAAAGTGGTTACACCACAAGAGTGAAAAAACACTTTGGTGACAATCACCCATAAATATATTTAGCCAAATTTGACAATATTCAGAATATGAAAGTATAAAATATCAAACACCTTTTCATATTGTAGGCAATTGTGGCAAATTTTTGTGATTTTTTCCAAAAATGAAATAAAATATTGTGCTGGAATACTTTTCACAAAATGACCAAAAAATTCCACCAAAAAATCACCATACTCTTATGCATATACATATATAAATCCATAATATACATATGATTACAAATAAAATATTTTTTATAATACTAATGTGGCTTGTGCCATTGGCCAAAGTGTAAAAATGATTATGTAATTATTCCAAGTGTGAACATGATGTTGAGGATAAAGTTCAATATTGAAACAAATATTTCAGATTTTCAATGACAAAAATTACTCAAAATGCAAATCCTCCCACACCTTGAGTTTAAAAATTATGAAATTACCTTTGTTAAATCCTATTCAATAAGGGCTTTCCAATAGAACTAAAAGCAAACCCCGATTTCCCAAAAAATTAATTTTGCTTTTATTGATTTTTTGTTGATGAAATTGTTCAAGATTCAATAACTTATGCACCATAGGTCTAAACAATGTTAAATCACCTTGGTGCACCCCTACTCATTGAGGTGCAGTATGGTTTGGGAAATCCCGTAGTTTATTTCCACCTATTTTTGCGTTGAATTTCATTTACTCTTTGCTGTGATTTTTCCATTGATTTTGGATCTATTTCCTTTGGTCTTTGTCGTAACCAACTTGTTGCATATTTATTGATTCACTATTTTAAATTTTTTATGTGTATTGAACATATGATCTTATATTTTAGAACTAACATGACATAACTTGCAGACAATGTTTGCACTTAAGATTAGTTCGTTGCATGTTGATCAACAGTGGGAGATTGTATGTGTATTGCTTCTGTACATTCCATATTATTAATATATTGTTTGTGCACTTATGCATGTGTTGATCTTCCTCATTTTGTTAATATTACAAGTTAGTTAATTGTGTTGATTTAATTTTAGAGGATGGCATACTTTGAAGGTTTTAGAGGTTATGGGCACTACGGGCATGTTGACAAGTTTGATGGAAAAGATTACATGCAATGGAAACTCAAGATCGAGACTATGTTGAAAGTAATGGAGCTATGGAGCCTTGTTGGTGGGAACAAGTAGAAGTTAGTGGAAACCCATGTGAATGCCTTGGTTGCATACACTAAGCAAGAGAATCATGCTTTGAGCTTCATCATTCAAAGTTTGTTAGATAGTCAACTTATTGTTGTTCATTAAGAGACAACTGCTAGAGGGATGTGGGAGGCTTTGGCAAAGTGGCGTCTTGACAATGGATTGACGAATAGACTCTTTTTGACAAGGAGATTCTTGACTAGCCAAATGAACTTTAGTGAGACTATGGAACAACATATAAATAAGTTGAACACAATGGTAGAAAAAATTGAGGCCATTGAAATTAAGGTGCCTTTCGAGGTCAAGGTGATGGTCAAGGGACAATTGAGATCTGGTGAGGTCTTAGGATTGGTCCATTGTGATGTTTGGGGACCAGCAAAGACCACTTCTTTTGTTGGAGTGCAGCATTTAAAAACTTTCATTAACAATAGGTCAAGGAAAACATTTTGCTATTTTCTGCAAAGAAAGGAAAATTGTTTTTCAAAGTTCTTGGAGGGTGAAAGCATAGTCAAGTAGACAAATTATTATATTTTTTTGGGTTGAATTACAAGTACTTAGAAATATCATGAAATTATCAAACATGTAATTTGGTTGGGTAGAAAGATTGAAGTTAATATGGTTCTTGATTTTATGTTAAAAAATGATTAAAAAATAAAATCAATATTTTATTAAGATTATTGCGAATGAAAGTAGGTGCATGTAATGTCCTATTTCATAAAAGTAAGTGCAAGTAGATTAAAAAAAATGTCCAAATAAAATAAAATAAAATGGTAGCCTTAAAATATACTATAGGTTTTGTGAAAACATGTAATTTAAAAATGTTATATTTGGTTTTTGGAAATGAAGTAAGTTAAAAAAAATTTAATTTTGAATTTTCAAACGCATTATTTACACACTTTTATAATGCAATTGCTTTTCATTTTTGTGAAATTTACATTTTTATGATGTCAATTGAGGCTCCATGGTTTTGCATTATAATAAAAAGAGTTCTTGAACTATTTTCATGCTTAAATGTGAAAATCATTACGTTTTAATTAGAGAAGATTACTTTTGTGGTTTAGTTGATTGTGCTGAAATGCAAATAGGAAAGACGTTGAAAGTTTTAAGGAGTGACAATGGTGGAGAGTTTGTTTCCAAGGAATTTGAAAATTCATGGGATTCAACATTAGGATTCTACACCTTATAGCCTTCAACAAAATGGGGTAGTGGAAAGAGTGAATTAGACAATCATGGAAGCAACATGTTACATCAATGCTAGATGTTTTCACAAAGTTGTGAATGGAACATGACACATAAACAAACATGGAGCAGAAAGAAACCTTCAATAAATAACTAAAGGTGTTTGGATGCACAATGTATGCTGAAAACTTGATGACAAAAGAATTAAATTAGATGCCAAGAGCACTAAATATGTTTTTGTAGGGTACAACTTAGATTTTAAAGCTTATGAATTCATTGAGGAGTCAAATGGAAAATTGGTCATTAGTAGAGATGTGGCTTTTAATGAGGTTTTGAAGAAAGGTTTTTGTGGGAAAAACATTAGGGGCACCAGAAGTTGGAATGAAGAAGAAGTGGGATTAGAAAAATCCACCCCACATAATGAGACTATTTTTCAAATTAGCATTGTGGTGCAATTAGACCAACTTGAACTACCTGATCAAGTTACATTGCATGAGTCTCTATGTGGAACAACCATCGAACAATAAAATGTGAAGCAATCAACTAGATTAAAAAGTGCACCAACAAATCTCATGCATTATGCTTGTGTTGTTACATCTTTGGATGAACCATTGACACTAACAAACGCTTTACAAAGAGAAGACAAGAAGGAGTGGAAAGAAGTAGTAGAAATAAGCAATAGATGTAGAATACAATTCTTTGCTACATAATGAGACGTGGGAGCTTATGAAGCTTCCATAGGAAGAAAAGCCATTGGTTGTAAATGGGTGTACAAGTTGAAACATAAGGTGAATGGTGAGATTGATCACTATAAGGCATGTGTGGTGGCAAAAGGTTTTTCATAAATTGAAAGGATTGATTGTGATGAAACCTTTGCACCAATTGCAAAGTATTATTCAAATCTTATGTTACTACGGATATTGACTATGTTGGATTTGGAAATCCATAAGTTGGATGTGAAAATAACAGTTCTCCATGGCAAGTTGAACTTGAGAATGTCTACATGGTATAGTAGAAGGGTATGAAAAACCCAACTACAAAGAGTTTGTGTGTAAATTTAAGAAGGCAATATATGGATTGTGGCAAGCATCACAGGTTTGGAATAAAAGAATAGATAGTTTTATGAAGCAAAAGGGTTTTAGAAAATGTAAATAAGATACTAGCATGTATGTTCAAACATAACAAGAACAAGTTGTTTACTTGGTGCTTTATATAGATAATCTATTAATCTTTAGTAATAAGAGTCTTGATGAAGTTAAAAAGGTCAAGTTAGCCCTCTTAGAAGAATTTGAGATGAAGGATTTTGGTAGATTTTGAATTTTGTTCACGGATTCGAATAATCAGAGATTAGGAGAACAAAATGATCAGCTTTAATCAAGCTGAGTACATAATTAAGATACTTTAGCGTTTCAAAATGGAAGAGTTGAAACCATTGAGAACATTTCTTGACATCAATGTTCAACTCACAAAAGGACAAGCCCTTATAATTAAGACAAGGAAATTGTTAAAATGGAAAAGATACCACACTATAAAGTAGTTGTTGGTTGCATCATGTATTCCATGATTGCAACCAAATTGGATGTGGTAGCCATAGTAGGAATTGTGAGCTAGTTCATGCAAAATCCAAGTTATGCACATTGGAGAATTGTAAAGCAAATCATGTAGTATCTCTAGGGTACATGTGACTACTAGTTACAATTTATAGAAGCAACAAAAGGCAATGAAGTGACTTTAACATCCTAATATGATTTTAACTGGGGTGGAAATTTGGACTCCAAAAAATCCACCATTGGATACGTGTTTATTCTTGGAAGCATTGTTGTGAATTGGAGCAATAATTGACAACCTAGTATAATGTTGTCCACTACCGAGGCCAAGTGTATGGTGGTTAGTCAAGCCACGAGAGAAGCAGTGTGGTTACAAAGGTTGTTGAATGAAGTTGGATTTACATAGAAATAACTTATAGTGATCCACATTAATAGTTAAGGAAGCATAACACTAATCAAGAATCTTGTTCATCACAATAGAATAAAACGTCACCATGTGAGAGATGTGGTTGTTGTTAGAGAAGTGTTATTTGTGTATTGCTCAACAATGAGCATGTGGGATGACATTCTTACAAAAGGTCTTCCTAGTCCAAAGCACTTGTTATGTATAAAGACTCTTGGGCTTGGAAAACTCAAGATGTGATTGAGAGTGTGTTAGAATTGTAATTTTGAATATGTGGTCAAACTTGAGTTATTTGTGTCCTAGATTTTTCGGATTGCATATGTTTAGATTAGGATATAGTTTATTCTTGTTGAATTTCACCTTGTCTCTCCTGTGATTTCTCCATTGTTTTTAGATCTATTTTTTTCGATCTTTACTATAATTGATTTGTTCTTGTGTATTTATCTGTTCACTATTTTCGACTTTCAATGTGTGTAGCTAGCATGCATACAATCCCATACACTAGAACTAGAATGACATAACTTGTAGACAATGTTTGCACTCCAAATTACTTCATTGCATGTCGATCAATACTTGGAGAGTGTATGTGTATTGCTTTCTTACATTCCATATTATTAATGTATTGTTTGTGTATTTATGCATGTGCTGATTATCCTCATTTTGTTAATATTCCAATTCAGCTAGTTGTGTTGATTTAATCTTAGACAATGGTAGACTTTGAAAGTTCACACACACACACACACACACACACACACATATTTATATATCTCATTAAACCGTAAAACCTAAACCAATAAAATATATATATACATATACACACACAGATAGATTATGCATTATACTATACCTATTGTGCATAAATCATCCATAAAAAAATCATGTGAGAAGTATTAATGATCGTAAAGAGCACCAGGATCATACTTGTTTCATTATTCTATCACATTAGAGCTTCATTATGGAGCTTAAATAGGATGGAGGTTCATACCTATTGCAGAATCTGCCGCAGATTCTGGGTGCGGAATCTGCGCACAGGTGCCCTTCACAGTGTCGAACTGGCTAGCAATTGCAGATTATGCCAGCATGCTCCTTCGTCGGCGCAGAGTCGTCGCTCTATGAAGCAGTGGTGAATCTGCGCGCTTGTGTGGTGATGCCGGCAACGCAAAGAGCGGCTATTGTGTCTTGATTCCAAGGAGCGTCACGAACTGTTGTCCAAAGTAAGAGAGTGTCACAGCTACGGGAGTGATTGCGGAGAGTGAGTGCGGGAGCGATTGCGTACTTGCCCCACATTCACTTGTCCCGTTTGTTTTTCTGTCTGCATCTCATTATTACACGTCATCTTTCTTTCTTTTTTGCTTTCTTTTTCATTTGATCTGTTTCTTGACTACCGGAAGAAGTTGATGTCACGCGTTTTTATTGGTATCATAAGACAGGGAAATTTTGCTCGAGTCTCGTTGGAAACAGTTTCAGTGTTGCAGTTTTGTAGTGACTGCCAGTAGTGACACGTTGTGAGGAATATTGTGATGTATTTCTGTGGTCGGGAGAGCGGGGGGTGTATATTGGAATACTAGAACAGCATTTCTTGGCGGCAGTAGCAGGAACATAGAGACAGAATTGCCAAGTGACATTGGTGCTCGTGAGACAATAACTACTTAGTTCGTTACAGTCTTTAATATTCAATACATTCAGAATGAATTCAACATTCATTTTTTCATCTTTAAATTTAGCATTAATAATACTAATAATACACCACTACGATGAAAAATTCGTGCTAGGAGCAGAAGCAGGGAAAACGGCATTCATCATGTAAATTGTTTTATGATATGTATGTCCAGTCATTTCGTCACGTTTGGACCTCAAATTTCCTGGAGCCTGGAGCATCCTTTCTTTTGTGGACAGTGTTCTGGACCCTCTTTTTGGAGTCTGAAAACTTTCTGAAGCCTTTACTGTGGGAATGGTGCTGTTTCTTTCACTGGTAGCAATAGCAATTGTTGATGACAGGGGGTCTAGGGTTGTTCCTAACTCTAAACCCCAATGTGTTCAAAACTTCTCCTATCACAGCTCTGTTGCCATATATGTTAATATAATAAATCTCTTCACTGCTTGATGGCTGGACAGAAATAGGAATCAACGAGGAGAGCTTTGTGGTGGATCTCAAGAACTTGAAGGTGTACAGAAGGTGCAAGACTTCCTTTCAAATGAATTCTATACAACAATCAGACTGTAAATCTACATGCCCCCCTTGTGGTGCTTTATTTTACACTCTGAGGCTCGGTGAAATGCTTGCCACATGCATTGCACTTACCACAGATGATCCTTCCTGTGTTTGATCAATGCAATGAATGATCTGAATATAGTTGATGGTTTGCACCTGTTTCTGATCATGTCTGGTGTGGTGATGATGATATTTTGATCAATCTTTGCAATACGTCAGATGTCTATGTGAGGTGTTAGGTTTTTTCCAAAATGGAATTGACAGTTGTAGGAAATAGTGAGGGAAAGCCAGATGCAACATTTTCATTTGCTGATGATGATTTCATGGCTGTGTCATCCAGCTTCATGAACCTTTAAATGGCCTTTGTCAAGTATACAGCTCAGGGAACTTCTATTTTCATTGCAATCTAATTGAAGTGCTTTTTCTTGGTGGGGGGACATATATTAGTCTTTATTGGATTTTGTCATGTACAGTTGTAAAAGCATTATTATTCTGAATGAAATTATATCTTTGTGCAGAACTCAACAAGAGCTTAATACACTGAACATGTTGATAAACCACAGTCTTCTTTCGTACTGAAGGCCAAGAAAACTGATAAGAGAATTCTGTATTTATCTGCAGGAAAGCTGGAAACCTCATTTACTGAATTCATTAACTATGGGATCCAAGGACACCTCAAGCCAAGAGCAGCAACGTGAAGCTAAACGAAAGCGACAAAGAAGAAAATTATGTTTTTGTGCACATTGCAAAGGTTTACATTTTCGAAGGAAATACATCAGACGCAACCACATGATAAAATGGGGACCTTCAATTGCATCTGATGTAAGTTATAGTTGAATATTTGCTTTAAATGAATTGATTGGTTATTGGATTGTACATGGAATGGTGAGATATCGGTGTTTTTCCATGCCATGGGTGATTGCAGGATTCCTCACAGGATGCACCTACCTTGGCACTCCAACATCGGTTAGCGAGGATGTTCCACCAACAAGTTCCACATGTGGGGAGCCTTGATATAGACAAGATCTTCAAGGAGCTAGCACACTCCAAAAGGTAAAAGTACAAGTTCCGCCAACAAGTTCAAGGTTTGAAAATGGATGTTGCAAACTGAGGTCAAGGGTTACAGTTGTATCAGAGAAGTTAATAGAACAGGAATAATCAGAGTTTGAAGATTTGTGGTGGTTTGTTCGGATTGAGGTCTGCAAATTACAGAACAGGCTTGAGACCCATCAAGTTGGATGCAACCTATTGGGTGTGTTTGGAGCGGCCATTGATTTGAGGGCATGTGGCTGCTGGAGGAACAGTGAGTGTGCATCATAAGTGTTGAGTTGGGATATGTGCCTTGTAATGTCATTGAGTGTAAACGGTGTAATGTGAGCAGAGTGTATGTCTACACCCAACTCTGACATGAATCTCACAAGAGAAGTCAGTAAGATGATTTAAGCACTTAGGCTGATTGTGTGCATGTCTCCCAACGTCCATTCGGCAGATTTAGCAGTTGACATTGAAAATCAGGTGATTTTAGATCAGACCTCCATATGTGGGAACTAGGGAAACTTCCCTGTCAGAATGTCTGCACTGGTTGGACTGCAACTGCATATGTGTGCTGTTGAGTAGATAATTTTGCAGTGCAACCTGCTCCTTCTCATGTGCAATGTGTGTAGCATTAGTATTCTCCTCCATGTTGGAAAGCTCTAGGTCTTAGTCACTCAAATTTGTGAAATTGTGCGTCTTCCATTTAGTCCATCTGGCTAAGGAGCTTGTGTCCATAGTGTGCTTGCTTGTTCACAGCTGCCCACACATCCTGAAACATTAAATTAGCAGAGTTACCTGAATCATCCCTGTCCATTGTATCTTAAACCTGATCAATTGTCAGATTAGTCAAAGGGAGCCCAGGAGGCCAGAATCCTCCTGGTATTGAACTGGGAAGATATGTGTGGTTGCAAGTTGAAACACACAAGCCCTCAGTCATGTTCCTGTCAATAATGTCAGGGAAGAACTTTGTTCCTCTTGCAATGGGCCTTATTCGTCAGATGAGTTACATGGGCACAATTCTTAGTGGTTGTGTGCCACAGAGTGTCAGACTTGCTTGATTCAATTGCTTGTACACCCCTTGGGTTGTCTCTATTTTTTGAGAAATTTGTGCTGTGCTGTCTGACTAGGTATTGGGGTGCCTGTCCTGTTAAGTAGGTGGAGATGGAGCACCTGAAGCAGCTCAATGTACATCGTCTGCCTGTTGGACACACACCATGATGGGTGCTTTATCATTGAGAATCCAACACTCTACTTGTAACGCGGTCAGACTGACCCAGGCCCAACAGATGCGCAGCATCAGACATCTGCTGTGTCGATCATTTTGTATCTTAGTTGTCATATAGAATATGCTTGATTTTGTCTTAGAAATATGCATGTATAGCATCGTCACTAGCATGAACGACCTCTTGTCGGTGCAAGTTTCATTGTCTACCTGGATGGACTCAAATGCAGAATTCTTCCTCTTCCTCATAGAATGAATTGCAACTATATAGATTGTAATTTTCTATGGTGCAACAAGCATGTATATATGAAAATTTGAACCCTTGAACTTGTGGCACTATATCACAAAGAAATTAATTACTAGAAGAAGCCTGAATTTCAATACATTGATCCGGAGCCTTCAATTTTGATGATGTTTGCACATCATCTCATGTGGAGGATTTTCACAATCTCTCAGTCCTGCAGAAGATCATCTAAGTTCCTGGAGTTGTTCTCTCTACCCATTTGCAATTTAGATTCTTGAGCTTCAGTGTATGGGATCCTGGGTTTAAGGACCATCAACAAGCTGCCAATATATGCCAAGCCACAGACTTGTAAAAGAATATCGATACAAAGACAACTTTACAAGCATTTCTTCAGTGCTAGTTTATGCTACAATGTTTTTCTCAAGTGCTATCAATGACTATGTTCAAGCAGGGTGTGAGAATATGATGCAGTGCTAAATATTATGGACAAATACCTACAAGAAATGGTTCAAGGATTTTCTTTCAAGAACAGTCTGCTGATCTTGTGCAGATAATGGTTATTCCTTTAAAAGGGGTTATAAACTCAGAAAAATTGGTACCTGTGTAAAATCCTTCACTTGTCAGTTATGCTATGCCTCAGGGAAGATGGGAAAGAATGAGATGGATTTTTGGAAACACAAATTGACGTTGGAAGGTGATTCTTGAGCTGAAGCAACATCATGTTATTGTATTGTAGTCTCTGCAGAATTAGCTAAACAGAGTAGGATGATGGTAACAATTGATTTTGTACCAATATATGCAATTTCAGCTCATGTATCAGACCATAGATGACAGATGTACATTGATTGTTCAACTATGAAGCTGCCAACCAAATGTGGACTTTGCACAATCCATGCTTGACAATACTAAAATGACCAAAATTGCATCTGAATGCAAACATAATGCATTGTAATATTTCTTCAAAAACTAGAAATTCACAGCCAAGCACATCCTCATGCAAACATCTTTTCACAAACATGGGACAATTTTGTTGTAGTTTATGTATCTTGTTTCATAACTTCTGTGTTGCACATCATGAACTTTCATTTCCAGTGAAGGTGGATAGATGTTTCTTTGGTCTAAGGTTGATCATGAGCTGAACCACCTTTAATCCAACATAAACATCCACTGTCAAGATTCATTAGAAAACAGTTGAGATTTTTTCAATCAGCTCTACAAGTTGCCTATGGCAATAATTTGACAAATGGGTAGAACTAAATTGTTCAATTATCAAGCTTCTTCAAAAGAAAATTATGAATTCCAAGGACCTGATCATGTTCAAGTCTCAGTTCAAAACTCTCACTTTCAGGGTTCAAGAATGTTCAAGATTTGCACTTTCAGGAAAGAATGGGCACAGTAATAGTGTCTTTGCATCCAGGGTTGGCTTAAGCATGATATCTTGCCTCCCCTGTGACTGAAATGCACTATAGCCACAGCACATTTATGAACAAGGAAGGTTGTGAGCTTCACTGTGTGAAATTCGTTGGGACCCAATGCCTTAGAAAAAGCATGCCAAACAATGGGGTGAGGATTTTGAAAGAATATGGTTAGAATGTGCATGGGCTTGACATGAGCATTCCCAACCATGAGAAGCCTGTTCCTTGCCAAGTTCATATCCATCCTTATGACCCTAGGGATTCATATAGAAGGCATGATCATGCTAGAACAGAAACGATAGAAATGCTGTGAGCAAATTCCTTCCAGATATAATATAACCATTTACAAAAAGGATAAGATCTGCTTTATTTATTGAGCATAGGATAAGTCGCTGAACACAGTTTAAAGAAAAGGTTTTCCTCTTATACATCAAGAGCACTTTCAAGACTAGAAAAATAGCAGAACTGAGACATTCTCCTCTTTCCACATGATATGAATGAGGCCAAACCACTCAGGGGACCAACATCATCTAGTTATTTGATTGACGCAAAATCTGCAATATGGATAGGAAGAGATTCAGGATGTCAAGATAAAGAACCACTGATGCCCAAATGAACTGGTCATATGTGTAACGCTTAATGAGATTGTCGGTGTCATACACAATATAGGCACTGAAGAGTAGTGCTGTTAGTCCCCCATATATGGTTTGTGAGATGGGTCCAAGAGGAAAGAAAGCCTGCTCCATACCACACAATTGTAAGTGAAAAAATTATCCTACCAATCCAACATCATCCCATGGAGGGGATTTTGCAAGCTCCATGTTGTCCAGTTAAATAAGTAGTTCCCCATATGTTGCTCACATCTTAAGGAGATCTATTCAACCAGATTTCAAAGCACTAAGGCACTAGAAGCTCAACTTACTCTGGATCCCAGAACAGATTTGTGTTTCCCTTCAGGAAGATTACATACCCTTTGAACGTTGACTGTGAGACATGAATCAAGGATCTCTCAAATTGAAAGCTTTTCTCAAGTTTATAGTGGCAACTGGGAGCAGTTAATAGTACCTGAACAAAACCGAACATCACAACGATGACAAGGCTTGTGAACAGAATGGGCCCCAAGAAACTGAAATCATGACCTCTCTTAGCTGCCCAATAAGTATAGGCCGTCAGAGACACCACAACAATTGCTGTCAACAGCAATGCTTCTAGCACGATTGCCGCTGGATCCAAGCATATACACCCACAATTTATGTGTCAGTAAAATAGTAGCTAAAAAATCACGGTATTACTGACTGCCTAATAGCTCCAAAGATGCTTGAAGATATCCACTATTCAGGCCTGGATAGAGAAGTACTGACCCTCTCCATACTTTTGCTTTTCAGTCAACCTCTAAATAGAACAGATTTGAGATTCAGTAGCTAGAACATCTCCAGTAGATACGAAGTATGAGTAGAAGTTATGTTGCCAAGCTCATTATCTGTTTGATAGAACACTAACTGCAGGAATTCATAAAGCAAATCAAACACTGCACAATTTCCAAAATGAACTTACGAGGAGCAAGTGAGCAGGAGATGCCAACAGACAGACTGATTGACACCGTGAACAGACCCAACAAAATCAGATTCAAAGGATGGCTTTGCTGGTATGCATAGAGCGGGCACATCACTGCACAAATGCACACATACCCACACCTCTATATTAGAAAACAGAACTCCAATTTAAAGGACTTAGCTAATATACCTCATCACTTAAGAGAAGTCCCCCGAGTGTGTGCCAGTCTTGCTGCATCTCTTCTATCACCTTGAGATGCCTCCCAAAAAACCTATAGTAAGCTGAATGAGAATGATTTGGAAGCTGATAATGAAGATTGCAATGGTAAGGTCACTTACAGACAAGAGGCAAGAATGCAAGGACAAGGACAGATGCTGGATTAGCTTGGAAAAATTGGTTGACAGATGCTGAAAGCACCACAAGTCCTGCCACAACTGTTGTCAACACAAATTGGACACTTAAGATCCCATACACTTTCCGAATGAATCCCCATCTTAGCTTGTTCTCATCCGCTGCTATCCCAGGATACAATGCCGTTGACTGTCCAAACCCTTTCTCAATGTCGTCAAAATCAATGTGGAAGTCTCCAACACCCATATCTGCAACCTTTTTTGCAAAGAACTCTGAAATTTAAGGTCCTTCACTGAAATCACTAGAAACAGGGCAACTTTCCAAAAATCTGCAAAAGAAAAATGTCAACAACTTAAGTTCAAAAACTGCAAAAAAAAGTCTCTTCATATCTATGAGGGTGAAAACAAAAAAAAATGTCAGCTGATGAAATGAAACTTTCCTCGAAGTGGGGCATCTTCATGAATCAACCCTTTAGTCTCTCCATAACAAAACCATGATGCAAACACAAGGGAGAACTCCTCAATCCTTCTCTCCAATCTTTAAGGTAAGGATTTTCCTAAAGACACCAGTTACAATTCAGAATGAGAAAGGAATGAAATGAGAGAGAGAGAGAGAGAGAGATTCAAAGAATAAACATTTCTGAACCCTAATAATAGGGCATAGAAATGGGTCAAATTATTTTCTGTACCAGATCTGGAGCTATGGCTAGGTATAATTGATCAGCTACATGCTGAGAACGAGAGTCCTCAATGAAGCAAGCATTCTATTGAAGTTGAAAAGAGACAACCTCAAACCCACAGATTAGGGTATGAAGATCAGAAAGCAACCCTAAAAGAAACAGACATGACAATCCGGAAAAAGGTTAAACAGATGAAGAAACCACACTGAAAACAAGCTTCCCAATAAGGATTACAACAATACTCTACCAAATAAAGAAAAAGCAGAACCCACCAGAAACAGAAAGCTCCTTGAACTCACAACAGGAGTTGTAACAGACTCCGCACCTTGAGAAAATGTAGAAGAGGCTGCAATGGCCGAAAACGGGTCGTGCAGATACAACACAACACCGCAGGAAATGGAAGCAATAATTCCAATCCGACTGTAAACAAAACCCAATCCGCCAAAACAAACCGACAAAACGAAGAAGAAGAAGACGACGACGAACATATCTAGAAAGACGACAAGAGTGCAAAGTGCTTTGCGTACATACGCCACAAAAATGATACGTATTTGGTACAAAACTCAAGACACAAAATTATACGTACATACATACAACAATGCCATTTGGTACTACTAAAAAATGAAAAATACACACTGCGCTAAATAATAATAAAAAGTGTTAATTTTATTTTTTGCAAACCCATATTGTTTCTAATAATACCTTTGGACCTTTACCATTCCTTCATCTTTTTTATTGCCAAATTTTATTTTCTTTATTTTTCATTTTTTCACTTGGGCATTAAAAATAAAAATAATCCTGAAATTCCAACACTTTCAAAGACCTGGCCATATATATATAGACCTGGAATAAATGAAATAACCATGTACAATAAACTTTGTAAAAAATTTCAGCATTGTGGAATAACTAAGTTTGAAAACAAGTCAGCAATTACTGAAAATAATTTTAATTATTGCCTGAATGGTAAAGGCATTATCATAATTGAATAATAATAGAGTTGTATAAAACATACATAACCAAACAAATTGTGTCACATATGTAAATTTATATAGTTGAGTTTTTTTTTTTTTTTGGTTTTTTTGGGGCTGATTTAAATATTTATTAAATTACAAGAAAAGAAAAGAAAAGAAAAGAAGTTTTCTTCTCTAAGTCCTTAATGCTAAAGCTCTTTAAGCAAACTGCCAAACAAGTCACGATGCAAAAAGTTGGAGACAAAAACATTCATAAAAAAAACTAATGTAGTGATGAATTTTTTTATAGTAAATTTAATTAGCATTTTACATAACGTAAAGCAAACATCATGTTTTTTATTGAGTCCTGACGAAAGAAATAATTTTTTGAGTTTGCTAGGTCAACTAGATGCTACTCATATTTTCACTCTTCCTTATTTTATGATTGAGGTTTTGAGTTTGGGCATATCCCTTACATTATTGGACGTGCTAGAGAATGAGAAATTGCTTGTAATTGCACTAATTAATCATTTCCACAACATTATTTCTTCAAACTTAGTTTTGAGTTGCTTTTCGCTAACACATTGACAAAAATGAATTTATTGTCAGGCCTTGGTCTTTGAATTTAAATATGTTATTTGTGATGGATTTTTCCATATTTTCACACATTTTTTCAATGTAAGAACATCAACTTTTTGTTCTTTATGGTGTTGAAACAAGAAAGTTCAAAATTGCATTTGAATATTCATAATTGACCAAGAACACATTAGATATGAACATGTTATATTAACTTTGTAAGAATGTGGGTAATCATCAAATCACCACCTTTCCATTTGTGGAATGAACAAGTTCCTTTGTTGTAGGAAAATTGTTTTATGAATATTTTCTCCAATATAACCACTTCCCCTCCATAAAGCAAGAACCAAAATTTGAGAATGTTTTAGATCTGATATTCCTGGATGGGTTATAAAAATGTTTCACACTTTTTTTTGCTTACAAGGAGAGGTTTGGTTGTTGGACCACATGTACAATGGCCTAGCAATGAACAAATAGGCCACCCAACACATAGAAACCGAGGGCGAAGGCAATAATTCATGCCCTCTTCATCTTAGGTGTCCATTTTGAGGTTTAGATAACCTCAAACTGAAGATATGTGTCAGGATAAATTATAAACCTCTCATGCAAAGTCCTAGTGTTGCAACCGTATAATATTTTACCCACCTCTGAAAGGAACCAACAACTAAAAGGATCAACAATATAAATCCTAGAATATAAACCTTCATGATGCTACAACATCTTTGTTTCCGAAGATCCAAAAGTTACTTTACATTTCAATTAAATTATGTCTGGAACAGATGGCAATCCTTGTAAGTTAAATTGCAATGTTGCAATCATGTAAACCCACCTTTGAAAAGACGTAAGACTTATTGGATCAATGATAAACCTTGATGATGCAACCATCAATGCCTCATAAAGACCTGCTCCAATTTTTTAACTGTAATCAGTGGGCACCTTACTGGGCATATGTTTGCAAGCCGTTTCCAAAACACTGAACATATGCCTTAACCAGAATTGGGCCCATGTGAGGTAGAGCAAAGTGCAGGCTAAGTTCTGGTGAAGTCCACCGGCCTACACAAAAGAATTCATGATTGCATACCTGTGATCATCAATGACAACTTTGTGTGCTGCCCTTCAATGATGTGTTGAACTGGGAGGGCTTTGTATGTTGCCACTGTACCTGAGTCAGACATTCCAAATCTGAAGGACATTTTGAGCACCATCCCAGACAAAAGATACCAGATTCCTAAGTAGATGTACATATGTCTCAGATGCAGTCCCTACAGAACAACCAGGTGCTCAAAGATCTAAGAACAGGATGTCACTGGAAGTCTCGATTTATCATCTTCTTGCAGTCTCCACCTACTCTTCCTTTTTGTCCGACGGTTTGGTGAAGATTTCTTAGCTGAATCTCTAAGCTCATCAGTCAAAGCTGCTTCCTTTTGGCATATGTGGTTATTTGTGTTCCCATCCTCTGCTGTACCTTGACGCAAGCGTCTCCCTTCTGCCTGCAAGTTCAGTGTTAGCACCTCAGTTGCCTTTGCAGTAATGCCACGTACGTAACCTTTGATCAGTGGTGGTGGCACCAGTGCTGGCTGCAATACCTGTATTGAAAACCCCATGATCAGCATCAAAGAGATACTGTTTGATCATCATCAAGGATACTGTTGGAGCATCATCAAAGGTACCAGAGGTTTCTGTTGTTGGGCTTAACAAATTGTGCACCTGCTGCAAGAATACAATTGATGCAACTCGATTTGCATTGTCTTCTGGTGCAGGACCACCTTCTGCATCAATGTAGAAAGGCTGGATTTTCCAAGATCCTTCAAATTGCTTCATGAATCCTTTCTTTGCCAGCCAAAATTTCACCTGGAACACAAGGAAATCCTTCACATACAGCTTGTCTGCATGCATACATACTACATGAAGCAAAAGCCCCTGTGCAATGAACATACATATGCATTTGAAGGTGTGGAGTCAGACAGGAAGCTGTGAACAGCAGCATGTTAAGAAACTGGCCATGATGCAGTGCAGGAACCCTAAACCCTAGACCCTTTCAGAAACCTGAGGAAACTGGCTGATTGTTGTATAAAGAAAGCTCAGGTCAACATCGACTGCAGTACTCACAGTGTGTGTTCGTCGATCCTGATCCACCAAAACACACACACTGAAAGTGCCCGAAAAGCACAAGAACCTCCAAATTGCTGCCTGGTCCACCTCCACCAACTGCCGCTCACCATCATCTTCTATGACCCTACGGCTATACACCTCCTGCAGAGGTTTCAAAACAGGTAATCTCAGTCCTGTGCATCAGCGAAACTTGCAGGGCATCAGAAGTGCATCATAGAAGATGTAGGGATTTCTTTCTGCACTGAACTCCAAGCAGTGTGCAGCACAAGAAGAGGTCCATACTGTCAAAATGATGGAAATGTAGCAAGCAAGAAAGGAAGGTAATCTCACAAGTGAGAACAAGTGCAAGTTTTTGAAAATAAATTTGGAGTTCACCACTGGGCTGTGACCTGAATGTTCTCGAAAACACGCTTGTTTCCAGGATCTGTGATGATATCATAAACTACATCAGGAGGAATCCCAATCTTGAACTGTGAATTGACTTGGCAGAAAGCATCCTTTGGCACAGAAATCTGCAGTCCATGAACAAACAGCCTCACCATGTCGGGCATCAATTCCATGGACAAGGATCTCGGGCAAGGATCTTGGTGAACATTGTTATCCATTGTCAACTTGGTGAAAACCAAAGTTCTGCATTCACCAAACACCAATATATGGACACAAAAGAGTATGAACCTGAATGGTAGGGTTCTCATCCATCCATGAACTGTTGTGCCTCCATGCCTCCAGCTCCCTTTTGAAGGACCAAATTGGAGTTGTTGTTACAGTGTGCAGGATCTGGCCTGGAATGCCTTCTGGCAGCTTAATTGGTGTGACTTTACCACCATTGCCATTCATAAACATGATCATGGAGTGCAATCCATGTTGGAGCTTTGTCATTGACTGCTGTGCTCCCTGTGAAAAATTATGCCCTCCAAGCACCAGTTTGGACTTGCTGATCAGCATTTCAAAGAGATTTACTTGATGAAATGAAAATGCACTAGTGTAGCAACATGTTTTCAAAAGAAAATAGTTCACATCTGACGTCATGATTGTCTCTAGACCAAGGACATTCAGCAGGAGCAGAATGCTTTGTCAGTGCTCCTGCAAATTTTTCTGAGGGTTCTCAGGGCTATTCTGTCAAACCCTAACCCTAATTCTTGAACAAGAGCAAATTCTGTCTTCCAGCAATTCTGCAAGACTTGTGTGTCAACAGAAGAGTGGTAGCAATTTGTGTCACGAATAAATCGCTTCCTGTCTTAACCTTTTGTCTGGCTTAGTTGGTTGCCCACAAAATCTACCAAAGAGATTTGAAACTCATGGGTTTGGAAACAGGGATTTCTCTTCGTTGAAACAAAAGTAAAAATTTATGAAGTTTATGCAAGCTCCAAAGAAGATGCAAAATGGGAGTACTAGGGTGAATGAAGGCTAACCTGCAATGCATCCTGCACCTTATTGTTTATCCATGCCCCTGCACTCTTTCCTGTACTCTTCAGCTCATGGAACTTGAATCCTGTGATTTGCCATTCATCCAACCTTTCTTCAAACATCTCTGTAAATTGGAAATGGGCAACAACAGTTGCTGCTGTTGGGTTGTGGTATTACTTACCCCTTTCTTCTCACACTCCCCAATTCCTCTTATCTTCTCCTTTGCAGCAGCAACTCTTCTTTGTGCTATGCAGAAGAAGCTCATCAACTAAGGGGCTGAAGCACCCACCACTGGAACTAGTGGTTTCTGCAATTGCAAAACATTAAATCCTACAAAACATTCAGAGAATTCATTGAACATCAAAGAAGTTGAAATTTCGGGAACTGCAGAGTGGGCACAAATTTGGGGTCCACTATGCAGTTTCTTTTGCATTGACATTTGTTGGCCTTGCCTTGGCAGCAAGGCAAGGATCTTGTGTTTAGATTCATTATAGAGTATACTAGCTTAAGGGATTTTTATAGGCCCCTAGGTAAGAGGTCTATTTTGATATGAGGATTTTTTTAAGATGATATTTTGGCTTGTGATGAGACTTGAAATTAGTTATAGAGTTATAATATGGTGAAGGATTTTGGTTTCATTTAGAGTATTTTTTGAAGATTGTATTTTTGCATGGTGAAATATTTGAGTTTTCCTAATTTTTTCTTTTGCATTAAGATACCTTTTAATGTAAATGGCAAGGCCACAATAGTGACATAACCCGTTGTTGACATTGTGTTTAGCTTCATTATATAGAGTATAGTAATAGCTTAAGGGACTTTGGTCCCTAGGTAGTAGGTCTATGTTTATATGAGGATTTTTGAAAGATGATATTTTGGCTTGTGTTGAAACTTGAGATTAGTTTTAGAGTTATAATATCTTGAAGGATTTTGGTTTCTTTTAGAGGGTTTTTGCGAAGATTATATTTTTGCATAGTGAAATATTTGAATTTCCATAATTCTTCTTTGCCTTAAGATACTTTTCAATGTAAATGGCAAGGCCACACCACTTGTTATTCCTTCTATTATGAATGCTTTTACTGGGTCCAGGTGCTGTTGGCTCAAGTATATTGAATCTCTTGTAAGGTCACCCACCCATCACAAAACTATTTCAGTTGAAGTGGGTTTAACTTCAAGGTTCTTAGGGAAACTTGTTAAACTAATTTTATTTTTAATTAATTTTATTTAATTTATAAAAGAAAAAGGAAAAAAAAAACAATTGCCTCAGAGCTTGGTGCTCAGACCCACCAATGTATTTTTTTTAGGAATTTTTGTATGGTAGCTAGAGTTGTTATCATCCATAGGAAATTAAAAGAAAAATGGCGATCATCCCAAGAAAGGTTTAGTGAAATATGGCTATAAAAAAATATGAAGTTAAAAAGATCCTTCTATATTTTGGCTACAAACTGAAAACCAATTATAGAAGTCTGATAAATTATTAAAGTTTTTTTCCCCCTCACTTCTGGCGATTGAAAACCTTGGAAACCACTTAATTTTCCAATTTTTAGTTTAAAATTTCGCCAATTTAAATATTCTTGGAAGAGAAAACCGCAACTGCTTGATCCCAAGTGTCTTGCCAGGAGCAAACTTTTCCCTCACATGCAGGCTACTTGCACACTGGATTTGCCATTGGAGCTCAACTTCAGGTCCCAACAAAAGTTTCTCCCCTGAAACTCAGACTTTTGAACATCCAGGTTCTTCCCTGAAACACAGAATTTTGTCCAAACATTCTTCTTCCAGGCTGAAACTGAGAATCTTGAACATTCTTGGATCCTGAAGTTGAGAGAATCTTGAGCATTCTTCAACCCTAAAGGTGAGAATCTTGAACTTTCTTCAACCCTGAAAGTGAGAGTTTGGAACATGTTCTTTCACCCTCAAAGTGAGAATTTTGGACATTCTGAACCCTGAAAGAGCGTTTTGTACTGAGACTTGAACATGATTGGGTCCTTGGAATTTGTAATTCTTTTTCGAAGTAGTTTGATAACTGAACAAGATAGTTCTACCCATTTCCTAATTTATTGCCATAGCCAACTTGTAGAGCTGCTTGGAAAAATCACAACTATTTTTTAATTAAGCTTGACACTAGATGTTTATGTTGGATTGAATATCGTTCAGCTCATGATCAACCTTAAGACTGAGGAGCATCTATTTACCTTGGCCAGAACTGAAAATTCATGATACTTAAGTTATGAAACAAGAGTAGATAAATTTATAACAAATTGTCCCAAGTTTGTGAAAATATGTTTGCATGCGGATGTGCTTGGCTATAAATTTATAGCTTTTCAAGAACTCTTACTATACATTATGTTTGCTTTCAGATGAAATTTCAGTGATTTTTACTATGGTCAAGCGTGGATCAAGCAATGTGCACATTAATTGCCAGCTTCAAAGTTGAACAAACAATGTACATATGCCATCAATCAACCAATACATGAGCTGAAATTGGATATATTGGTACAAAATCAAATGTTACCATCATCCTATTTTGTTTAGCTTATTCCATAGAGACTACAATACGGTAACATGACATTGCTTCATGTCAAGAATCAACATCCAAGGTCAATTTGTGTTTCTAAAAAATTGATCTCATTCTTGCCCGTCTTCCCTGTAGCATGCCATAACTGACAAGTGAAGGATTTTTAGTGGACACTAATTTTTCTGAGTTTATAACCCCTTTCAAAGGAATAACCATTATCTGCACAAGATCAGCAGACTGGAATTCGGTTCTCCAAAGGAAATCCTTGAACAAAATCTGTTAGGTGTTTGTCCATAACCTTTAGCACTGCAACTTATTCTCACACACCCAGCTTGAACATAGTCATTGATGATAATTGAGAAAAAAATGTAGCATAAACCAGCAGTGAATGACTTTGTGGGTGCTTGTGAAGTTTTGTGTTTGTATGGATATTCTTTTGAGTCAGTAGCTTGGTCCATATTGGCAGCTTGTTGATGGTCCATGAGCTGAAGCAAAAGAATCTAAATTGCACATGGGCAGAGAGAGCAACACCAGGACCATAACGATCTTCTGCAGGACTGAGAGATTGTGAAAATCCTCCACATGAGATGATGTGCACACATCATCAAAATTGAAGCCCAATATCAATGTATTGAAATTCAGGCTTCTTCTAGAAATCAATTTCTTTGTGATATGGTGCCACAAGTTCAAGCGTTCAAATTTTCATATGTAAATGCTTGTTGCATGAAAGGAAATTACAAGCTATACAGTTACAATTCATTCGATGAGGAACAGGAGGTTGTTATGCTAGTTACAATGATATACACGTATATTTGTAAGACAAAATCAGGCATATTCTATATGACAACTAAGATACAAAATGATCAACACAGCAGATGTCTGATGCTGTGCATCTGTTGGGCCTGGATCAGTCTGACCACATACAAGTAGAGTTTTGGATTCCCAATGAGAAAGCACCCATCATGGTCTCTATCCAACAGGCAGATGATGTATGTTGAGCTGCTTCAGATGCTCCATCTCCACCTACTTAACAGGACGCGCACCACCCAGTACCCAGTCAGGCAGCACATCACTCAATTCTCAAAAAATAGAGACAACCAAAGGGGTGTATCAGCAATTGAATCAAGCAAGTCTGACACTCTCTGGCACACACCCACTAAGAACTTCTCCCATGTAACTCATCAGAGGAATAAAGCCCACTGCAAGAGGAACAAAGTTCTTGCCCCAAATTATTGACAGGAGTATGACTGAGGGCTTGTGTGTTCCAACTTGCAACCACACATATCTTCCCAGCTTCAATACCAGGAGGATTCTGGTGACCTGGGCTCCCTTTGACCAATCTGACAATTGATCAGGTTTAAGATACTATGGACAGGGATGATTCAGGTAACTAGGCTAATTTAGTGTTTGAGGATGTGTGGGCAGCTGTGAGCAAGCAAGCACACTACGGACACAAGTTCCTTAGCTGGATGGACTGAGTGGAAGATGCAAAATTTCACAAATTTGAGTTACTAAGACCTAGAGCTTTCCAAAATGGATGAGAATGCTAATGCTACAAACATTGCACATGAGGAGGACCAGGTTGCACTGCAAAATTATCTACTCAACAGCACTCGTATGCAGTTGCAGCACAGCCAGTGCAGAGATTCCAACAGTGAAGTTTCCCTAATTCCCAAATATGGAGGTCTGATCTAAAATCACCTGATTTTCAACATCAACTGCTAAATCTGCCAAATGGATGTTGGGAGATGTCCACACATTCAGCCTTAGTGCTTAAATCATCTTACTGACTTCTCTTGTAAGATTCCTGTCAGAATTGGGTGTAGACATACACTCTGCTCACATTACACCATTTGCACTCAATGACATTACTAGGCACATATCCTGACTCAACATTTTTGATGCACACGTACTGTTCCTCCAGCAGCCACATGCCCTCAAATCAATGGCAGCTCCAAACACACACAAGGGTTTGCATTCAACTTGATGGATCTCAGGCCTGTTCAGTTATCTACAAACCTCCATTAGAGCAAACAAATACAAATCTTCAAACTCTGATTATTCATGTTCTGTTGACTTCTCTGATAAGAATTGTAACCCTCGACCTCAGTTTGAAAAATCCATTTTCAAACCTTGATTTTGTTGGCAGATCTTGTACTTTTACCTTTTGGGGTGTGTTAGCTGCTTGAAGAGCTTGTCTACATCAAGGCTCCCCACATGTGGAACTTGTTGGTGGAACATCCTTGCTAACTGATGTTGGAGTGCCAAGGATTGTAGGTGCATCCTGTGAGGAATCCTGCAATGACCCATGGGATGGAAAAGCATCCATATCTCACCATTGCATGTACAATCCAGTAACCAATCAATTGATTTAAGGCAAATATTCGACTAAAACTTATGTCACCATGCATTAAGGTGGTTTGGGAGTGTTTAGACCTATGTTGCAAACGTTAATGTTGGATAATTTTGTCAATAAAAAAAATCAATAAAATGAAAATTAAATATTTTTGGAAAATTGGGGCCTACTCTTGGTTCTCTTGGAAAACCTTAATGAATAGGATTTAATAGAGGTAATCTTGTAATTTTTTAGCCTAAGGTGTGAGAGGTATTGAATTTTGAATTTATCACTAAACATTGAATTTGTTTTTTAGAATTGAGTTTTATCCTCAATATCACATTCACACTTGAAATAATTATATAGTCCGCGATCCCTTACAACCTTTAGTGCTTGAAAATTTCTAATTTCATAATTTGAATATCACCAAATTTGGCTAAATTTATTTATGGGTGATCATCACCAAGACTTTCACTTATGTGGTGTAACCACATTAGCAACCATCCATATGAGATTTAACCAAGTTTGGCTACAACATAGGTAGGATAGTAATTTTCCGGGAATGTTAATATAATTGTTTAGTTAAATCATACATTTTAACTAGGTTTATTGATAAGTTGATTAGTATAATTAATTGTGTTTTAGTTAGGAATCGGTTCATGTGTGAATAGGGTTCAAGTTATTTATTGTTTAAGTTATAATCTCAAAAAGTCTATTTTCAAATCATTTTAGGTATGAGATGCCAATTAAGATTTTTTTATATTATTTTGTATGATGTGTGGATAATGATAGATGTAGGCACCAATATGATAACACATGACAAATGTTTTTTTGGTAATCTTGTTATTATTTGGTGGCTTGTAGAAGCATGCACTCTAAATCTACTGTACCCAATTCAAAAAAGTTGCATTTTCTTGAAAAACAAATTAAAAAGACTTAAAATGAATTTTGCATTTTGGTGAAATTTCACATCAAATAAAAACATTGATTGCCATTTGAGCAACATCACAAAAAAACATATAAAAAGAAAAAAAATATGAATTATATATTTTATATAACAGGGATGATGTTCAATGATGAATTCTTCGATGAACTTGAACTACAAGGATTATGGTTTTGAAAGAAAAGTACATTGCACATTGTAAAGAGAAAATAATTTAAAACTGTTTTAGGTGACATTTTTTTCTTGGATCTCATTTAGATGAAACACATGAAAAATAATTTGGATCACAAGAAATATATATGAAAGTTTCAAGAAGACTCGATTTAAGATTTCTCCAATTGAATGTCCATCATAGAACATCATAATGTCCATTGTAGAATATCATTAAAGGTTTCTTGTAAAGAATTTGCAATCGTAGTGCTTTAGTACTTCTATATTGTTTCTTCTTCTACTTTGTGTAACTTCTTTCATATTCTCAAAAGAAAACTTTTAGCTCCATTCTCTTTAGACCTTTTTTTCTCTTGTTTTTGGATATGTGAATTGAAAATAATAATAATTGGGTGCTAGTAAAGTTTTGTGTTTGCATGAATATTTTTTTGAGCCATCAACTTGGTACATATTGGTAGCTTATTGGTAGTCTTCAACCTTGCATCCATGAGCAAAAACTAGAAAATCTAAAAAGCACATGGGTAGACATAAAACAACACCAAGACCTAAGACACTCTTTTGCACAATAGAAAAATGTGAAGTTTTCCACATGAGATGTGTGCACATCCTTAAAATTAAAGACTTCTACAAGTCACTAGATTGGACTTTAGGCTTCTTCCATTAATGAATTATTAATAACACATCACACATTCAACTATTCATTTTTCATATGTTATTGCTTCTTAAAGTTTATATAGTTGCAAATTTATGAAACAAATTAAAAACCTAATTGTCTTTTATGTATGCATGTACAATAAAAATTTGATAACATACACATAGGAAATATAAACTAACCTACTATAAAGTTGTTATAATATCAATTGCTTGTATATGAATGTATAATCATCTTTACTAATTCATATTGTAATTGGTAAATTGAATTCAAACTATATTGGGCGTAGGCTTTGCCAAGAGTTGGATTGGACCCTCTTCATCTCAAAATGACAATTTAACACAAAACTATCTATTAGTTTGAAAGCTTGTAATTCTTTCATTTATATTGAGAGATGTTTAGTTTATGTTTGTGGATGAAATGTTTATTTCTATCCACATTATTTACACATTACACGTGTAAAGTGTAATTAATAGGTTGAAAATTGTTTGCAAGCAATTGAGTATGTCATATAACTTGGGCATGGATGTCCAACAAGGGAAAAACATATCATCAAGATGTCTAGGTAAAATTGTTTATTGAGTTAAAACCACAAGATTAAATTGGAAAATAATATCCAAGAAAAGTATGATTATATAATTCAATTGTGATTCAATTCTTTATATATGTATTCACAATAGTCTAATGATCTGTGTGTTAAAATCAAAATCAAAATCACAATCATGTTTGGGGATATTGATGTGTTTTTTATGTATCAAGAAACTTTTGCATTGGAGGGAGGGTATTATTTTGCTAATTTATAAATGCATTGAATGTCAAAATATATTCTCATTTGTTGAAAAATATTAGTGTGACTTGTGCTATTGAGTTCATATTGTAATATTGAAAGGTACACCTTTTTACCTCGAGTTTAAAATCTAATTTTAATTCAAAAGTTCAATTTTATTGAAATTTTAATTAAGATAATAATTCAAATTCCAATATTTCTCTTAGGTCTGAAATTTATAAAAAGAATTCCATAAAAAGATAATAATATCTTTGGGTGATACCATAAAGAATCACTTCAAAGAATCGTACGAAACCAATTATGGTCAAATAATATTTTTTTAATTTAATCTTTTATTGGAATTTTTAAAAATTCCAAAATGAAAAAAACCAAAACATTTTTCAAACTTGTGTTCATAAAACAAAAAATGCAAGGAAAGGAAACATTAATACATTTGTGATTTTTTTTCTAAATGCAATTATTAATACAAAATACGAAACCTTTTTCGATAATCATTAAAGTTTCAAAATTTGTACAACCTAACAAATATATTCAAAATAATTTAGTGATATTTTTTTATTTAAAATTTTCTTCTTTCTCTAAAATTTGATGGGTTTAATAAAATCAAAATGTGATGTTCCTAATTGTACCCCCAAGGATATTTTTACTCAAAACTTACCTTGTTAAAGTTTTTAACACATAATTCGTTGAAGGTTTTCAACAATACAAATAGATCCTTTTTTTGTTCATTTTTCAATAAATATTTTGAAGATCTTTCTAAAGTCTAATTAAATTTTTTCAATGTTTATTAAAATTTTGCCCAAAAGACTAATAAAAAATACCTTATTTGGTAATGAATTGACTATGTGTCGTGATGTGTAATGTCGTGACGTTCGGTGTCGTAAGGGTGTAAATCCATAGTAAACTCTACTAAACAAAAAGACTAAAATCAATCAAAAGTGGAAATTAATCAATTAAAAAAAGATGCACACACATATATATACACAGCACAAGAGGAGGCCGATATGAAATTCTCATGTATTTAAAATAAAATGAAGGAAAGAAAACGTAATGTATGTAAATGGTGGCTATGTAATAGCCGTCGTGAGCATCTAAAAATCTAGTTTGACTATGGAGGAAACTCTCCCTGACAAACGAATTCTAAAAAAATTGACAAAAAAAGGGAAAAGCTTAGCTTTTTATATAACCGTTAACAAAGCTAAAACCTTAAACAAGCCATAACTCTAAAACACCTAATAGCGTACAATAACCTAAGAACGTACATTAACCCTAAAGGCATGATTGGCATGCCCGTAACCAACCATCATGTATGAAGCCATGCATATGGGCATGATAGCTATTGTGACGTTCAATGGCGTAAAGGTGTAAATTCATAGTGAACTTTATTGAACAAAAAAACTATAACTAATCCACGGTAGAAACTAATCAACCAAAAAGAGATGCATGCACACACATATATCTTATATATTAATTCAGTAAGTCTGTCAGTCTGTTCAGGATGGTATATTTTGAATCCGTGTGAACAGGGTGTGGTTTTCGTGTTCAACATGCCTTCTTAGACGTGTCTGTTTGTCTGTCTGTGTGGACAAAAATTGGGCAGTGCCTGGAAGATTTTTCCAGTCACTGCCTGTTCCCTCTGGAGCATCTGGTCATCATTTTTATTTTTTTCATGGAGGGGGGGAGGGGGTGCGGGTGGGGTTTTAGGGGTCTTAATAGGTGGAAGTGAGAAAGAACACATTGTAATATTATGTTGGGGAACACATTGGAAACCAAAGAAAAATGAAAATAAACCCTCCCCCCACCCCCCCCCCCCCCCCTGGCCCCTCCTCCCAAAATTAATAAGGAATAAAAGCAAGGCACCTTGAGTGCACCCTTGGGCCTTCCATTGGCTGCATGAAATTTCTATTCCCAAAAGAGTTCGTCACCGTTTAAAACCGGAGTGGGAAATGCGAAGGACCGGGTGGGGGGCATCGACGGGGTGCATTATGCACCGGGTTCACACTAGTATATACAATGCACAAAAGGAAGCTGAAATGAAATTATTATGTATCCCCCCCAAACCTGAGCTGGTAAAAACGTGGCATGGGTTGAGTAGAAATTAAGGTGTTGGAGGAGAACATGATGAACAATACCAAATGTTGGTGGGAACTTGAGTGAGCTTCGACTTGAAGCAAAATAAATGGTATCCAACATTATAATTATCGCTAAGCAACATCTGATTAGCATTTTCTGTCTCTGACATACTTGACATGGATAATCAAGTGGAGGAATCCAAGTCAACATGATGATGGTAGGATCCAAGTTTAAGTGGTAGGGCTTACAAATTTTGGAATGATCCCAAATTGTGATCTGTTAGCTCCTTGCAACTCCAACACACTTGAAGGCCTAATTGCCTTAATCTTCAAGATAGTGCGACTAGAATAAATGTTTAGAGTATCATTAGGTTGCCACTAAAGGTACACAAAGTCACTAACATGAAATTGTCTCACCTTAAGTTTGTAATTACCACCTCATGTGTGTGCATACCATAAGGTGTCTCGATGTTGTGCAATGGACAAGTTCTCCATGGCCATGGGCATAACCTTCTTGAATACAGCAACCCTCTCTACGATGACCTTAACCCAAGTGGCTTGGGAGTCCAAGTCCACAACTTGGTCCATTTGAACAACAATGGAAGAAGGTGGAATGGGATGTCTCCCAAAAAGTGGAGAGTAAGGAACGAAATGAGACAAAAAGGCATGTTTGGACATCTTGTAACCCATGGCGATGTAAGGTAGGGCCAGGTCCTGATCCTTTTTAATCCCAGGGAGGTAAATTTTACAAAATCCCTTCTTGCATGTCTAAACCATCCTCTTTACAAGGCCATCAACTTGGAGATGATTGCTTGAAGTCTGGTGATGGTCAATGAGAGCATGATCAAATAGGTCTTGGAATTTTCCTCTGAATTTTGATCCTTGATCAGTAAAACACTTAGCACAAGCCCCAAACCTACTTAGGACCTGTTGTAAGAATGTTTGGTTACTGATGTGTGATGACTTGTTCGGTGGCACAACAAGCTCAACCCACTTTGAAAAATGTTCAATCATAATCATGATGTACACATTACCCCTGGAGGTCTATGGTAATTCTCGTACTAAATCACATGACCAACGATAAAATATGCCATGAATAGGGAGTGGAGAAAGTGTGAGCTATCAAAAGGAAAAGGAAGTTCTCACTCTATCACATTGTTCACACCTAGCAATGACATTTCGAAGTTGAGCATACATACCTCTCCAATGGTAATAAGGAATGAGAAGGTTTTAAATATGTTTAACCCCAAAGTGTCCAAGCTCTGAGTGTACGTTCTGAATAAAACTAGGATGTTCATGTGGTGGAGGAACCATTCTATCGCCTTATGGTAAGCATCAGACGAGGTGATTGTCCCTCCATGAGTAACATTTGGACCACTGTTGTATGCAATCTCGTTGACTTGATGTAACTTGGGGATGGTATTCCCCATGTTGAAGAAACTTAAAAGTGTCCAAGTCCTCCCATATATCCACGATGGGATGCTTAACTAGGTTACATTGTAGTAGTGCAAAATAATTAAATGCATAAGATACATGTACTACTGAAATCTAGTTGAAGTCTTGCCTGGCTTTTGAAAAATCTTTAAAAGTAGTGAGGGGTTTTCATGACATAGTATCCATGTTCTAATGTGCAATACCAGGTCGGTGAATAACCTTGAATTCATATTCCTGAAGTATAAGCGCCTAGTGAACTAACTTACCAGTACGCTTGTCATTGGTCATCAACCACTTGATAGGTTGGTGGTTGGTATACAAAGTGAACTTGGTGCCATAAAGATAAGGCCTGAAATGTATGATGGCCCATACAACAGTAGACACTCCCCTTGGTATGAAGAGTAGTTGTTTTTAGTGTTCTTGTTGCTTTGGGATGCATAGGCAATAACATATTCTTTGCCTTCCTCATCAAGTTGGCCAAGAATAGCACCAATACCAAGAGCATTCTAATCAGTGTGTAGAATGAAGACCTTGCTAAAATCAAGTATTTTTAGAATGGGGAATTCTAAAAGCTTTTCCTTGAGTGTGTGGAAAGCTTCCTGAGCCTTTTCACTCCATGTGCAAGCAACATCCTTCTTTAACAATGCATAAAGACGATGAGCAATAATACTAAAGTTTTGGACATAAATCCTATAGTAATTACATAGTCCGATGAAGCTCTTCAAAGTGTGAACATTAGTAGGATTGGGCATTTCCAAAATGGCTACTACTTTGGCCCAATGATCCATAATACCATTTGGCAAAATTCTATGTCCAAGGTAGACTACCAAGGTGATAGTAAACTCACACTTTTTAGGATGGATCTTCATATTGACTTCATGGAGCCTCTTGAATAATTCCTCAAGATGAGCCAAATGTTGTGGGAGTCCTTTGCTATGCACTAGGATGTCATCTATGTAGCACTTTAGGAAATCTACCACTTTGAGAACTTATTCCATGACTCACTAAAAGAAAACATGTGCATTCTTTGATCCAAAAGGCATCACAAGCCATTCCCATAACTTGTTGCTTCCATGGAATGTCATTTTTTTGCAATCCTTCACAACGAGCACAATTTGGTTGAAACCTTGCTTCATATCCACAATTGTGAAGATGTTTGAGTTTTTAATGCTATCAATAGTTCTTTAGGGATGGGCATAGGGTACATGTTTTGCGATGTAACTAGGTTCAAAGGCCTGTAATCCCCGCACATCCTTTTTTTAGTCCATAATCTAGTTGAGTCCTTTTTTGTTAGCATGATTATAGTGACTACAAAATCAAAACTTAATGGCTGAATGAGACCAGCTTCATGGAGTTTTTTGCATCTTTCATCTACTATTTCCCACTCATGCTTGCCCAACCTATGCTTCCTTTGATAGATGGGTGTTTCATTTATAAGGTTTATAGAGAACTTCATGGTCGTACACCTACCTAAGTCTTTCATTTAGAATGCCAACACATTCTCAAACTTAATTAACAAGTCTGTGACTTGGTCTTTCTCCTTTTTGGTGAGTTGGCTCCCCATAATGAAAGGGTAGCACTAGAAGGAAAGTAGACTTTTTCGACTGGTCCTTGTGACTGTTTTCTAATCACGGGCGACATCTACGACTAAAAGTTGTGTAGTCGCCTTGGACAAGTCGCAGGCGTCCTTAGTCGTAGGCGACAACGGGGTGGACAGAAACTATTCAGTGTACAAATACTAGTTCATGACAAAATACAAGTATACGTATGTGATGCTAGTATTCAACAATTATTTTGGTTATTATTTTTCACCAATGCATAGGGACCACGTGGTAAATTGGATATTTGATTTAAAATTCTTCATGACATTTAATAATACTACCCGTCCGATTCAAGCACTAGGATTATGACACGTGGCTTTTAATATGATATTTACTCTATTATTACAGTATATATGGATCGTTCGATTTTATTCATAACAATTATGACATGTGGTAATTAGTTTTTTATTTTACTTTTAAATAATGCATTTATTTACAGATAATGCATGAATGTTTTTGTCGTCCAATTTCATGTTGCACATAGTAGGTCCTAAGCGTTTATGGCTTTGCCTAATTTATAATAAACACAATATATACTTCAGTTGAGTTTTGAAACCCAATGGTAGGAGCATTTATAAATTGCCTACAATCTCAAAAATTTAAGCACCCAAGGTAAAATTACATAAGAATTTGGTAGTTTAAGCTTGATATGCCAATTTGCTTGGCCTCCCACCAAAACCAGGATAGATTTTATTACTATGGCAATGGGTTACAAGTTCTTGCACTCATCAGTCTAATTACACATGAACTATTCCAAGCATTTGAACAGCCCACATGGGTTCACTGGGGAAAAATTGAACATACATAACATTGAATTCACCTTTCTGCTTACAAGGTCCTTGGTGCAGCAACCCAATCTTAGCCCACATCTTCCAATGTAAGTAAGTATATTCAAAACCTGGCAGTGCCTAGACTGCTACATTTGGCTACAACCACATCTACACCCTCATGGGTCCTCTTGTTGCCTCTAAATGCTCTTTGACTTGCACCATTGTTGCCATGATCAACAATACTCCAAATAACATTCCTGCTGCTTAACATCAGACAAACCAATCTTGGCGCATACATATACTACTAACTGATAAGTAACTTTACAAGGCTGTTTCAGCACAAACCAAAGACAAGAGTGATGAGACATCGAGAATCTGCTTTATGAATAGCTTTTCATTGAATTGCTCAGCAAAATCCACCACAAGCTTGTCTAGATATAATATTGAATGATAACTAATTTCAGAGGTTATGAAAAACACGTACATCAAAAATCTGCATATTCTTATTTTCCTGCTTCACAAGCAGCTTTTCATTGAATTGCTCAATGAAATCCACCTTCTTGTTGCGGTGTAGCAGATGGTTAAAGGCTTTCAGCACTAACCCGTCTTCAATTGACAATATCTTTAGAGGCACATGGCTTTGTGCCCTATCAAAGATAAGCAGCATGATGCCTGGACTGTTCCATTAAACAAAATTATCAGAACACAGGAATTTGAAAAGTTACTTGCACATATACTAGACCTTCACCACCCTCAAGGCAAGTTGAACACATCTTGAACAGATGACATCATATTGCAAAACCAACCTGATCTTGATTTCCTGGACATTCTCATCAGAGATGGAATAAAGCATGGTGTTGTTTTTCAAATCAAACACTTTGTATATCCTGCAACACCACCCAATCATCACATTTCAGTCCAAGCAAGTCATTAAGAGATCCTCAGAAACATTAACAAATACATTACCACAAAAAGTTGTTTACTTGATAAATGAAAAATCTCAACTCAAATGGTATGCATAGCCAGGTAAACAATGATGAGACAAAGGACAATACCTATCTTGTGCAGAATATGTAAGCACTTTGCCATTCACATCATCAAACTCAACAAAACCAGGCCACCTGAGTGACTCGGACTCAAACAAGGGGAAACCAGCATCAGGCTGACCTTTTCGAATGTATCTACAGAAGCAACATCCCTATTCCCATGATTAATCCACACTCCCATCTCAAGCCATAGCACAAAGTAGATTGACATCAACACAGTCTCAAGGAGCTGCTGCACCTTACACATGAGTCTGAAACCCCAGAATCTCTTAAAACAACTAAATTTTAAGAGCTCAAGAGTAAAGAATCAAACCTGGTACTATGAATGCAAGGTAACAAGGATTCAGAGGGCAAAAAGCTGAACACATACTCTATAGGTGTGGTTCTGCACTTCAAAGAGCTGAAGTTGTCAGAAGCATATACTAACACAGTGATTAACGAATCATTGTTCTTGTTGTAGAACAAACTGCGAATTACTTCATCTGCATTAATGTTTACGAAACATATCCTCTTGTTTGTGTCTAGTACATCCAAAACCAGATTGTAAGTCTCAAAAAACAGCTGACAACAATACATCCAGTAAATAAGGTCTTAAAACAACTAGGCTGATTTCTGTACCTCGGCCGAAAGCAGCACAGATACCAGAATGTGTGAGAGCAAACATTGTGTCCCTAACAGCCCTAATTTCCACAATACGAGACCGCTTCTTCAGGAATGGCAACTTGAGGAAGTGGTGGGCTTTGGGGTCGTGTGTGTCAAATTCCTCCTGTGAAAACCATGTGAAACACAGACAATATCATACATGAATCCACATAACAGAACCCAAGTATTTCCTTGCTCCAGTAGCATAGCACATCACATTCAGCATATCATTACGCTAATCTGACAGGAAATGGTGGCCCAAGCGGATTAGAAACCCAAATGTGAGACCAGAAATGGAAAGCAGATTAGAAACCCAATGGAACCAAAACCAGATCAACAAGTGTTGATAGCAAAACCTTGAAACTCTTTTGTCTTCACTAAAGACCTAACTCTTGACTTTGCTACCCACGTCTTATACAAAACCTTGAAAGCCTTTTGTCATCACAAAAAAACAGACCTCAATCGTGACTTTTCTACCCGTAGTTGTCAGCAACACCACAATCAAGCACTGCTTCTCTTTGTGTCCTCTTTTCACTTGACTCAAAGGTTAGATTCTTTAACCACAGCTCAAGAAATTGCACTTAAAAAAATTATGTTCTCAAGTCAGATTCTTAATCACAGCTCAAGAATCTGCACAGAATTTCTAACCCATGTTTCCTTTTTCAAGGATCTAGGATTTGGTATCTTTTTGCAAAGTTTGGAATCAATTACGAGCATAGTAGTGACATACTTTCAATTCGATTCAAACATATGCGTATTATACGTTTTTTTGGGCTTTTTTTTAAATACTTGAAAATACTTGATACAAAGGCCAATTTTCAAGCCTTTGTATTTTTATAATGTTTTTTTAAAAATACTTGAAAATACTTCTTTTTGAGCACCTTCGAAAAATACTCGTATTTCGTATGTCACTACTATGATTACGAGTAGAGGTTCTGGAGAATATTACTATTAGTACTAGTACTAGAAACTCTTGTCAGTTGTCACTGAACATGATGATCCTTAGAGCTTAACGGTTGTAGAAAACAAAAAAAATAAAAATTGCTCTAGAAATAATTTGCAGACAACAAAAACTACTTGCTCTGGAAAAAAATTTCAAGGAAAAAATAAAAACAACTTACTCTGGAAATAATTTCTAGAAAACCAAAAAAAAAACTTGCTCTAGAAATTTGCAGAAAATAGAAAACCTTGCTTTGGAGCTTTTTTGAAGAAAAAAAATAATCTTAATCTGGAAATTTGCAAAAAACAAAAAACTTGGTCTAAATGTTTGTAGAAAATAGGAAACTTGGTCTCGAAACTCGCTTTCATGATCTGATGATGGAAGTGGAAAAACCTTGGGGGGTTTGCTGGGGGTGCAGTGCACAGCTGCTGCAATGTGGGGGGATCTATCTCTCTCTCTCACCAACAGAGTTGGTGTGCGATACAGAGAGTGATCACACAAGGAGTGTTATTGCCGTGTTCCACACTGACTACTGCTGTTGCTCCTCCTCCTTTGCCGGCTTTAATCCACAGCTATTCACCAGACTGTGCAACACTAGTGCATCTTCTGTGATGCAAACTTTGGTTGCAAGTGCGAGAAAAACATCATTCATTATCGGGGGAGTCGATGCTCAAAGGACTGTGCGCAAGAGTAGCAGCAACACATGTACTGACAGTTTGTGTCTACACTCGATTATTCCTTCCTCTCCAGATATGTCACCTGCTCGTCAAAAGCTCCAAGCTCTCGGAACCCAAGACAACCAAAGATCACAGAAGCTTACCTCATAAGAACCTGGTGAATTCAACTGTGGTACTGCTCACGGATCATCTAGCACCCACAAGCGAGTTTTCAGCTGAAGAAGAAGAAGAAGAAGAAGAAGAAGTGAACAGCAGCTCAACATCCAGAGGAGACTTGGATTCAAATCCTGCAGCAGGTCTGTCATCTCCAGTTTTGATCAGGCAGCAAGTAGCAGAAGAAGAAGAAGAAGAAGAAGGATGCAGTTGTCAACAAGAAGAAGAAGAGTACAGTCAAAAGCCCTTCCATCCAGGAGGCAGCAGCAAGTGGGAAGGGACAAAGTCTTCTTCCTGTGGATAAAACGGGTTCTTCCACAAAAGAAGGCAGCAACAGCAGGGGAAAGAAGAAGACCCAACAACAACAAAGTGTTTCGGTCGATCTTGGACAGATTGAGCTTAGAAAAACACAGACAACAAAAAGGAGTTGAAAGACAGTAACACCTCAACTTCACATACAACTTTTGACAAAGTTTAAGCACTGACGTTACTGAGATACATATTCTAGATCTTGCTCCCCAAATAGGGAAACAAATCACTTATAAACCCTAAAGAAAGACTTGAAAGCAACGAAGAAACACCGAGGACTCAAGTTCAAAAATGGGAAAAAAAAACCCTAATCCGCACAGTCTCGGACAGCCTTCAATCAAAACACTCGGGAGCAACCCTCGAGCCAGGCTCTAGTCTCAGGAACTTGGCTGGTGTTGGAAAACACCACGAAACCCAGACAACCTAGTGAATATAAGGATGACCCGACTTGTCACCGTTTGCAAGTGATTTCGGCGACACGGATCTGTGCAACACACACACACATACACACTTGCAAATGGAAGTTCCGAAACTTTTCTTGCGAATTAGTGCGATTGAAGGCTAGGTTCCCCGCTTGACTGATCTCCCTCTTCAGAAGCTTCCGTACGCAGTTGTTGGTCTATCAGGTCGCGTCCGTTTCCCTGCAACCATTCACCTCCCCGATGTTGGCCTTAGACTATTCTACATCCTCATCCTATTCATCGAGTCCATCTTCCCCCCAATCGTCGCTACGTTTTCACCCTCACTCGCAGAAAAGTGCAAAATAACGGTGCGCGTACGCCGCATTCGATCGCTGAAACCTTGTGCTTTGTGGAGGTCGCCGTAACCCTACTTACAATCACTTATTTTGGTTTCAGAATTTCTAATTATGAATATGTAAAAATTTGTATTTTACACCTTTGTATAACACTCATTAAAAAACCATACAATACGATATTTTACATATACACATACGCCAACTATGACTAAGCACCATTTCGTTTACGACTAAATGGGACTTTAAATGGCTACTCTTGGATGATAAATCCAACCCATATATAGATGGAAATAAAATTAGTCGCAAACTAGTCGCAGGTTAGTCGAAGATGACTTGACTCATGTCTGCACGATGTCACAATAATCGTAGATAACAAAAATTTAGTTGCAAAGACCAAATAGTTGCAGGTAGTTGTAAATGTGATGGTCACATATTGGCCTTTTCCTTCTAGTGTAGTTGGAAACACATGGAATGGAGTTGGGAAGTGTGTTTGAAAAACTTGGTGTATTGGGCTTTCCACTATCCAACTTCGCAAATTCATAAAAGGTTGTAATTGGTTCTCCACAAGTTGATGTATCTCCAGGTGTATCAAAAACAACTTGAGTCAAATTACATGGTACCTCTTCCCTCCCAACACTAAAAGTGAAGTGTAGAGTGTTGAAGATAGGCAAGTATATTTGGTCGAAGTGCCATGTAGTCACATTGCCAAAACTATAAGTTGATTGAATTAATGTTAGTGTGTGTATATTTGAAAGAGTACACAAGTTACAAACAACCATGTAAAGGAGTTCAGGTCCATGCTTCTCCCTAGTAGAGCGTTATGCTCTAATCTAATCACCTTAATGTGACTAGTAGTGCTAGTTTGGAACCCCATAGCCCTTTCTATTTCTTCTAGGCTTGGTTCATCCCAAGTGGTTGAAGCATGAGGATACACCAAGCCTGATCCATCTCCCTGCAAGGTGTGTGCTTTTGGGAAGGAGACAAAGGTGGGCCAAACATCTTTAGTTTTCCTATTGTGTTTGTAGGAAACCAAGGAGGTTTCTCTTACCTTGTAATTGGTTGGCAGAAACTCTCATCATCCAATATGTGAGAAATTTGCAAGTTGGGGTTTTTGATGGTGTATTTCAGAACCAACTGCAAAATTGAGAGTGGTGCAAAGTTGGTCCACTAGTTGCGTAGCCGATGCGCATAGGAATTGCATTGTGTTACATCAAGTATAAGCAACTTTCTAGGGTAATGTTTGACCAGCATGTAGTGCTCCTGGACTTATCCCTTTGGTCAACTTGAGAAAGGGTGTTCTCAATTACATAACTAAGCATAGGAGAAATGGATTGAGCCCATGTGATCAATCATACCATGCCCGTGAAAAGATCGAATCTTGTGTCATTCAAGCTTTTTCCAAATCTAGCCATTGAAAATCCTTGAGACTCCCAACTTGAAATGATGAGGTCCATGGGGCCAAGTAATTCCTTTTTTTTTTTTGAATTAGTTGTATGTCAAAGGGCAAGAAAGTGAAATTGGCCTTCCATGCAATGGTTTTAAACTATTGTGGAAATATGGATGTGAGCTCCATCATTCTTGATGCCACCACTTACCTTGCACTAGGATCAATGTTTACATAAAAATACCTCCGAACCACCATCCTTGAATGTAATAGGGCTTTGAGACCTACATTAATACCACCAAAGAGCTCTAGTAATGTAATCCCCTCCTTAGGTGGTATGCAAGTGATTAGTTGACAAAGTATTAGCTTTATTGATTCGCCATGGCTCTCCATGTTTTCAAAACTAAATAGAGCTTTGACCAAGGGCTCATGGGCTTCTTTGAACCTTTGTAAACCTCTAGTCCATGTTGAATGTCAATAGGAACCACCCTCAAGCTTTCAGTAGCTTGGGTGTAAGTTATTTCCTCTTCATTTCCCTCTATCCACTCGTGGTTAGCTTGTTGTATGTAGGAAACAGTGTGTGCTTCCTTGAGCATACAATGGTGAGCCATAGGACTATGGTTCCCATGTAAATCAAGGGGTATGTATCACAAGTGGTGGCCATTAGTCTCCCAATCCACTTGATAATACGCCTGTTCAAACCAATTGTCAATTATGAAACTTGGTGGAAACAAGGCCTCTTCTTTAATGAGCACATCGTAACTAGTGGCATTGGTGACTAAACATCTGACTTGTAGGCAAAGTTCTTGATTTTTAGCTTCATTGAAATTAAGTGCAATCAAATCCTAGCTCTCCCCAAATACCTCTTCTATGCTCCCATTAGCGGTGCGAATTTACCACATAGATTTTCGTATTTTGGAATCAAGCATACCCATCTTCTTGGTGAATTTTAATAATCATTGGTTGGGCACCTGTATCAAGAAGTACCACTTTAGGTGTATGTCCTCCCACCTAGATTGCTGATTCAATATTGTCGACAATGGTAACTCCGGTGGCGATGGAAGTTCTTTCACTAGGCAACACCTTCAGAAATGAATGAGGGATTTTATGGAAAGAATGGTTATCCACGACGCTTTTAACAAATAACAAATCCACAAGTGAGGTGTTCTTAGCTCCTTTTTTATATGCAAATGTAGAATCAGAGGTAGGAGAACCCACTAATTTAACCATGCTAAAACTATTGACCAAATTACGAACGCCATCTACAACACATGAGCTAATCGAATGTCTTTTTAAGGTGTTGGATGGGACCATGTAACATGTGGATTATGGATTGATAGAGGACCTAATGTAGTGTTTAGAATATCCTTTAGTATTGCAATTGTGTCCCTAGTGCTTAACTTTAAATCTTGAAAAGTAAACAACAGTATATTCAGAAGTTTTGCTCCATTTCACACATTTGAAGTTGGCACTTCATAAGTTAATCGATGGAAAATTGTGTGTTTTTCTTGATGTACATGTACTCTTGGGACATGAGAATTTGATGCCCTAATAGCTTGTGGTGTAATAGTTTCTTCCCCCTTGCCAACAAGGTGCGTTTTTCTTCTATGTTGAAAGGAGAAAAGATTATGGCATGAATGTTCAAGCTCCTTTAGCCCTGGTAATAGGACTTGAACCAAATGCAAATCCATCAGTTTGAATTACCTGACTAGTGACAAGAATTCTAGGTGCCACACTAGCCTTTTGTGCTGCGAAGTAGGAAGGGCAAAAGAAAGTGACAAATTTTGGTGTGAAACTAAAATTGTGTGCACTAAAAAAAACATACTCCCCAACCATGGCATCGTGTGAGAGGCCATAAAACGACTTAAGAGGTCCCTCCTGTGATCTTGAACCTTGTACAGGTTGGGCATGACTAACTGGTTGGGAAGACTTGCCTTTTAGATTAGCAAGTTGGGCGCTAAAGGATTTGAGTTCATTTTGTAGAATTTGAACTTGAGTGGCAGGGGCTTGAAGCACCTCCTTCTTGTCAACATTATGCTCCTTCTTCTTAGCATTCTTATTAGAATTACCCTTGGTGGGGAAAACCTAAGTGGAAAGTTGAGGTGTTTTGGCTTTTGGTTGAGGGGCAATGGAAAATGTTAGTAGATTTTATCGTGGTAATTAAAGTTACTCCCATTTCGAGAACTTGGCAAAACAAATAGCTTCATAATGTCCTTTTTCCCCACAATAATCACAAAAGAAATCCTTGAAAGGAATGTTACACTCACTAGCTTTGTGGGCAAGATTACCATAGTAGTTGTAAGAAGGTAAAATGATTGTAGTTGAGTGCACCGCTTTAGCCTTTGAAGAAAAATGTGATGATCTAATTGGTGCAGTTGGTGGAGGCTGAGTCCTTGAATGTGATGGAGGCTTCATAGTACTGGCCTCATAATGTGCATGTTCCAATTTCAACTTTTTTGAGATATTGTACATATCCAACAAAGTGTATGAGTTTACAAATTCTGCAAAAATTTATTGTAAAACTTGCGCATGGAGTGTTGAAGTACCTTTTAACAAACATAGATACGAATGGGTAGCTTCCAGGCTTGTGATGCTTTGAGTGTCCTTTTTTAGCTTGAGAAGCCTCCTATAGAACATCTTGAGGGTTTCATCCTTTTGTCGAAAGAAGGTGGCAAATTGCCAAAAAAATTCAGAACTTTTAACTGAAAAGTCCAACTCAAAAACTCAAAAGAATTCTCCCACTAGAGCAACAAAAGTTGGTGCACCGATGGTGGGAGGAATGTTTGTGGTAGGAGTAATGAATTATTGAAGTAGGTACCATTATTGGGCATAGTCCCATGATGTGCGATGGCAGCTTGTAGTGTAGATTGAAAGGTAGTAGTGATGACTATGGCATAAGCTGGATTCGGGATCGAGGTGATGCCCAAAATCCTTGGAGAATGTTGCTCATAGACATTGAATGCTTCATAGTGCACATAATGGGCCAATTGTTTGAATATAAACGCCTCGGTGTAATTAGCGCCATATTTGAGCTCCAATTGATAAATCACTGTTGAAAATGTGCCCTTGAACTCCCTCAAAGAAATGGTACTTAGCCTTCTATTCAACTTCTCAATTCTCCTAGAGGAACTATTGACTTACATGGTGTATATGGGTGTAGAGGTAATGACTTGCAGCAAAATATACGGTGATGGTGTGAAAGTTGGTGTGACAACGAACATACCCCACTAATTAACCCCTCCAAATGGACTTTGATGTACTGTTGATGTAATGTAACTTGAATTTGAATTCCTAGTAGGAGTTGTACTAAATGACAATGGCGCTGTAGACGTTTGATGGTATCGTTGTGAAGATCGTGAGCTCAAAGAAATTGGCTCAAATGATTGTGTGTCACTTTGTGGTTGATACCTTGGTTCTAGCTAAGCGATAGTGCTTTCATCATTCGAGGACATGGTGTTGTCCCATGCCCCAAAATTTTGTAGCAATACAAAGCATTAGTTACTAAATTCTAGCACAACATACGGTTTGAAAAATATGGTATCGGATACGAATGTACGCAATACATACGATTTGAAAAATATAATGTTGTCGATGGGGATGAATAGTGATGGATAGACGTTGAAGGACAAAAGGGGCCAAATGGACAAAATCATTGATAGACGTCACCCGGATAGGCAATGGACATTAGACAAAATGGAATGGAACGGGACATAACGAAATGAATGGATGGACAATGACTATGCTAGTAACGACGCTACAAAGTGATCTGCATTCGCAAGTTTTGCGACGATGGTGTGTAGAATAGAAGAGAGAAATGTTTTTCTTCTACTTTGTGTTTGTTTATTATTTTTTTCTCTTCTTCTTCTTCTTCTAGAGCTATTACAAGGGCTACTCATTGCATGACTACAAGCTCAAAAATACACAAGAGTGCACAGCCCATATGTTAACTTGAAACCCATGTACAAGGAAAGCAAATGTATGTGGGGTTGCATCACCTAATGTAGATCTGATAGTGCAATCAAACCTTGTGTGTATGTACATGCTCCCAAGACCTAAAGCTAGCAATAAAACAAGCTTTGGAGTTGTTCACTCCTTCCTCCCTTTGAAGCTTTGGAACTCAGAACTTTGTGGCTTGTAACTTATTTTCGGTGTCCCTTTCCCCTCGTTTACGTTGTTGTGAGTTATGGTTGTTGTTCCTATTATAATTAGAGTACAAGAATAGAAAAATAAGAAGAAGTAGCAACAACAACTCAAGAGCACAATAAACCAGCAAAGAAAAGAAACACAAGAAACTCAAAGCGAAGAAAAATTTGTCACTTTCAACATTAAGTAATAGAGAGCAGTTTTTCTAGAATTAAATTGAAAAGAAAGAAAGAATACGTAGTGTATGTAAATGGTGGCCGTGTAATAGCCATCCTGAGCATTTAAAAACCAGTCTGACTATGGAGGAAATTCTGCTTAACAAAGGAATTCTAAAAAAATTGTCAATAGAAGGGAAGAGCTTTACCTTTTAAACAGCTGTCAACAAAGTTGAAACCCTAAACAAGCCATAATCGTAAAACACCTAATAACATACAATAACATAAAAACGTACATTAACTGTAAAGGCATGATTGGCATGCCCATAATCGACCATCATGTATGAAGCCATGCATATGGGCATGACATGTGGAGATCAATATCTTAATTTTTTTATATTAAAGCTTTTTGGAAAAAATCTAAAACCTTTGGTTCTTTTTAAATGTAATTTTGATTAATTTTATTCTTGTAGCATCACAACATCAAACATGAAAATGATTATTCTGAAATTCTATTTGAGTGGGTAAAGAAAAACAAAACTCCCTTGGGGAGTAGTTTGCTTTCTTTGGTTTTTATTTTCCAATTTTGTCGTATAGTTGGAGGTGCTAATCATCCATAAGCCGATTCACCCAAATTTGGCTACAAGCTAAATGTGAAAATATATATTTTTAAAACCATATTTCTATCTTTTTGGCTACCTACTTGCACCATGTATACAAGTCTGCCGAATTTTCTTAAAATTTGGTTGAATTGTGGCTATTGAAAATCTAAAAAACACTTGTTCTTAGCACTTTTTATTTTTCTATCTCGCATTCTCGCTATATATAGCCACTGTTAAAACCCACTGTTAAAAAAAAAGGCATTGGGAGCTTTGTCGTGAACAACCCACCCACCCGCGCCGTCGCTGGCAATGATCCCACCCGAGCCGTAGCTGGCAACAACGGTCCCACCCGCGCTGTCGCTGGCGTTGGTCCCACCCGGCAACGGTCCCACCCGCGCCGTAGCGGGCAATGGTCCGGACGACGATCATGGTTCTCGGGGGGAACAATTCGTTTCCTGTCCCCCGAGACTGGCTTGCAAAGCTCCGCAGGTCCCGCAGCCGCTTGCTCCAAGCTCCCGTCTTCATCTCCTACGAGACTAGCTCTCAAGACGGGAGGAAGTCTGGTGGAGTCGTGCCAGGAGTCCTGCATATAGACATCCAGGAGCTCTTCCTCCTCCTCCTCCTCCTGCAAGCTGCTGCTTCCATATTGCTCTTCTCGCTCCTTGCTTGTTTGCTTGCTGGACGTGGGTGTTGTTGCTTGGGATTGGGATTTCTTTGCTCTGTTAGTCGCTACTGTCGCTGTTCTATAGTTTGGTGTTTAGTGCCAGGAAATTCTTTCTAGCTTCATTCGATTAGTAGTAACAAGTTTATTGAAATAATTGCGAGAGAGCAGCATGTCTAGAGGTATGTGCGAGTTCTGTAGAGGTATGTGCAAGTTCAGAATTAGTGCCACGGTGCAGTTCATGGAGGTCGAGGGGAGTGATGATGAAAGTGTCGAGAGTAATGATCCGGTGCAGTTCATGGAGGTCGAGGGGAGTGATGATGAAAGTGTCGAGAGTGATGATCAGGTGCAGTTCATGGAGGTCGAGGGGGCTGATCATGAAAGTGTCGAGAGTGATGATCCGAACGTGCAGCAGCGTGCTGCACAAGCTTTCAACGTGGTTTGTGAGGAACTTGGTGATCTCATAATGGCTAGACTTCCTGTGCGAGATCTCCTGAGGACCAGAAGTGTGTGCAAGTATTTGAGAGCATGCAGCTTGCAGCTTAACTCCAAGTACTTCAGGCGAAGGCAATTAGAGGCGGGAGAGACGGACTGGTACTTCCCGACCTTCTGCGTTAGAGGAGCGAAATCTGTTACCGGCGGCCTAGAGATGGGAGCATGGATGGGGTTGCATCAGCCATCGAGTGGTGTGTTAAGCCTGCCGCCGTTCACCTTTCTTCCACTCAGTCTCGAATCCATGGTTATGGTGGCTGCATCGGGAGGACTTGTGTGCTTCCAAAAGCTACCTCCTGACGCAATCTTCGATCCAGCAGCTTACGTCTGCTCACACGGAGCTATTGTTCCGCCGCTCAAGCCGTACCGAACTTATGATTTCATCATCTGCAATCCTCTGACCAAGAAGTGGCGGAGGCTTCCGTCCATAACACCCATTGCAGCTAATCTTTCGCTGCTGAGGTTGCTGGTGGTGGACCCAAAAAACTATTCCCAGGAATACGATTTCCTTTTGCTTGGTCGGGATTTTTCATGGAAGTATTCATCATCGCAACACACATGGGAAAGCGGCAATCATCGTCATTCGGTATGGAATTCTAGCCAGTCGCAGCCTACTGCAACTACTACAACAGCTGCAGGTCATGGAGTGTTCATGAATGGCTCTGGTGGAAGTACCATCTTCAAAGGAAGACTCTACTGCCTGAGTACTAGTTCTACACCAAACGGACCGCGGCCCCAACTCCACGCAATCCACCAACTTGATCTCCAAACACTCACGTGGCTAGACGATCTCGTCTGGTGGCGCCACCTGGGAGCTACTGCTCCGATTAAAAACATTCCCAACCCCGATGTAGGAGAGCAACCTCCTACTAGGCCGCTGGAGCCAGACTCTTTGCTGAATCCACAACTGGTGGTGTGCGCAGGTACTCTGTTTGCAGTACTACCAGTTTTGGAGCTTAACCCACATCGCTCAGATTGCCTGAACAACCCATTTACATCAAAAAAAGCAAGAGAATGCATTCCTCGCACCCGGCTAGAGATCATCTCAGAGCGAGAGAATCTGTACAGGGAAGGTCTCAGGTTTAGGATCTTCAATCTGCTGGAAGTACCGGAAACTCCGGAATCTCATGAGAGTATGTGTACTGCTGGGGAGTTCAATCAGCGAGACTACTATGCAGAGATGCCGGCGTATATGGATTTGCCTTCAGGACCGCTGGCTCGCCAAAGGACTGCACCTTCACAACTGTGGTTCAGCTGCACTGCCAAAGACGACAAGATCTGGATGGCGACTGCAAAGCAGCTCATCAGCTACGACGTGCACACAAATTGTTGGGAGAGTAAACCTCTACTAGATCTTCGCTTGACATACAAGGAGCACTTCTTGCCTCATGCTTCCTTGCACTATGCATATCCCATGGAGCTCAACTTCACTGCTATCCCCTGAGTAGCTAGCTGTAAGTACATGCAAATGTCCTTAGAACTGTTGTTGCAGCTTGCTTTCTTGCTTGCTTTCTTGCTTCTGTTTTCAAGGTCTCAACATTTCTCCATGAAACTCTGGGCTTTCTGACCCACTTTCTATCATGCTGGCCTCATTGGATAGCTCTGGGAAGCTTGTTAGAGCAGTTCACCCAAAACCCATATTTGGGCACACATGTAGTAGGAGTAAGATTTCTCACATCCAGTTCATGGAGTACAATTGTTTTGCAATCCTCAACCATAAACCTGGAAAAATGAGAGTGTGTCTACAATTGTTTTCTATTGGCAAATTTCTCTCATTTGAAGATTTTTTTTTTAAAAAATTTATCAATATGACAAAAAAAATTGGTTTAAATTCTATAATTTTCTAGTCATCATTTTATTATGTTACAGTATATTTTCCTCCTCTAGGTTGTATATTAAGTTCTAGTAGACCTAGCCAAAATTATATTTAAAGGTGAGAGACTATATTAAATTCAATAACCTGAACCAATCATTATAATCCACATGATTAAGAGTAAATTATTTTATTGTGCAATGATTTTTACAAACATTGGATTAGTACTCTCTAGATTTTTAACTAGTTAAAATGACTTTGGGGTGGGGGGGGGTTGTTCTAAGAGTAGATCTCTTTGATAACAAGAGTAGATCCCAAACTGGCATATGAATATCATACTTAAAAGCAAAATATTATACCATACTTACAACTAGTTCAATTCACAATTCTTTGTCAAATTAATTATTTATTTAAGAGAAAGAGGTTCAGTCTAGTCTTAAAAATTGATATTTCAGAATTTCAATAGATATCAGAGAATAAGTACACAAATTGCACCTTATGTTTTCCTATTTGTGATTCTGTTTTAGCCTAGTAGGTTCTGCATCAAATAATTATGAGAGAAAAAAATTGAGATTTTTTAGAAATTATTAAGGTGTACTTAACAAGTGAACAGTACACATTAATACTTTTAATGATCATGTTGCAATTTTAGGAAAAAACATATTAACATTCAGCATCAAAGTGCCAAACCCAATATAATGTTAATATCACCATGGTTGGGACATAAGAGAACTTGGTTGGGAGTTTGATTCTCAAAAATTTCAACAAGTATTAATAAAAATTCCAGATTTCTCTTTTACAAATCATATTATGTCACACATTGGTCACAAGTACAATAATGTGCAAGCTGATGGCGGAGTTGCTTTAAGAGTAGATCTCTTTGAAAGCAACAAGCAAAAAACAACAAAATTAATGGAAAAGAAAAAATCATTAAACATTACAGATCACACTCAAAGTGCATGAGTTCATAAGGGTTGGCTAACTTTCAATGCCACAAACACATTTGTTACTTACTAATGTTATCCTTAAAGTCACCATGTCTTTGAGCCCCAGTTTGACCTTGGAATCCTTGTTTCATACCCAATTTGAGTGCATCCATAATGCAAGCAAAATATCATGAGGACATTCTTTGTCAATTGTAATAGACAAGAAAAATAAAAAAATAAAAATGGCAATCCAACTAGTTGTGCACACTTGGATCCACAATGATCCCATGTATTTCTTAAATGACTAAAATTGGAGGAGTTCAATGAACAAGGTGCAAATGTTACTTTGGAAAATTTTGAATGCTTTCCATATAGATTCATCAACCATGCTTTCATGGTGAAGATCACTATTGTATAAAAATCTGAAGGAGAAAAATTGTTCACTTACACCTTTGCCAAAAATTACTACGCTCCAAATAAAAACCCCTTTCTTGTTTCCTTTTGTATTTTGATGCTAACATCTTTTAAATTCTGCAATAAATCTATAGAGTAGTACTTTTACTATACAATTCTACAAACTAATTCTTTTCTATGGATTCATGTATGTTGATTTACTAGAACTTTTAAAACATATGCATACAATCTTATCAACTAAGCTATTGTAATATTGTAATATTAATCTCTTTTATATAATTCTATAATATTTTTTAGTAATTCATGTTGTAATTGGCAAATTGAATTCAAATTGTAGTGGGCAAAGACTTTGCCTAGGGCTAGATCCCCTCTTCATTTTAAAAATTGATGATTTAAAACTGAATGATCTATTTGAAAGTTTGTAATTCTTTCATCCAAATTGAAATACATTTGGTTTTTTGTGTATGGATGAAAGGTTTATTTCTATTCACACTCTTTACATGTTACACATTTCAAGTGGAATTTATAGGTGGAAAATTGCTTGTAGGTAGTCAAGTATGTCATAGGCATGGATGCCCAACAGGGAAGAAACACATCATCAAGACAACCACCTAAATATGGTTATGAGTTATGACCACAAGATCAAATTGGCAAATGATATCCCAAAAAGAAGGCATGATTATATGTAACTAGTGGGTACCCGCGACCTCCAGTCACTGTGAGGCGCCCCTGCATTGTTTTCGCCATATTTTTTATTTTTTAAAATGCTATAGCCTGAGTAGGACCGTCATCATTTAATGTTCATTAATGCTCGAGATTCTCACCAATGGACCTACTTGAGAAATTTGTCCCAAATTTATTTTTAAAAAAACCCTGGTATTAACCAATGTGGGGAAAAGGGCGGTGGGGGGAGTATTACATACCCGTTGGTTCTGTGTATTTGAAAAATTCAGAACCATCAGTTCCGGGTATAATTAACAGAATCAAATATGGGTATGGAAGAGCATACCTGCCTACACAGCGAACCCGTCAGAAAAAGGTGGAAAAAAAAAAAAAAAAAAACCCTGGTATTAACCCTGGGCAGCCCGCCGGAAAAGGGCGGGAAAAATAATTTAAAAAAAAAACCCTGGTATTAACCCTGGGCAGCGCCATTTACAGAGGCTGTTCTGCCATAAAATGCAGAGCCAGAATTGTCACGTCACAAACAGACAACGCAATGAATATATAAGATTGGGTTGTGATTGCGTTCTTTATGTAGTTCAATTCTTTAAAGATATATAAAATTTTGATTATTTTTGTGTTAGAATCACAATCAAAATTGGGAAGGTCAATATTCTTTATATGTATGGGGTAGCCTTTGCATTATTTTGTTAATCTATAAATGCAATGAATGTCAAACTATATTATCATTTGGTCACAGATACTAGTGTGGCTTCTGCTATTAAGCACATATTGTAATATTGAAATGTACAATTCTTTAGCCTAAGTCTAAAATCCAATTTTTGAATTTTTTTGAAATTTTTTTGAATTTTTAGTGACAAAGATTACTCAAAATTCAATCTCTCTTGAACCTTAGGTCTTGAAATTACAAAAACAACTTCATAAAATTTAACTCATCAAGGGCTTTCCAACAATTTCAAGAGTGTGGTCTAATCTTTTTGAAATGTTTGGTTTTGGTTTTATTGAATTTTCAGTGCAAAAATAATTCAATATTCAATTTATTGCAAGGTAAGCTTTAAAACACGTTATGAAACTACCTTGATGCCATCCATATTCATGGAAGGCTTTCCAATGGTACCAAAAGTGCAATAAGGGGCATTGAGTTCTGGAAATTGGAAGATCTCAATGATTGCTTTTTTATTTGTGAAAATTTGCTACTTAGCAACAAAAAATTGTCAACCCAACTTTTACAAAACAACTTTTTAGGGGTAAAAAAATGCCCCAAAATTGCTAGATTTAAAGGGAAATTGTTTTCTAGAATGGCCTTATTTGAACAATAGGTTCTAGCATGTCACAAAAATATAAAAGGATTTGTAAAATTTTCTAATTCCCTTTGTCATTTATAGCCAAATTTGGCTAAGTCCTTTTGTGGATTTTTTTTTCATTATCCAAGGATTGTTTTTCAATTTTTTGGTTTCAAGATTTTTGTGATTTAAAAAAAAATTTAAATTACAATAAAAATATTTGTTGTCACAATGCATAAATTAGCCCCCGGAAAAAATAAATCTATGCATATACCTCACAAAATTGAGAAACAAACTCTGATCCCAATGTGACAAAACAAAAAAAAACAAACAACCCCCTTAAGTTTCAGGATAGTAGGTTGATAACTAAATCAATATATTTATGAATGAAAAACAAATTTGGGTGTAGTCACAATTTAATGAACCAAAAAGGGTGTCAAACTACAAAGAAAAATAGTCAAAATTGGATAAATATTTATGTTTTGCCATTTAAAGCCATGAGAATCGTGGCAAATCTTTGTTTTTTTTTTCATATGAATGTCAAAGAATTCAAACCAAAAATCCATTTGATGAAATTTTAAGTTTAAATTTTGATTTAGGACCTATAAAAATGAACAACAATGCATTAGACAAAATCAATTTTGCAAAGGACTATCAAAAGGACTTATATAATAAAGCACATTTGATGAGAAAAAAATTAAGAGGATAAAACTTATTAACCACATTAAAAAAACACTCATACCTCAAAATATGTGAAATTCTAAAACTTTAACAATTCAAAGAACTTTCAAATTTTGATTTAGAATTTTTAATTTTCAAAATTCCTTTGTCACACATAAATGGGGTAAAATGTACATGATGTATTAAAAAAAGTTATATTTTATTATACAAGAAAACATAAAAATGTTTTAAAACAAACTTGGTTATGATTTGAAATTATTATCATTTTTTAAAATGAAAAGGAATCAAATCATTTTCAAAAATTCATATTTATTCAAAAATGATGAAAAATAAAACATGTCAGATATTTGGAAAACAATAAGCATTTATTATAACAAGTTGCAAAAAAATTGTTCCAAAATTCATTCATATGAAAAGAACAATTTTGAGAAAAAGTTCGTATAATGTTTTTTAGAATAATCTCATTTGCTTATTCTATCCCAATTGCACCCATTTAAATCATTTTTGAAATTGATTCATTTTTCTGTAAATATTTTCAAGATGTTTCTGGAGCCTAATTCAGTTTTTGAAACGTTTATTTTATTTTTGACAAAAATATTAGAGAAATACCTTATTAGGTGACGAATTGGCTATTAAGTGCAATTTTGTTTTGGGCAAAAAAATTTGTGAAAATTCTGGATTTTTTCTTTTTCGTTTTCAACATAATTTTGACTCATTTTCTTTTTTTATCATCACAATTCATGAAATTGAAACATGGATTAAAAAATGAAAAAAACTGAAAAAATGAAATGTGACAAATATTTTTAAGTTTGGGGGGGGAGGGGAAGGGAGGGATTCCCTTGGACCAATGCTTTTCTTTTTTTCTTTCCAATTTTTGGACATAGTTGACGTGGTGATCATCCATAAGTTGTTTTAGCCAAATTTGGTTAGAAAAAATATATTAAAAAAAAATTCTAAACCATCTTTCTACACAGATCTTTGGCTAGTTACTTGACCACATAGAAAACTGGTCACAAGTTTGTTAAAGTTGCATAATTCTCAATACTCAATTTCAATAACACATTAATTATTTAATAGTGCTATGCTTAAAAGTTGCCTAATCTTTGAGCCTTAGTTTGACCTTGGAGTCCTTGTGTCATCCCCAATTTGAGTGTAGCCATAGTGTGAGTTAGAAAATTTAAGTAATATTTATTGCAACTTGGTACCAGTTTGCAAGATTTGTAAGATTTTATTGAGACAAGACTTGATTTAACTAAGAACGATAGCAGCAAGTGATATGCATAGGTAAGGCAAATCCAAAATTGGGGGCTGAAACTCTTGTGAGAACCAGACCAATTTAGGTGAGAAAATTAGTTTGGGTCCCTTTTTCTTTTTGTCTTGTGTATTATTTTTTCCTGACTTTTGATTTCATCTCTAGTTTTGGCCAAATTGGGTACTAGCCCCAGTACCTCCCTCCCCTGCCCCCAAAGTACTTTACAAACAGGAGAAGGGTTTGCATTTAAACCCTCCCCAGAATTGAGGCCCTGGTTGTGAGGTTAGTGGAGAGGTCAAAATTTCCTAGAAGGGTGTAAATGCAGACCATTCAGTTGTATAAGGAACCGGAAAGATATTCAATCTCTTTTTGCCTTTTGTTTTAAATTTCTTTCATCTATCCCTAACAAATTCATTGTCACAATTGAGTTTGTGTTGTTTTTTAGTTTGGCTTTGTTTTGTTTTCTCTTTAGTGCACAATGCGACATGTAACACTATCATTCCTTGTTTCTCTTTTGTGTACTGTATGTAGTAGCATCACTCTTTGCTTTTGCTTTTGTTCGTCATTATGTTGTTTTCTGTAGGTTAGCCATGATGTTGATTATGAGAGGCTTTCATACGGCTCTGCACTTCTTAATGCACTTCTTAATGTTTCTTGTTGTTTCATCAGCATTGACATCTTCAAGCTCACTCCATTTTTTGCATCTATTGTTTTCTTGGTGTCAATGTCTAGTTCCATCACATGCAAATGAACCTTCATATGCGTCATTTTAACGAAATTCAGTAAATTAGTTGACATGTATTTCTTTGTTTTGTTTTGTAAGAATTCTCTTAAGGTAAAGAAATAAGAATGGAAACTCAATATAATTGCAATTCTCAAATAATTAAATAACTGGTCTAAAATGTATATAACCACAGTTCTCAAATATCTGAGAACCAATTCCTATATATATATATATTTGATCACAGATCTTGAAAAGTCTAAGAACCAATTAAATATCCTTCTATAAAAACAAATACCCATTTTTGCCAGTTGCCAGTTATTCCATAAAAACTGCCAGTTCTTTGGGAATGTTGAAAAGAAACTAACATCAGAGCTTCTTTGATTTCCATTTTTTTTATTTTAATGGCAAACTGAAGGTTATCAAAAAAATCAGATAACTTCCCAACATTGGTACAGTCCCTGGGACTAACCTATGCAACACAGCTTGAGAAACAGTGGTGGTAGTCTCTAAACCCTAAAACCTAAAGGCACCTCACACCCTCTACAAGTGTCATTCATTACATGTTTTTCAGTACATAGTGGTCTCAAAGACCTAAACCCTGAGACACCCACATAAGAGGCTTTTACAGGTTTGAGGCTTGAGCACAAAATGGTCTCAAAACCCTAAAGCATTAAACTCGAGGGCCATCTTGTGAGACCTTAATGCATATTGGTCTCTCACCCTTTAGAAAGAATTTTGAAATAAATTGAAAAAGGAATGATGGATTCCCTTCCATTGTCTTTTTCTTTTCCAAATTTTAACCACTTGACTACATCACAAAATTGAAAAAACAAAGAGAAAAAGAAAAAGAAAAAACCATGGTCCCCTTCCAATTTACAAAGAATCTTGAAATAGATTGAATAAGGAAGGACAGGTGCGAATGCACCACTAACAACCCACTTGGCCAGCCTGGTGAGTGTGGTACACTCTGATTGCACAGTGATGCGAGCTCCTACTTCATTCACAAGAATAAGCACATCCAAAATACAAAGGAATTTGTATTCTCCAAAATTCTGCATGTGAAATTTGGTTCATGGGAAATAAGCACACTCAAAAATGCAAATTTCTTCTCTGCAATTCTCTGTGTGAAATTTGATGTTTAAATTTCTCAACTGGCCAGTGATCTGTGAGCACATTACTCCATGATTGAAAGTTTTGTCTCTAAATGCTAATGTAGTGTAACATCTATTTGGCCCTTAATTGTAACACAGCAATTGTCAAAATGAGATCAAAGTGCAAAGTCCCATCCACATCAACACAGTAGTAAGTAAAATCGCTACGACCATAACATCTCTGCATTATCATCATCACACTCTTGTCACTTCTTCACACGCGCACACACACAACATTCATCGTATCTCTGATATAATCAGTGATAAATAATAAGCAAAACAGCAGTTGAACATCTGAGATTTGACAACAATCTGTGTGATGGATGCTTTCCTCTTTTGCTTCCTAGATAGATAATACAATCAATAATACCACAACATTATTGTCTACCACATTATCCTGCATAGCTCGTCCTGTACCTAACGTCATTGGAAAGATTGCCTCTTCCCTCAGCCAAACACATTGTATCCATTTTTTTCTTTTCTTTTTTACAGAATGAAGCTCCACCATGTAATATACCTATTATTCATACCTAACTAATTTGGACACCGCATTTTAAAAGTACACTCAATTGCCCACTCAGTAAGTAGACAATTATATGAATTTCTGAAACTAGACTCTTTTATTTGACCCTAACTATGGAAGCTTTGGTGGGGTGGCAAAAGATACATTTACCATGTGGTGAAGAAGATCTGAGCCAGAAAATCTCATAGGTGGTTAACATCACCCAAGGATCTAGCTCAGGTTCAAGAGTGTTTGATTGATAGTGAGTGAAGCATGATCAACCCTTTGTTCTCAGAATGGTGATTGTGCCATTGCCCTCGGTGCAAATCCTTGTGCGGGTCACAACAGACTTGCCAGAGAGGCCCACTCGATAGTCTACTTTGGTGTTTGGCTGTTGATCACTTGAGCTCACAGAAGAGTTACTGATAAGTGCACTCCTTGGAGGTGTTGATATGAGCTGATTTATGTCCATTAGTGTCACATCTCCTTCGATTCCCAGTGGTTTCACCAATGTGAAAGGATATGCCACCGGCATGCTCAGATTGAGTTTCTTTACGGCAGTTGTCCTATTAACTACAATCATCACAAGTGGATTAAAAAACTGTCATAAATTGGCAACATAAAACCCTCAGCATACTACTAGAAAAACTTGTTCCTCTGGCAGCACATAGAAACTCATGAAGCTGATAATGTGTGAGCTTATGGTTTTTGGGAATGTTTTGTGCATTTATCATCAAGAGAGACAAACAACATCTGTGACAATGAGACATTTACCAGGTGTAGAAGGCTGGCTAGAGAAGGGTGTCAGAGGACCTTGCACTACCACCACTTCTTCACATAATGCCTTGATTGGAGTTGAACCACCTGCCAGGGAAAAAAAACTTTCTTGAGACTCATATCACAAGTGAGGAAACATACTTGTGAGGAGTATATGATCATTCCTGAAAATCCAGAGAAAGAACTGTTGATCTCAAGAACTTTTTTTTTATCTTACCAGCTGTCCGATTGGCAAGCTCCAATGGTGGTCCTCTGGACAAATTCAACACACAAGAAAATGAAGTTGCTGAGCACATCAAATGCAACTAGAGAGAATAGCATACAACAGGGCACAACAGACTTAGGCTTCTTCACCACCACTCATTTGCTTGTGCAGTCAGATCTGGGCTTGCTTACTTGTTGTGACTGTGGAAAATAGTGCTGTCATTTTCTTCAATACAAGTAGTGATCCAATTTTCTGACATTGACTCCAGAGTATTATTATTGTCTCCTGAAGACAGTTGACTGTCATCTGGTGCAACCACCACATACAATCATATAAAGTAAGAAGAATAGTTGCACTTGGCATGGTAATCAGATTGCAATGGCCATCATAGATCCATGATACAAATGGATACAAATGCACAAGCCAGTCTAAAAATGTTTTTAACTGGATGATCAGAGTCAAGCTGCTGATGAGGTAGGTGATTACCATTGCTTGCATACCAGATTGCTGGCATGGCGCTCAGAATCCCATGTCTATCTTCATCATGCCTGAGAGGATCTTCAAAGAGCTGCAAAATCAACAGAAAGTGTGCAAAATCAATCACCACTGCTGAAGAAGGATCCAATCTCAAGAGAAAAATGCTGCGACCTTTGGAGACACTCTTTTTATGAGATCAAAAGAGTTTTCCAGAGTCCGTACCTTGAGCGGCTGAAGCATCTGCTGGACAGGAGGAGGTGCATCTCCGATGACACTACTGAATGTCGCTTGTGGTCCATTAAAGAGACGTCGCTTCTTGAGACGAGGACTGTCGCCCCCTCGTACAGTTGCAGATTCTCCGTCTCCTTCTAAGCTTTCTGGTAGAGATGTGACAAACACGACGTCAAAATGCGGCAGGTTGAATGCTACAGACTAAGACAACATCTGCATTCCAGTACCACTTCACCTGCGTCGCGGACGATATCAATTCAGCTTGTAAGAAACAAAGCTTTCCTCTGCGAAATATATATTACTGCGTAACAAAACCGTCTGGTACCTTGGCTACTTCGCGAGAAAGGTATGGAATCATCATCCGTTAGCAAGGCGTCAGTGATCGGGGCTGAACAAAAGGACTTCGGCTCCAAGTCGTTCCGCGTCAATTCGTCCCAAAGTGTCTGCGAGAAATCTGCACAATAGCGGAGTTCGTGATCAAGAAGAAACATCACAGGATTCAAGCACAGCAAGAAACAGCAACGATGATGAAGGGAACGACAATCTTGGCCAACGGAAATGAAACAATGAACACGAATACGATCCTGCGACAGATGTAACAGAAAGATTACTGCGATCATCATCGTCATTAATCAGAAGCTCTCATCGTTTTGAAGCTTCTTGAAATACATAGATACACGGGAGAGGGAGCAGATAACAACGCGCGCGCGCGCGCCGATGCACTGATGGAGTTAGTTTCCATACCAAGAGAAATGTCGGCATCGACAAGCGCCTGGAAATTAGTATCTTCTCGCCAATCCCATGCGTCTGTCACAATCCTCTTCTCGGTCATTGTTCTTTCCGGACTCCGATGCCAGCAGGGACGGAAGCAGCAAAACACTAAATGTCAAAGTAGACAGGAAGAAGAAGAAGCAGGAGCAGCAGCAAGCTCCACCAAACCTCGTCGCCAATTCACCACACGCATTGCCATATCCTCATTCAAGAAACACAGTAATAGTCATATCTAGCGATAGTATTATTATGCGGTTCTTGCCCGACTGCAGACAGTTCTTGCCCGAACCCCGACTCTCTCCCCCCCCCCCCCGCCCCCCCCCCTTCCTTTCGTCCCTCCCTCCCTCCCGGCTCTCTCGCTCTCCTCTCTCTCTCCTCACACGATTCCAACTCAAAACACCTCCCAAAAAATCAGACAAACTTCCGCATCTGTAACTCGATGAAACAGTTACCAACCTCCAACATCTCCATCAAACTGATTTCTATAAAAACACGAGCATGGCACATACACAAAGACAAACATATACTCTTTACAAGAATGCACAAAGATCAATAAACTCTGAACTAAAAAACAAAAGATAAAAACATCTTTAACACCCCCCCCCCCAAAAAAAAAAGGCGGGGGGAAGAAGAAGAGAAGAAGATTGTTGTTTATGGACACAGAGACAGAGAGAGAAAAGGAGATGGAAGTGGAGAAGAGCGAGAGAGAGGGAGAGAGAGAGAGAGAGCGAGAGAGAGCAACGACAAGGAGCTCGCTAGAAGGAAGCAGGCAAGCGGAGGAGGGGAGGCTTTTTAGCGCCACGGGTGGCTTCGGCTAAACCCAATCCCTAAACTCGGCGCCAAACCGCTAAACTAACGTTAGTCGCCTGGACTCCAACGAACGTACGACCGAAAGTCGACTTCTCATCCACTGTTGGATGTGTATCGTTACTTCGTCTTTCTTTGCTTCCTCCATTTCTTTCCGTGTTTTAACCGTATCTCTTTTTATAAGTACTGTAGTCGTATAGACCAGTGTTGGACTGGTATTTGACTTTTTTGAACATACCAGACTTGTCCTTGTATCAGGGTTTTCTTCTTTATAAATAAATAACCGGCGGGTAGGTACTGGTATTCAGTTCCAAATGCAAAACCCTCCTAGCTTTTTCTTTAGTGTATTTGGAGGTATGCTTACAAAGCGTAAAATCTTGTGTGGGGCATTTTGGAAAACGGAATGCCCCTGTGTTTGTTGATGTTTCATTTTACAAAATGTTTCACCTAGTTTTCTTTCTCCTTGATACCCAGTGGATAACCGCCGGGTACTTACTTGCTTGGTATCATGAAAAAAACCTGAAAAATAAAAAATTGCATGAATTTTGACACTTGGTAACAACACCCTTCGAACAATGGAGTTCTAGAACTGAGCGGCCCTTGGCTTGACCTTGCCTTACTTTCGGAGCTTAGCACTTCAAGGGCATCACCACACACTTTCATACAAATTTGGTCCTGGTATTATTGGGTCCAAGGCTGATTTTTTGCCTCATATAAGGCAAGTATCAACCTTGTAGTTGGTTATGTTCTTCAATACCTGTATTAATACAATATTGTACACCAAAGGTCATGGTATATATACCAGGGTTTAACATTAGTATAGACAAGGATTGTGACATTAATATACAAAATACACACAAGTATAAAGGAGCCATTTTGGAACCCTATTATTATTATTATTATTACTATTATTCCCCTCTTGACAATTGGAAGTAATTGGGTAGAATTTCTTTTTTTTCTTGTGGAGTTGTTATTGAAGTTGGAAAATTCCAAGGTCTCTTGTGCTTATTATTTCTTTGGTGCTGAAGTACCCAATCCAAATTGTATATTTGATGGCTCATAATGTCTCAATGTAATGAATTTATTTGTCCTCCCATCTTTTTTGCTTGGGAGAAATGCTTTACTAGAGAAGAAACCCTCGCATTAGGTTGGTTTCATGACTTCGAATTTTTGCATTTCTTTCTTCCTTATTCAAGAGGTGAAGACAATTTGATTGTTGCAATAATTCTTTTGTGCTGAAGTTATAACTTTATCCCTCTCTTTTTTTTGCCCTTTTTCTCATTCCTTTGCAATAATTCTTTCCAGCATCAATTATCAAATACTTTGTGCTCATTTTGTTACATTCATAAAAGAATTCTTGCAGTAATTCCTTTTAAATCATTTTTCCTTTTGGAATGTGGGAAACAAAATTCCTTGCAATGACTAATAAAGTATTTGCCAATCTCACATCAAATAACATGCACAAAAATGTCCTGAAATTTATACCTAGCAAATTCCTCTTTGTATATGCTTTATAATGGAGTCTTCAAGACCCATTTGAGAGAATTGAATACATTTTGACAACTTTTCCTTCAATATTGTTGGCATGAAATGAGACTCTTTGTGTGCTATATATAATGGAGTCTTCAATCTTGGAGTCTTCAAGACCCATTTGAGAAAATTGAATACATTTCAACAACTCGTTCTCCAATATTGTCGGCATGGAAAAAAAGAGTGTCATTTCATGCAAACAATATTGCAGAAAGAGTTGTCAAAATGTATTCAATTTTCTCAAATGGGTCTTGAAGACTCCTATAGAAATTATAAATAAAATTCTTATGGGTTCCCTGGAAATTAATAAAAGAGAATGAAATCCTATTTCTACCATATTTTATCATCATTTGAGTGATTCTCTTTGGTGTCTGGATCCATAGTAACTTACACATAATAGGGACACACTATTAGGTGTGGCAAAGAGGCACAACACCCAAAACATTTTTGAGTTTGTAACAAATCACACTAGGTCTTTTGATTTTTGTTCCAAATCACAAAACTCTACAAGGTAAGGTGGCAACCCATATTTAGCAAATAAGTATGCTAAGCTTGGTGACAACATGGGTGTTTTTATACTGTAAAAACCAAAATGAGACACAAACATGCTTTGACTCTCCAATAAATTTTTGGCTCTTTATGAGACCTCATTTTTGAGATTCTATGAAAACTCAAAACAATATGACAACTGAGTTTATTGGCCTTGCCTACCAAGGCAAGGACATTGTGTTTAGATCATTATAGAGTATAGTAGTAGTTTCCGGGATTTTGGCACCTAGGTAGTAGTTCTATTTTCATATAAGGATTTTTGAAAGATGATATTTTGGCTTGAGATTAGTTAGAGAGTTATGATAGCTTGAAGTATTTTGGTTTTTCTTTTTTAATTTATATTTTTTTATGGAGAAATATTTGAATTTTGATATTTCTTCTTTTGCATTCAGATACTTTTGTAATGTAAATGGCAAGGCCATAGTGTGACACACCACCCCCCTTATTTCTTATTATCTCACCCTTCATTCACTCCTTTCAAAGGAAACAAAAGTGCAGAAGTAATGTGCTAGAAGCTTGTCCTTTTTAGCTATTACACTTAGTTCACTAAAGATAAGTAAACCCTAAACCCACCAAATCCAACAATCCCATCGGGCTGAATAAAAAATCTTCAGGCTTACACACAACCCTATTTTCTGCTGAACATTGAAAATAATGATCCATTTCTACCATTTCTATTGGTCCTCTAATAAAATTCTCACCAAAACTATCAATCTCGATTGCCATAAACTAGGGTCAGCTTCCACATTTACAAAACAAACAATTCTTTTTTATTCAAAATATCAATTCATTTTTTTTAAAATTTGAAATTACTAAATTTTTCATGATTTACAAATTAGTCTACCTTTGAAATTGTTGTAGGAGTGATGAAATTAATTCTTATAGTAGTAGCCTCCAATAATTAGGATGGGATTCAACACCTCAACTTCATATTTTCATAAATTTTCATTCCCAATATTTCAAGGATTAATGAATGACGAAAACTGACCCTAGGGTTAAGGTACACATTTGACTCTTAATTCACTATAAGGGAAACTATAAAGGAAAAGACACTTAAAACTACAAAAACCAGAAATTAGTAATTGTCGTCCCTAATAAGTCATAATAATCGTTGTCCCTGATTCGTAAACTGCTAATCTGTATATTGTAATATTTGTCTCTTAGTCTTTGAAAGTCTAAATTTATCTCTGATTCATAAAAGTTGTAGGCCGAGAGATTTTATTACAATTAAGTACGCACATTTTCAGCCCCAACTTCTCTTTTTGGTTGGAACCGTACATGAAAGCCAAGTGTTCGTTCGTAAGAAGGGTGGAAATATTTTAATATACATTGTCGTCCGATCTCTTCCCCCCCCCCCCCTATCCCCCCCAAATACAGGTATCCAGTTGGTCCTTCCCCCCTCCCCCCAAAAGGAGTGAGGCTTTCTCTCACAGTTTATTGTAGGATAATCCACCCCCCCCCAATGGGGAATTCCCAAAGTGAGGGCCTCCCAAATGAAAGAAAGGACCCGCAATGGAAGCAACACCACCCAAAAACCCAACCAATACCCACCAAAATTTCCTTCTAGGAGGTGATATTACCACAAATAATTGTCTATTCGTTTCCACCAATAACACTAAAAAAATTGTGTCCAATTAATACTTGTTACTCAAGAAACTTTTACGGTTACAATCCACCCATAATCTAAAAAAATTATGTCCGAGTAATACTTGTTACTGAAAGATTTTTTTAGGGTTTCAGATTGTAAGTGGTGGAAAAATGTTTTTATCAAGTCCTAGGGTTTTAGGGTTTTTGTGGAGTCATAGGGTTAATTCCCCCCCCCTGCCCCCCGCACCCAAATCACCCCTATCCCGAGCTCAAGAGCAATTCTCTGGCAAAAAAAACCACCATTGGAGCCAGAATCACACACATCAGCAGCCTAAAAGGAAGGAGTGCCTTCATAGCATTGTTGGTCAAAGCAGTAGTAGTAATATTTATTTATTTGTTTATTTATTTATTTATTTATTTATAGTAGTACATAATAACATGTGCAGGCATTGGACTTTATCACCCTGATTTTATTATTATTATTATTTAGCAACACTAGGCCCAAAGGTCTCTCAAAAATTGCTATGAATGTTGCACCCCCCCCCCCCCCCCCACCATAGTGAGTACACACGCACAACACAAAGATAATGTGCTTTAAAAATGTGACGTGTGTAATCATACATTGTGTGAGGCAAGTGATTGGAGGGCCCACCTAATAACCACCCTTATTCATTGGTTGTATGAACCCCCCCCCTCTCCTCCCTCCCTCCCTCCCTCCCCACCTCCCTAGTGCCACCCACCCCTCCGTTCTAACGTCCCCCTCCCCTTCTCCCCAAAGGAATGATGTATGATATGAAAGATTGAATTTTCATAGGCCCTTATGTCTAGGGTAAGGCCCCATGGGAAGGGCTTTACTGGAATAAGGGCCCAACAAGGTGGAGTTGAGCGTGGGCCCAATCCCTCGTACAGCCTACCCCCCAGGGCTTTACACATCGTAAAACTTAAGATCCCCTTTGGAATTCTTTTGTAAAGCTCAGTTGGCCTATTATGCTATATAATGATCCCTACAACTACACTTTAAAAAAAATATTGCACATATTTTTGCAGTATAAGGGCCAAAGTCAAGGGCATTGAACATAGAAGACCTACCAAATTATTATTTTACCAATGAGATTATCCAAGAAATCACAAGGCGGATCATCTACAAGACTAAGAAAACATTGATCCCTGCAAGAAACCGAGAGATACCTTCCAAAAAAAACAAGGTGTGTGTCACACTATGGCCTAGCCCATTTACAATAAAAAGTATTATTGTAAGGCAAAAGAAGAATTATGGAAACGCAAATATTTCACCATGCAAAAATATACATAATCTTCACCCAAAAAAAATCCTGTAAAAGAAACCAAAATCCTTCAAGATATCATCACTCTTTAACTAATAATCTCAAGTTTCAACACAAGCCAAAATATCATCTTTCAAAAATCCTTATATAAAAGTAAACCTATTACCTAGGGGTCTATAAAAATCCCTTAAGCTACTATACTCTATATAATGAATCTAAACACAATATCCTTTCCTTGATAAGCAAGACCAACAAAAGACATTTCCCTATGAAAGAATGGCCTTTCTTGAAAACAAAAGGCCCTGGCATTTCTCAAATGTCACAATTCCACTTCAGAATGTGCCATCCAAATAGTCTAGCAAAATTTTCATCTAGTCTTTTAGGACCTCTTCGATACCGTACCCCTTACAAATTAGGGACATAGGCACTCCACCCCGCACTCTCCCCCTCCTTGGGGAACCATCCCCACCAAAACCCTCCCTCACTTTAGCTGACCCACATTCATGTCACATTCAACTTGAGCTGAGTGAAAGCTGCTCACAATCCAGCCAGCAAGCAAAGCAAGCAAGCAAGCAGATTGTTCATAAAACACGGTTTTTCTTCACCCTTTGTTGCAGTGGTACAATAAATTCCTGAAAGAAAAGACAGCCTATGCAAAGAGCGGGGGAAAATCTTCAATGCAGATTTCATTACACTTGGAGGCAACCCATAATTCCTCCCTCACCACTTGAGTGGGCTATATGGTAGTGTGTACACTACTAGCTCACTTATTTGGTGGGAGTCATGTGGGGTTATTAGAAAGCATCTAATCCAACAAACACAACATATATGTATATATACATATAGACATACATACACACATACATAGATGTATCACAACAAATATGTATGCCTCCTCTCATTGACAAGTTTGGTCTGAACCCCACTTAACCCTAATGTCATCATAATACTTAGTATTGCCTCATACGGACAAACCTTGCTTCTTGTGGCTTTGCAAATCAAGAGGTGACTTTTAGAGTTCTAAAACTGTTTCTAAAAATTTATAAATTTTTTTTTACCTCTCAAATGATCAAAACTTTACAATTTGAATAAATAAAATAATTGGGCATAGGACTTCATCATTCATTTATCTCTCATTTGTTTCACATGATGACCCATTTTAGTGATGCCCATTTAGGTTTTCAAAAAGTTTTCATTTTTGCATTGCAAGGAAGGAACAAACAAACAAACAAAACCAATACCCATCATAGAGAAGACTATGAAAAGCTCCAAAGTGAATATTAGATTTACCTAGTATTGCCAAGAGGGTTTGAAGTTTGAGGGTGTGGGATCTTCGGTTTTAGGTTTAGGATACTTATCCAATGAAGGGTGTTGGTACCAGGGGTAACTAACACTACCTACTACTACCCCAAATTTTGAACATTAGGGTTCAAAGTTTGAGGGTTTACGATCTTAGGCTTAGGGTTTAGGATGCTTGTCCAATAAGGGGTGTTGATGCCAGGGGGGTAATTTAACACTACCTACTACCCCAAATTTTAACCATTAGGGCTTGAAGTTTGAGGGTTTAGAGTCTTCGATTTTAGGTTTAGGGTTTAGGATACTTGTCCAACAAAGGGTGTTGGTGGCATGGCAGGGGGGTAACGTAACACTACATACTATCCCAAATTTTGACCATTAGGGTTTGAAGCTTGAGGTGGGTTCAGTGTTTTAGGTTTAGGGTTTAGAATACTAATCCAACAAAGGGTGTTGGTGGCATGGCGGGCGGGTAACTTAACACTATCTACTACCCCAAATTTTGACCATTCTACCACATAAGAGAGAGAGAGAGAGAGAGAGGAAATACAAAGAATAACTACCAAATACTGTACTAATATGCAAGTACCATCACACCCAATTGGTTTGTCATTAGCTAATCATAGTTAACTTGGACCTAGAAATTTCAAATATGATTATTGTAACTAATATACCTACTTCAGTACTTGCACTGCTGATTGGGTAATTACAAAGAACAGGTAAACAGGTGATGATTATCTTGTTGGACCTGAATTAGTTATACACACACACATCAAAAGCCCCACCCCAAGGTAGGGCTAGTATCCAGACTTTGTACAATCATCAATCATCATCATGTGTGTGCAGAGTTTTGCTGTTTGCTCTCACCAATAGAATTTTTAGGGTTTAGGGCTTTTACATGGTTCTTTAGTTATTTTTTCAGTCCTTTTTGGGTGGACATTGGGCTGCAGAGAAACACAGAAAACAACAAGTAAGTTAAAAGAAAGAGAGAAGAAAAGGGCAAGTAAGTAAAGTGTGTGATCTCTCCCCTTCTCTTTTTTTTCTTAATCATGAAAAATGATTTCATCACTGTAGCAAAAGTCAGAAAATCCTAATCAACTGCACTTTCACTTGTGTAAGTATATATTGTGTTTACTTTCAAAATTAATAATAATAATAATTTTTATTTAAATTTTTTTCAGACCCCACTACTCCAGGTCTCTCTATAATAAAGGTTGTGGTGGTATTTCACACCTGGCAAATTGTTAACTCACACAAGTAACTATAGTCTACAATGATAGGGGTTCATGCTCAGGGTTCTGCAAAGATGGTCTCACCAAGATTGCAGATTCACCTTAGGTGGGTTAAGAGATCATAATACTCTTTTCCATTTAGAGTTAAATAACCTTATAGTTTAATTGAAAATTCATGAGAGTCATTGATGATTCATTTGTTGATGTACAACCGAAAAAAAAAAAAAAAAACTCCACATACATACGTATATACATACATATGTACAAAATGTACCATGGATTTGGGGTATGCACAAAATCAGATTTTCTGCAATTGACATGAAAAATTCAGAATAAATTAATTAATTAATTAATTAATCGACAGACATGTGTTCAAGCTGCCCTTGTATCTACATCAGGTTTGCACAAACCCTACAGTATTCAAATCATATTGAAATCTCATGTTAGAGAATGGATTCAGTTCTGAAACTCTGGAACTGAATTGAAAGGGGGAGGCGGTGGGGGGGGGGGGGGGGGGTGTGCAAGCCTGCCTATCATGATTTGATGATGTATGAAGAATATGTACATACATACATGCAAAAGCCAACAAAAACAAAAACAAAAAAAAAAAAAAAAGCCTAAGTATGACTGGAATTTATGACTCCTCTCTTTCTCTCATTAAAAGTGCAACACCCATAAAGCAAGGCAGAAGAGGCATGCTAATGAGGCCCATACATGCCTATATAATACCACACTCACTCATTCTAGCTGGGGCCTGGCTGTCAAGTAGGTAATGTAAAGAGTTTCTGGGCCTAGCCTAGGGTTTAGGGTTTGTCAGCATTGCTGCTGCTGCTGCTTGTTTTTATTTGTGTTGAAATTATTAAAGACCAGGGAGTCAAACATTACTGTGTGTGAGAGTGATTCATAGGGCTAGTAGTAGAAATCCTTGCAGTTGCCCTTCTTATTACATGTACAACAACAACAACAACTCTGGTGTTGCCAAACTAAAGGGAAGGGGAGAGAGAAAAAGAGAGAGAGAGAGAGAGGGAGAGAGAGAGAGAGGCTTTGGTGGTGGTGGTTGTGGTGATGGTAGTGGTGATGGAAATCTATTATCTGGTGGTGGATTTTGTAGTCAGGTCAGGAGAGAGGCTCTGCTGCTTTACTTACACTGACCATTATTCAACCTCTCTTTTATTCACACCCCCCACACACCACTCACTACCCACACTCTTAATACACTTGATGATGATGATGGTGAAAATTGTGTACTAACAATTTGCATACTGGTGGAATTGCTCCAGTTTGCCTGAACAAATTTACTTTGAGATTTATGCATATTATCTCTCTGTGCATGAATTGTACTACTTGGGTGGTGGAATCCTTGGGTGGTGGAATCCATAAGGTGACGTTTTCGTAGATTAGACCACCCATTTCTTTTTGGCTTTTACACACGTGGATTATTATGTATGTGTAAGGTAGTTCTCATTGGGGCGGAGCTTATTCTTCCTCAGATAATCATCCATCACCCCTTTGCTTCACTTGGAGTGAGTGAGTGTTGCTTGTGTTGGGAATGTCCCCCACCTCCTAGCCACAAGGTTCTAGTACTAATTTACTTTTCAATCTTGACACACAAAAAAGAAAATTTGATGGATATTACAATATTGCCAACAACATAAATTGATCCAATTTCTTTCCCCATCAGATACATCTTTTTAACAATGTAAAATCCATATGTAATTTGACAAATCATACAAATGACAATAGAGCTTTTAACAACAATAGACTTACGGATGACAACCGAAAAAAAATTCTACTTCTGTCACAAATCCTCAAAATTGAAAGAAGTATGGAGATGATGGTCATGACATTGTGTTTCAAAATTATACAAATATTCCACATGTTTTGTATCAATGTTGCTTGAACGTTTCAAAATTGCCCTTCCAAGCTCCTCCTACGCACACAAGGTTTGCAACAATTGGGAATCTCTCCTTTCACATTGGGGTAACTTTTGCCTTTCTTTATCTTGAACAATAATTTAAACTCTTGTTAAAAGGAAAATAAAAATAAAAATATTGTTCCTTCACACTTGCAATAGATACATCCATACTTCTTCATATGATAGTTTTTGACCCAATAAGTCATACCTCCTCCATAATAAATAAAGGCATGACTTCATTCGGTGTTCATCTTTTGTGTAACTCTTCATGAGTGTAACTCCTTTAGTTTGTGTTGCATGGTACAAGCTCATCTAAATGCCATACGATCTTCACAAAAGTCATGCAAGCTTTTGTGTCATATTCTAGACTTCAATATGCATCTTTCTATTCTACAAAGTCCATGCAATTTACTCCAATCATACCATGGCAACTTTAACATTTCTGTGTTGAATAATTTTATTTCCTTCTAAAGATTCCATGTAACTATAATGCTCCAGAACATTCTGAAAGATTCTCCTTTTTTAAAAGAAATTTTTTAAAAAATCAAAATTTCTGAAAATATTACAATTAGTGTCAAAGTTGCTATGGTCCTGTGGTATCAACCCAAGGGATAGAACATGTATTGCAAAAAAATTAAAATTGTCTAAATGACGGGATTTGTTGAGAAATAGTCACTAGTTGGTGATGGTGGATTATTGCATATTTACAATGTTGTTGACAGAATTAGGGGCATTACATGGGGGGGGTGGGGATGGGATTGGAATGGAGGAGGGAAAATGAAAATGGGTAATTTTTCACACCAATATCTACTAGGTAATGACCTTGTGTGTTTTGAGTCTTAACACCATGAAATCCTCGAAAGTGTCAAGTTGCTTGTGAGCAGTTAAGGGAACACTACAACACTTGTGTAGGACAATGGGATAGGACATAAATGGTCAGGAGCTAAATATCACACAAAAGAAACACATCCCACTTTGAAATTCAATGCACATAGCATAGCAGGTTTCAATGATGGCAAGACCTAATTGCAAGTTTGCACCACTTCTACAAGTGGGTTCTTACAACACCCAGGCCAATTCTTTATATATATATATATATAATGAATTAAGGCTTCCCTATGTTCCGCACTATCACTAATGGTGTTGTCATTAGAAGTAACATTTATTCATTTACATTACATTATTGTTGCTCTCTTCTTTTTTTTAATTAATTATTTCTCATCATTTAAAATATTATACTATTAATCTTTATTTGTTCACACATAGTTATTATAGTGCATGTTCTCTTATCCAAGTTTTCATTGCAAAATAGTGACTTTTATCTAAGATTGGGTTTGTGGTTCGAACCTAGTTCAATATGAACAGGATTTTAGCTATTTTGTATGCAAGGAGGCTGCTACTCTTCAAACTGGCCATTTATTGGCCTTGCCAACCAAGGCAAGGATATTGTGTTGAGATTCATTAAGAGTATAGTAGTAGCTTATGGGATTTTGGCCCCTAAGTAATAATTATTATATGAGGATTTTTGAAAGATGATGATATTTTGGCTTGTGTTGAAACTTGAGATATTAGTTATTATAGAATTCTTATAATATCTTGAAGGATTTTGGTTTCTATTAGTGGATTTTTTTTGCAAGATTATGTATATTTTTGCATGGTTAAATATTTTTTGAATTTTCATAATTCTTCTTTTGCCTTTAAGATAACATTTCAATGTAAATGGCAAGGCCCACAGTGTGACACACCCCCCGCCCTCCCCACCCCCACTTGTTCTTCTTCCTAATCATTGCAACCAAACCCAGCCAGGGATTGTACAACAAGAAGTCATTGTGCTTTTCTAAGTACCAATTCTCAGTCCAAAGTGTGCAAATTGAGCTCCTCAGTCAGTCTGTAAGGGATGTTCAGAGAGTCACATACAATACTTGTCACTCCCCAGACTCCACCAGAGAGATCTTGTGCCCTCCCTTTTTCATGGTGTTAACTCTGATATGTTTCTGCAAACTGGAAATTTTCATGACTAGTGGGTGCCCGTGGCCGAAGGCCTCTGTGAAGTCCCCCGTGGGTGCCCGTGACCTTCGGCCACTCTGAAGTTTTATAAGTTTTATTTTTTCTTATCTTTTACTCTTTATTTGACCCCTGCCCTGCCCTGCCCCCTCTGCCCTGCCATGACATGTTAAATGGGATCCCAATGTCAAAACCCACCGTATTGTGTGAAACAGACCCGGATGTGCAAAGTGCAAACCGGCCATGTCATATCAAAAAAGACCTAGAGATCAGAACTCGGCCGTGTTGTGTGAAACCGCACCCCGATGTCAAAACGGGCCCGTGTTGTGTAAAACGGGTGTCAGTGATAAAAACGTCACTGTGTTGTGTGAGAACGGACAGGGCCCATTTTGGAGGACTATGAACGGATTTTGGTACTCCCAGCCCCAGCCACTCCCACTCTCCCAGGCCCCTGTCCACAAGGTTACTTACTGAGTGGAGGACCATTCAAAAGTACCATTAAGGACTGAGCCGAATTATAATATAGATTAGGGTTCAATTCCTTGTCATAAGCGAGCCCAGAATTAGCCAAACCCAAACTCCAAAATGGATACGAAATGGCAGTGTATATGAAACCCACCCCTGCAAAAGAAAACCCCACACGAGCACACAGACACACACACACACATGAATCTATTTTTTATGTACACCCATATTTTTGGCTTGACAATTTTTTATTTTTTTATTTTTATTTTTTTGGTTTACTCTTGGGTTTTTTTTTTTGGACAAGGAAATTGGGAAAATTTTGGCAATGAAAAATTTGTTGGAAATTTTTGCTAAACTTTAGATATCACAAAATTGAAAAAATGAAACCCTCAATTATACATATGTAGTTGACAATGTTGTTTCCATTGTTCCTTCATGTTCCCAATACTTATACCCATATTGTTTGACAAAAAAGTCCTGTTTTTGGTTTATCACATATTCTTTGCCAGGTTTTGTGAGCCTCTAACATAGACTAACCATATTGATATGAAACCCAAGGCCTTGAAAAATGTGCAAAAAAGGGTTCACACTTCAAACATAATTTGTTACACCGTTTTTGTTAGCAAAAATTTGATCATATATGCAATTCTTTTAGTTCACCCATCTACGGTTCCTCCACTTAAGCATGATATTTATTTTATGGGGGAGGCATTTGTAAGGTGCTGTAAGTTTGGATGAATGAATAGCAATATATAATAAAACTTCCTGAAGCCATTCCTTTTTTGAAGTAAAATAAGAATTTTGAAGCAACTATTTTGAAGTTTTATTGGATTTTTTTGGAGGTATGTTTTATGATTCTTCTCTTTTCATGCAACCAAAATGTGATCAAATTCATCAAAAGAAATCAAGGAATAACTCTAAGACCAAGGAAAATTTTATATTAATTTTAAAATTTTGATATATGGATGTCACGGATGTCCTTGTCATGAACTGCCCAAGCTTGGAAAATGTAAATAAACAAAGCTAGAGGAAAGTTTAAAGTATAGATTTCAATTGAAAATCTAACAATTATGATTCCTTCTTAATTTTTGGACCAACATTTCATTTTGGCAAAATTTTGCCAAATGGAAAAAATTAAAAAATCAAATCAAATCAAATTGGCAAAATTGTATTATTTTTTGAGTTTCTTAATGCCAAGTTCATGGGGGGAAAAAAAGGTCTAATTTATTTGTATTACTCCACCTACCATAGGACCTTTACAGGTTCAGTGGTAATTAAATTATTATTAGAAAAGCCAAGAAATTTAGAAATTAATTACCTTTTTGAAATGTCAAAAAAAAAATTAAATTGTTATGGCTATGTCGACGACACTTTGGGAACTGGGCCAGTTTTATGTGGTGCCTAAATTCTCTATTCCATTATTTGGGTTTTTTTCTCTTTTTGCCATTATTAGGGTTTCATGATTGTAAATGTGATGTCTTACATAAGGTATATATATGTGGGCAACAATATGATGTTTTCTACTTTCCTCTCTGACCTATATAGCCAAATTTGGCTAAATTCCTCTTGTGTATGATCGCCACTTAACCTACCTCACAAAATGGGTTTTCTTTTTCCTAAACCCTAAACCCTGGTGATGGATTCCTGAGAAGCAATGCAGTATGCATGAATCCCAAAGAGGAAGAAGAAAGGAGGGGAAAAAAGCACAAGCAAAAGCTGGTACCAATTAGGAAATCCAAAAGCTGAGAGATGATGAGTCAATCAAAGGAATCAATCACTAAACAAAATGGTACAAGACATGTATGTCTTTAGAGACACTTGCATATGAAATGATCAGATCAGCTTCCTCTGTAATGGGTATCTGCAATATTATGACGCCCAATTTTTCCCAATTTCATGTATGATTTATATTTGGATTTGGGTTTGTGTGGAAATCTCTTGTTTTTGCTGAACACAAAATTGTGGTTTTACAGAGGAGTCTTTTCACAGCTCCTTGAATATTTCACAAGCTCTTTGTGTAGCTCCTGGAGTATTTCATAATTTCTTGTGCTCCTTGATCTCCTCCTCAAGCTAGAGCTTCTTCTTCATGCTCATATGCTCTCCAAGGTTTAGGGTTTTCATGAAAAAGCTCATTGCACAGCTCCTTCTACATGCTCATGTGCTCACCAAGGTTTAGAGCTTTCATGGAAAAGCTCATTGCAAAGCTTCTTCTTCATGCTCATACGCTCTCCAAGGCTTAGAGTTTAGGGTTTCATGGAAAAGCATATTGCAGAGCTTCCCTTCTTCATGCTCATAATGCTCTCCAAGTCAATAGCCTTCTTGGAAAATCTCAATGCAAAGCTTCTTTCTTCATGCTCATATGCTCTCCAAGGCTTAGGGTTTAGGGTTTCATGGAAAAGCACATTGCAGAGCTTCTCTTCTTCATACTCGTAATGATTTCCAAGTCATAGCTTTCTTGAAAGAGCTCAATGAAGGGCTTCTTCATGCTCATACGCTCTCCAAATTATAGCTTTTTATGGAAAAGTTCACAGCCTTCATGTTGGTATGATGGGTATGTCGTGTTTTTGTTGAAACCCTAAAAAGAGGAGACCTCTACTTTCCTTCACACACCCAAGTAAATTTGCTGCTCTTTTGTTCTCTAGCTTCGTCACCATTGATGCAACACTCAAATCCTTTCCAGAAATTATTAATTGGTTATTGCCAGGAGCAGCAAGCTCTTGTAGAACCAGCAGCAGGAAAAGGAATTTCACAAGGCCCTGTCATTTCCACTGTTTCTCTGCAATAGTGGAAGTTCACCAGAAGTTTTTGGATGTTAGTGCGGCAGAGGGCCCAGGCTTCAACAATCTTGCATGTGAGTCAGTCAAGAAGGACAGAAGAATCTTAGGAGCAAGAATTGATTTTGGCCGAGTTTGTTTTGAAGAGAATTTTTCCGAATCTGAATTTATGTAGCTTCTTCTTCTTCTTCTTCTTCTTCTTCTTCTCCACTTCATTTGGCAGAATATAAAAAACTGAAGAGCAATGCTGCATCATGCGAGCTTCAATGTAGGTACCCACCTGGTTGTTTAGGCTTCAATGCACACCTGGTTTAGGGTTTGGGGCTCTCAAGATTTTGATGAAGGAGCAAAGAGTATTCTTTGTGAGTGAGGATGAGCTGTTTGTTTTCTCAAGAATCTCATCCCATGTTGTTTGTTGTTGCACTTTGATGTAAACGTACCCAACTTTATTCCAAGGAAACAAAGAAGACAAGGTAAGAATGGACAAAAACAAAAGGCAAGAGCCAAGGAATGCACAGCATTCTAACAAGCCAAGGCACCAGGGCACACATATCTTAAGATGGAAGTGGCCTGCATCTTATCTTATGTATCTTATCTTTTGCAGTATAATTCAAAACCTATTCTCTAACCCACTGCCAAAGCAAAGCTTAAGATGGAAGTGACCTGCACCTTTGTAAGGTAATTGAAACCCATGACTTCCGAGTGTAATTGAAACTTGCTGTCTTTGTAGTGTAATTGAAACCTGTTGTCTAAGGTAATAAGGTCTGAAAGGGGTGGATCTCTGGGGCCCTTGGATTGATGAGGAGATATCATTGATGGTGATGATGAAGAAGCGGAAGAATGGAGATCCAGCATCCAACAAAGCAGCAGACGAGAACGAGAGAAAGAGAGAGAGAAAGCGAGAGAGAGCGCCACATGGTATAAAGAAGTGTAAACATGTAACCCTCCTGTCTGTCTGCAAAGGGGCTCAGGAAGGTAAGAGTTCCGTGGAGATGGCATCCGATCCGTGGCGGAGATCCTTGTGCATGACTGCAATCCAGCAGCCAGCGACTCGCCGTGACATGTGGAAACACTTATGTTGCTCTCCCCAACATCTGTGTTTTGCTTCTCCTGACACTTGCCGTGGACACTTGTCTGTCATGCCCTTTTCGGGATCCCCCCCACTTCTTTTCAATACAGAGCTCTCTCTTAATCCCCGCCGCCTCTGCTGCTGGGACTACACGCCACACACACGAACATATTCTTATACCAACCTTTGCCAAAACCGTCGATCATGTACACTTCTTGCAGCAATTCAGCTCTCAGAGCAGCAGCACCGCACTTGAATTTGTCTTTCTCCACTACAATCTCTTTAACAGCCAACAACTTCTTCCATACTTCCTGCAGCAATCGTAGTAGTGCAGTTCTTGTCGTCGTCTCTAAAACAGCACCTGCAATTACAAGATCCGTAGCTCCTGTTCGTGCTGCTGCAAGCCTTGGAGATTCTGTATCTGTGAGTGCCTCGCGAACACCGCACCAGCTTCTTGAAGCTCGTTTTGCTTCTTCATTTCGGAGTAGCAGATCGATTCCGCGTTCGAAGTCTGTTAGTTTGTGGTCTACGAGAAGAGGAGGAGCGTCGTCAGCTGCAATGGCACCACACGCAACTGCGTCCTCTGGTCTGGAGGCTTTCGGGAAGGCGAAATCCGGCTCTGGAAGTCCAAGCAAAGAGCGTGGAGATTGTAAGCTTTTTTTCTGGATCTATAACAAAATAATTTTGTAGCTTCTTCCTGTGCAGGCAGGGCCACCGCTCCAGCTGCTGAATTAAGGAGAATCGCGGCTTATGATCGAAACTACTGTTGCTGCGATCATTTGCAGAATCTTACTGTAGAACTCTGTGATGATGATCCGATTCTTTCTTTTTGCCAATTGCTGCATGCGGCGAGCGATGATCTAAGAAACCGCAGCCTCGATTGATTTTGTTGCATCTTGTGATTACAGGTCCTTTCTCGCAGCGCATCTACATCGAGCTTGAAGGTACAAACGATTGCAAAGTTCTCGAACTTCCTTCGATTGCATCTTGTTGCGAGCAGCAAAGTAGTTCTCGAACGCCCTTCGGTGGCATGTTGTTGCCAGCAACAAAGTCGAACTTCCTTAGATTGCAGCATGTTATTGCGAGCAACAAAGTTTGAGAACTTCCGATTGCATGTTGTTGCGAGCGCTCATCGTTGTTGTTCGTGCAATTGCCCGGATCTATCTTGAACGTGTATAATGTATGTTTGCTTAGACTCCGCTTTCATTCTCGAAAGAGGACGAGAATGAGGAGGAGTTTAGTTTCTATTGGAATTATTCATTTCCCTGAATATCTTCAAGCTCTGATCATCACCAAGGTTTTTGTCTTTGGAGCTTGCAGAGAAGAAGCTGCCATACGAAGCTACTTATATCGAGGAGGGTGAGAACAAACCTGAATGGTACGAGCCTTTCCTCTCACAAACTATAGCTCCTCAGAAAGTACTCTTTGTACTCGTCTCTGTGATTCATCAGAAAATTGTGAAGTTGTCAGCATCGTCAGCGCTTTTGATTTGGAAAACATTGTGGTGCCATCTAAGAAGAGTTTTGGTGGAGGAGAATATGGTGATAAGAGTTTGGCTGAACGTGGTTCTCTTATGATGACTGACTGACTGACTGACACAGGTTCATGGAGAAGAACCCCAAAGGTTTGATGCCAGTGCTGCGAGATGGAGAGACTTGGATCCAAGATTCAGACAAGATTGCTGAGCATCTTGAGGAGAAGTATCCTCACGTTTCTCTCAAGACACCACCTCAATACAAACACATGTGAGTCGAAGGAGCTTCTTTGCATACGTCCCAGTACCTTTACAACAATCACACCATCTGAGCTTGACACTCTGCAGCAGCAACTTGTTGCACCACTATCTGAGCTCTTCATCTGGAACAGCAGCAGCCTGTTGCATCAACATCTGAGCTGTGAACCTACAGCAATGTTTTTCTGTTTCAATGGCACAATTACTTGCATTTTGTCTATGAAGCAGAGAGACTGACTCTTCTTGATCTGCATGTGGGGGAATTTCTTTGGTTTTGCAGTGGGTTGAAAGTTTTTCAGGCATTTACAAGCTACTTAAAGGTCAAGAACCCTGATGACAAATCAAAGGATGAGCTTTTGAAGGAACTTGCAGCACTGGACGAACATCTTTGTGCACATGTAAGAGCAAGAAACACAAAACGCACCTTAAATTGCACATACATTCCAGCTCACAAGAACTGATGGATTGATAGAGCTTTTTCACATCAAATTGTGCATGTATTCCAAGCATGAACTCCAGAGTATTATAGATTGATAGAGCTTTTTCTCACCAAATTGTGCATGTATTCCAGAGCATGAACTGCAGAGTATCATGGGTTGACAGAGCTTTTTTCCATCAAATTGCACATGGGATTTCAACATGATGGTAATCATATGTTGAATATGGAATTCTTTTGTATTAACTGTGAAACCCAAACAATTATTTGTGCCAGGGGCCATACATAGCTGGTGAGAAACCAACTGATTCAGATTATGCTCTCATTCCTAAGCTTCACCACATGCGCATAGCTCTTGGGTATTATTACGACTTCCAAATCCCTGCCAAATTCACAGCTCTTCACAAGTACATTGATGTAAGTGTCATGAAACTTCACAATCTCCAAATCCAAATAAACTTTTATCATGTTATAACTCAAATCTTTGATGGAAATGTGCAAAACTGTTTCTCAAATTGCTACTCTAAAACACACCAAAAAAAATAAAAAATGAATTATCTGTAATCTTTGCCATCTTTCATGCAAATACTCAAATATTCTCAAAAGTAACAGTCTTGATAAATCAATTACAATATTTCATATTGTTTATCATTTTTGTGTATTTGCCACATTGTTAAGATATTTGTATGGTGCAGATTAGGTGACTCTTGGCTCTTAACTTGCTTCGGATGTGAAGAAACAGTTTTTGGTGGTTTTCTAAATGCTGTAAATACAAACGCATGTATTTTTGCAGTTGCTGGAGTCAAGGCCAAGCTTCCAAAACACCAATTCACCAGATGAAATGATTATTGAAGGCTGGCAAAAGAAATTTGAGTTACCAGGTCGCATGGTGCAACCGACTGCAGCTGCTTGAAAAATTTCTTTCCAGAGCTGCTGCACCCAAGGTCGTCATAATGATTTTGAACCTTTTGGATCTTGCAGCAGAGTTACAAAAGTAGTTTTTATTGTCAGTGAAAGACAGTAAGACTATGAGTGGGGGAAAAAACCTACCTGCAACTGCAAACTGTCAATGAGCTAAAAACTCTTTTGTAGTGAATTGAAACAAAGTGGAATTTTGGTGGGCATTCCACATGGAGGAAAAGTGTTTTTGTACAGGGAATTTGAAATTTTAATGTTATTCCAAAAGGAAGTACATGTTTGTTATACATAAATGCATAATTGCACCCAGAGTGAAAGGATGTTTTCTAATGCAAACATGGACCTTGACGGGATTTAATCTTCTGTTTGACAAATCTTAAACATATTATTCTAACCATAGAGCTACTGATAAACATATTGAACTGCACCAGTTAAATTTACATTCTTTGGGGCAAAGTCACATACCTCTATTGGTGAAGATTGCAAGAATACCTTTTCAGCTATAACTCACAAACAAAACGCTGTTCTTGGAAAGGAAAGCTTGATCAGGAAACATAATCAACCAACCTTGCTAGGATGACAAATTTCATGCATGGTTGAAAGGTAAACTAGCATATTTCACATTGTAAGAACATCTGTTCCTTGCACCTGTTCTGTAAACCACTGTATTGTCCAAGCAAGCAGTACCAAATTCCCACTCTGGTAACACTTTCTATCTTGTGTACATCTGAGAATATTCCCAAATGCAGAACTGCAACAGCACATTCGTTCATATTTTGCATTATCCCAAAAACTCTGCTATGATCCTACATCCTAGTTTGCTGCAAAGAGAAATCAAAACAGTTCCTACCTGAAGGCAAAATTTGAGAGGAAGCTACAAAAAACATCTTCTCCCAGTCTTGCAGACATTTCCAAGGTAAAATCCAGCTTCTTCCAAGCCTTGAGATCAACTATCATGGCCATTTCAATTGATGATAAATTGGTTAGACACAGTGCAGACCAATCCAGAGGGGATGATTGCATGATTCAGCCTAGAAAAGAATCTTGAAGGTGAAAGTAGTGCCACTAATGCACAGTTACTTCGATCTAGAGGAATTGATTGTACACAGTGCAGACCAATCCAGAGGGGATGATCTCATGATCCAACCTAGAAGAAAATCGCGAAGGTGAAAGCAGTGACACTCATGCACAGTTACTTTGATCCAGAGGAAATAATTTCTAAGGCAAAGCAGCCAACAGTAATGCACAGCTGCTTGATTGTTCATACTGAAGAAAGAAGACTAAAATTCTCTGAAAGCAAATGAGACAATGCAAACTCTAATCCACTGCACCCCAACACTCTGTTACATACCATGTTGAACACAAACGAAGCTTCAGTTTCATAAGGAGGATAACACTAGCCAAACAAAGAAAAAACCTTGAGGTAAGAAAACTACAATTAAGAATACAAAAGCACCAGTTACAGAGAAAATTTCATTGATCTTCAGAAGTCAACATCCAGTGATAACAATCACCTCAAATCCTTTGTCATTTTTGCAATTATCTGAAAAACCAGCAAAACCTTCAAGATATATTGCTAAACATGTTCCCAAATTTGTCAGAAGTTTGCAGTGCTAATTAGCAGTCTACAATGTAAAAACTTGCAAGGTTTTCGAGATTCACATTTTCCCGACCAGAACCCTTGCAACAGGTAAGTGTACACACAAGAACAGAATCTTTTTTCCAACAAGTAGATGCCTGAACCTTGCAAAAGGGAATACCCATACACAAAAGCCTGGAAGCTTTTTCCAAGTAGAGTAGAGATGCCTGTTTCGTTTTAAGCTTCAGCTGATGCACTCTCAAGCTCTTTTCGAAGCTGCACAGAGAAGTCGTCAGTTACATCGTCATCATCCCAGTCATCCTCCCACTGCTGCAGTGCATCCTTGCCATCCTCCTCCTTGTCATCCCAATCTGCTACAACCGCCAACCCCCCAATTCCAGTGGCTTGATTAGAACTGTGCAGAAGCAGCAGCAGCAGCAGCGAAGGACACCTCTGAAAGCAACTAAATACATATATAAAGAAAAGAACCTCAGTGAGAAATGGTGTCTATACATAGGTTTTTCTTCCCTCGTAGACATGAGAAATGAGGAAGTGGAGAAAACAACCACCTTCGTTTTCAAACTCCTCGAACTCATCATCGTCTTCAAAGACGTCGAGCTTTGGATCTTCTGTGGCATCTTTGGGAGCAGTCTCCGTAGTATTTGCCATGGCTTATACAAGCTTGACACGCTCTATCTCGCTTGTGTCGTCTCTCGATGTGCGTTTCTGGCTCGACCGCTCGCTCTGTCTCGCTCGTTCTCGTCTCTAGATGTACTTGTGTATGTGTGCTCTCCCACTCTCTTCGAAATCATAATATGCGCTTGAAACCCTAACAAGCACTCCATTTCTCTGAGAGTTGTCCTTCTTGAAACCCTAAAGGCGGTTTCTCAGGTTACTCTTCCTTCAGAATGCCATCTGCAATGGTGTCGGAGCAAATTTACTACGAGTTCACGAATCTGACTCTTCTGTCTCTCCTGACTCTTTCAAATTTTCTCAAGACTGCACATCTCCGCATCATCTTTTTCTTTTTTCCCCCCCCCCTTTCTATGGTTCCATAAGAGATTCTTTCACCTCCAGACAACAAGAAGATCCTGATCCAAGCAAAGCCTCTCCTCTCTTTCTCTCTCTCTCTCTCTTTACTACTGCATTTAGAGCCTTAATTTTTTTGATTGTCTGTTCTAACAAAACCTCTCAGAGCCTTTGCAAAGTAAAAGAACTCAATTGAGAATTGTTCTTCATGATCCACCTTCTGCAGTAGAAATGCAAAGGAAAAGTCTTAACACACGTGTATTAGTGTTGTTGTCATCCTTCCCTTAAGATCTTCACACAAAATAAGTGATTCATTCCTCACCAAGAAAGCAGCTTTCCTTCGATGTCCTTCAAGCAGGGCAGCTAGACTTTTGTTTGCTTTGCTGTGTGTTGAGAGTGAACCATGCCAAAGCCACTATGTGTTTGTTGAGTGAGCCATGCAAGTACATCAGAAACTCCAGCCATCGTACTTAAAACATGTTTTCTACCCCAGGATTACGGTATTTTCTCAATGTGGACCAGAAAAGTTGAGGATCAATGGTACATATGTTCAGTGACCTTCAACAGCAACAAAATGTGAACCCAAGCAATTGTCTGTGCCATGATTTTTCCTGTTTCTGCATTGCAACAGGTTTAGGGTTTGCAGAGGGGTTGCCAGCAAATCATTCTTAGCTTCAGTTTGTGCATTTCATGCAAACAATCTGGAAGGTTTCAACAATTCAATGAACATGATACCAAAGAATTCCACTGCAGAAATGCTATCTGTGTGAATCTCCAGATTCAGGAATCAAAGAAGAGTGTGTCAACATGTTAAGAACAACTAACAAATGATGATCACCTTTGACACTCACAGCATGCACCTCCTTCCTCAGGTTCTCACAAATCTCCAAGAAGGCTTACACAATTATTGCGGAGTGGAAGATTTGTGTTTGATAACAGCTGCTTGTTGCAACTGTTCAGCAAGGCTAGCCATAGCTCAGTTGTCAGATGTTTACCTGGTGTAGACACTACACATAGCTACTAGGTATGAACTGAAGACTATTGTACCTGATCTTGAAGGCTCAGGAGCTTGGTCTTGGAAGGTTGCCAGGAGCTTCCCCAAAAAGTCTGGATAACCGATTTGGGTGGGTGTAAACAAGTTCGAAGCAGTATGTGCAAACCTTGGTAGTCCTAACTATATTGTGATTGTGGATTTTTGAAGGTGATGGGAATAGGTGAAAGGTCTGACTTTTCTGCTATTGCCAGCCCAGGACATTGTCCAGCAAAGCAACAACTGCTATAGCCAAAGGATACACAGCTAGCACAGGCAATGCAATCCAGCTTGGAAATGTGGTACGTGATGCTGCCATAAAGCCAACTGCAAATGTGCTTGCAATTATCACTGTTACCTGCACACCCAATAATACCAAAATCATGTTGAGTAAAAGTGTGCTTGAGATGTCTTAATGAAGAAATCAGAAAACTGGCTGTTAAAACACATTGAAGTCTCAGTACAGTCAGATGATTAAAGCTTCTTTACAAAATTTGTGAAAGAAACAAATTTTCTCACAATTTTTGCATGACGTGAAATGTTTCAATTACAGTTACAACAGAGGTCTGCTAACAATGCAAAGGGAAAAAACTGTTGCAGGCTGTAGTGAACTCCAAGGTGCAGTATAGTGATTGGTTAGCAACTCCTGTATATGATGAGCAGAGATTTTTCCTTTCTTACCTCACTAGAGAAGTCCCAAGTTAGATCACGCAAGTACACCAGTGCCAAGAAGATTGCCAGACACCTGCACACAGCTCCATAACAAAAACAAAGTGTCACCATTCACCTGTAATAGTACTCTGTTTATATCTCAATATTTTGATGAGATCCAAGAGCAAAAGGGAGTACAACAATCATGATCACTTTTTTTGTGTTCAAGTCTGGAAGGATAGTACCAGCTTTAGCAAAATGTTCATCAGCCAGGGTTGTATGCAGAATTTTTATTTTGTTGGGTATTTCACAGAGGTCATTTCCATTCACTAGGTGATGATCAACTGATTGGCATTGCTGAGTTTCACACTAAAAGCAAGGCATGAGGACACTTGGGGGAGGAGCACATACAGTGTATTATTCATGGTAATGGCACCATAGATTTGAGAGAAGGTGAGGGAAATGTTGCGCTTACGCCGCTTTCTTGCAAATATAATGCTTGAGAGCAACTCGCTTGCATTTGATGCAAATGGAGTCACCACAAAAGCTACAAAGAACGGGGGAATCCCAGAAGCCCTAGAAAATGCCCCAATGCTATCCACCATCGGGTCTGCAAACACAGCTGCTGTCCCTGCCCCCGCTAATAGAAGAATTGCTGCTTGCTTATAGATATTGACTGTGTCTACTTTTCCAGAAACTTCTGTCTCCTTGACCTCAAGTTCCTTTGCTGTTAAACCAGCCTCACTCTCCAAAAGCTCCACCACCTGCATAGAATATCAGCATTGTTGTCCTTTGATACCGCAAGTCCTTTACTATGAGTGTAGTCGTATATAGAAAATGCCAAGGGAGCTTCAGCAACTTACAGCTTTTGCTTCATCAAATTTGGCAGCCCAAAATGCAGGGCTGCCACTAATGTCCAATGAGCTTGTTTGTGCCACTTGGTCTGAGCGTTTTCTGGCTTCAGCCACATGCTGTGCCCACTTATTAATGCCCATCACAAATTCATGCTCTGATAGTGTACCATCCACATTGCGGTCAAATTCACGAAGCCATGTCTCTACTTGAGTTTCTGCAGGGACACACCTGTGTCCACCCCCACAGCTCTTGCACAATCATCAAGATTCCCTTATTGATATCAGTGTTACAAATTACTCTGCTAGAAGCAAGATACAACCCTCGCTTATGGGCTTACGGGCATTAGATATCCTGTAGAGGTAATATGCATGTTGCAATAGTGTTCCCATAGGTATCTGGGAGAACAGAATGGCATGGAGGCGATCAATGCTTGAATAGGTAGGATAGTCTCACTAAGATTTCACTCCTTAACAGCAGGCATATCATGCTGTGATTTCCCCCATTCCATGCTACAACATTGGGTTCAAGTCATGAAGGATGTGTTTCCATGAATCTTTCCACCCACCATTCTGACCTAACTTATCATGGTGCATAGTATGAGAGCATTTCCATTTCCTTGCAACTTTTTCTCAACATTACATTGGAGTTTAAGTCGCAGAAAAGGTGGCAGGCATGACAATCACTAAGCAGCACTCTATTTCCTTTGACAGCCAATCAAGGTTAAAAAAAACAATTGAAGTGCTTTGACTGGCATTTGTCAATCTGTCAGGTTTGCACCATTCTAGTCAGTGGACCCACCCACCCACCAGAAGAGTGGGCAACCATCCTAGAATAGTCGGTCAATGGACCCACAATTCACGTGCAAACCCCAATATGTGAAGAAGAAAATAACAAACTGCTTACCCTGCCTCTTCAAGGCCGATGCCAACAATGAGACCCCGCAGCTCATCTTGCCCAATCTTTCCATCCTTATTCTTATCAAAAGTTGAGAATAGGGTCTTTACTACCTCTAGTGATCTTCCTTGCCCTTCATCCTGTGTCCAGGGTCAAGCATGTTTTCAGAAACAAAGGTACAGTGATCTTCTCAGATGGAAAAAACTATACAAAATGTTGGATCAGGAAACAAATCTGCTCTCATATGAAAATTCAGGTCCATTTCCCAAAGTAACAAGCTTATGAGGAGAGGTAGTTAATAGTACAGAATTTGGGTGATTGTGAAAACCTGCAAAAGGAGCACAGGACGGGACTTGGGATGAGCACTTGGTCCATTGGAGAAAGTAGAGATGCGCTGCAGTGCACGAGATCTGAAAAACCGCACGCGGGCCTCCTCTATCCTTTTCCTCTGTAACCATGGTGATGCAACCTGCAACTCAAAACCTACCACCATTAGACACAGCATCTGCGTTATTTATTGAGTTCTTCCTCTCAGGAAGAGACTATGGAACAATTGCAGAGTTCATTTGGTCCCACATTTTGAGGAATGTCCATCAGGTACTACTGTGTAAATTGTGAGTTCATTTTTCGGGGAAATCCATGGAACTTTATTTCCTACTTTGAAGTGTTGCTGGTTTGAACTTGGCATCAGGAGAGGGGCAGAGCCATAAAGCAACAAGCTGCTTCTTGATGACTAAAAGGAGGAAACTTGCAACCAGAAATCAAAAAAAATTGTACATGAAGATATGCTCAAAATACTAGGATGATTTTGTCTCATCTTTGTAAAAGCAAATTTTGCAATCAAATTTGGACTCAGGATTACTTGGTAAGTGCTGTACGCCAATAGACCAAGAAAGGCAACAATGCAGCCTGCTATATCAGCATGTGAGCCATCTAGAAGACGACCTGGGAGCAGTGGTAATTGAACAACTAGAAACGGAAATGTTGAAGCCATCATTATATATGCACCCACTCTGCTCCCAGCACCAACACCCCCCCCCCCCCCCCAAAACATGAACCATCAAGCTCTTTGTCTACTATGTCACTCTTTGTATTTATTAGAGACCCCATAAGTTTGGAGGGCATTGTTTTGCCACCTAAAATACCATTTTTTTCTCAAATAAACATTTTTCAAGATTTTTCGGGGCATATTTTCTCGAAGTGTTTATTAAAATTTTGATCCAAAGTAAATAAACTAGTACCCTTATTTTGAACTGCCATCATTCTATAGAAGCAAGCCAGGAATGGGTTATCTGTCCACCCATTCCTTTTTACCACCAAGGAGGTTGGGAGGGATGGAATAGGTTTGTAAGAAGGAAGGAGTAGGTCTGTAGATAGGTACATAGTAGAGGGGAAGGTTAGGTTTGTAGGCAGATATGAAGGTTCAGAAAGACACACACCATTCATTTTATTACCTATATAGATGTAAGTGACCAAACCATGGTGGAGTAAGTCTGTAGGAGTATGTAGTATGTACCTGGTTTGCTCATCAGTGGTGACTCCAGTGCCAAGGAGGTTGAGGCCACGAGTTAGAGTGCCATCTTGGGCAGTAGCATTGGGACCTGACAAATCGCAGCGGCCTGCTAGAAGAGAACCAGCCCAGGCAATGGTGAGAAGCATCACAGAGGAGCCTGCTAGCACCCCAACACCCACCAGAACCTCCTCTTGTGCCTGCACCACACCACCCTCTTCCCCCATTCATTGCTCCGGAATGCTTTCAATCATGTGAATTCTTGGCTTGCGAGTTTTGTGTTCAAGTACGAAAACAGTTTTTTGCCTTCTTTGTTGAGTACATGAGAGCAAAATGAAAGACCGGTAATGGGAAAAAGTTAGGGTTTAGGGTTTAGGTTATAGAACCTGTTCAGGTGTTCCACCAAACCCTGATGCGAGAATTAGAATTGAGTCTGGAAATGCTCCCAAAATGGGCAAAACTAATCCTCCAATTAATCCTGGATTCATCACCTGCACAAATCCCAGAGACAAGGAAACAGCACGTGAGATCCCACCCATTGTGCTTCACTCAGTTAATGAATAGATTTTCTACTACTACAACTCAAAACATCACAGTCAAATTCAGAGAAACCCAATTATGTATGCAAACAAAAGTCTCAGATCTCACTGGATTATTACACATAACTATCTCTTGCTGAATCAGTCTTAATGAAAGTGTCTTGTTACAATCCTCTCAGTCATCAAACTCCAGGTGGAGCTCAATCTGCACCTCAGAAGCTAGAATCCAAAAGCAAAAATTGTTATGGCAGTCAATAGATCTTACCTCCAAGAGAAGCTCACTTCCATTAGATATGAATTGGGCTGCTTTGAAAAGCAAGAATCCATACGCCAGCATTAAACTCAAATTACCACCCACACTCACTGAACATGGCAGAAACCCATATGTCTCCTGACATACCTGTGCACTACTACTGCCTATCTGGAATAGCTTCTGTCCAATAAACCCGCTGGAAGCCATCAGTTCAAATGATGGTGTGTATGAATCCATCACTAAGATTCTTCTTCTGTCAGATTCAATGGATTGTTCTGCAAATGCTGCATTTTGACCTAAAATGGTACCCTTGATTTCACCAGTCTGGAATTGAGCTTGAGCGTCCATGCTGAATCCAGGGTAACAGCAATTGAAAGAAAGGACAAAGGATAATAAGCTAATAAGAAGTGATTTTGGAAATACAGAAAAACATGCCTCCTGTGCACCACCACAAGTAATATCACATCTCTCTTGAGCTTTCTGCCAAATGCCCAAAATGCAAATTCCAATTGACTCCAAAACATCAAATGAACATGAATACAACAACTCCTTGCTGGGCTTCGTGCTGTCAGCTTCAATTTGCCTCTCTTTAACTACCGGTCCAAGAAACTGTTGACACAATGTCCTTCTATTTATGTTAGGTTTAGGTTTACATGGTTCCTGCTCCTGCACATTGCACACAAAGAAGGATCAGAAGGGGGGGTTCAGAACCATCGTTATCATCATCAAAATCCTTGAGAAGCAATGTGGATGACCCACATGTGGAATTCTCACAACAAAATGATGCACAAAAATGTACGATACAAGGCAATTGTACAATACAAACAATACAAATCTAGGTTTCGGAACACACAACACCATTTCTTCAGATGCTCACTAACTTCCCCACCAACTCACAATCTCTGTCATCAATTTTTAAAATGCACATTCTTGTCAGGTCAATTGCGATGCCCACATTGTAATAATTATATGAGTGAAGATTTTTCAATTGTCAAGGTGGCACTTACATCCAGGTTGCTGCGATCTGTAATGAGATCCACCAATTGTACACATCTGTCTCCTACTCTCCATCCACCATGTCTGCCCCCAAATTAGCAAGGACACAACAGCACTTGTATAGCTTTGTCTTGAATCACAAAAGTGTATCAACATCAATGATATCTGCTAGAAAAAACTTTCCTGAACACAATTTGATCTTACAAGAAAGATTTCTTATGACCCAAAAAGAATTTCTTTCCATTCAATTTCTCACAAGCTTTGAGACAGAGACAGAGAGAGAGAGTAGCTAACCTGTGACAAGAAATACATGTGGGTGGGGGTGGTTGACATGTCTTGATCATCCCGAGAGTAAGGAATTGATGTCTACAGCCATAAGCTTGCTGCTGCTTGCTGCTGCTGAAGCTACATTGCCTGAATCCAAGTTGAGTTCCAGCTTTGAATCTTGTTGTGGGTGCGACCACCCAAGTGCACAAACATGATCTTGGTATCACTTGGGTCATTACATGAAGCTCTAACATCACTCACAATCTCCCCAAAACACACACCAAACAAAACCTCTCTCTTCCTCCTCCTCTGATTCTTCTTCTTCTTCTTCTTCTTCTTCAGTGCTCCTGCCACAATGCGAGGAGTGTCTTCTGTCTCACAAGGATATGGCGCTTTGCTTTTGCTCTCTCGAACTGTCCTTGCAAATGGGAAAGATATGCCTTTGTGATTTTGGACAGAATCCATCCAAAATTAATGGATGAAACCCCACCCACTTCATCTGAGCTTCATCTCCCCGTAAGAAATCCGGAGCTTGCAATACCCACCACAAGTCACTCATCCACGCATCTGGAGGTTCTCACAACCGGGTAAGTTTTCATCCACCTATCTATCTGCAGGCCATTCTCATATAACCAGAAATTTAGGTTTCATCCACCGATTTGAGGGTTCTCATATAAATTGGATAAATTTCATCCACCCATTACTAAACTCGATTTTTTCATCCATCCATTTGAAGGTTCTCATACAAGGATAATTTTTCATCCTCCTACCTGAATGATCTCATTTTAACTACATAAGTTTTCATCCACTTATTTGAAGGATCTCATAATCAAATGAGTTTCATCCACTAGATGAGACAAGCTAGCTAAGTTTCATCCACCCATTTGAATGCTCTTATAATTGGATAAGTTTCATCCATGTGGGACCACACCTCTATGCCACTATTCATTCAATTCTCCTTCCTTTGGCCCTAGTCGTGTTACATTTAGACATTGTCTTCCCTTGTAGCATCTTGTTTTTCATGATTTTGGATGGGGAGGGGAAAAGCAATTAATCCAATTCCTTGGACATGATAAACATGAATACCTAAACAAGGGGCGTGTCATACTATGGCCTTGCCATTTACATTAACCCATATCTTAAGGCAAAAGGAGAATTATGAAAATTCAAATATTATTTTCACCATGCAAAAATATAATCTTCAAAAAAATCCTCTAAAAAAACCCAAAATCCTCCAAGATATTATTATAACTCTATAACTAATAATCTCAAGTTTCAACACAAGCCAAAATATCATCTTTCAAAAATCTTCATATAAATATAGACCTATTACCTAAGGAACAAAATCCCTTAAGCTATTATACTCTATAATGAATCTAAACACAATATCCTTGCCTTGGTAGGCTAGCAAGGCCAACAAATGGCACTCGCTATTGGAAATCGTCTAAATGTTTAGCTTTGAACACAACGAATAACAAGTTTATTGTATGATACCTAACTCTCCTTGTGAAGATGAAAGAAGAGACACATTGAGAAAAGAACATGAAAGCAAAGAAGGGTTACATAGCTTAAGTGGATCATCAAATTTGTCATGATACTTCAACTCTAAAGCCACTAACCACATAAACAAGCAATAGTGACCTATTGGTATGTATCCTTAGAAGAATCCTCCCAAAAGACAATCATAGCTATTGTGAGATATGAGAGTCATAATGTTTTGAGAGAAGGAACCATGAATAAAGAGTATGTCAAAAGTTTTGTATGTTTTCATCAAGAAATTGTTGTTATATGTAAGATCAATCATAGATGTGGATTCAATGTTTGGAAAAGAATTTCAAAACATGAAATTTAGATAGATGGCCTTAAGAAGAATGAGAGTGGAAGGAAAGGGCTTTATAAAAAACTTGAAGTGGAGACTCTACCCAAATATGAAGTCAATGTCATTATAGGAAAACCTTCCAAATCCTAAGGCAAAAAACCCATATTCTAATTATTCAATTATAAAAGAACTAGATTTAATTAATTTAAGAATGTTTGGAACTAAAACATATATTCGAGTCTCTAACCTATAAAGAAGGTTAGGGGATAGATCAAACCTAGGAATTTTAGTTGGAATAGATGGAGTAAGTTATGACCTATAGATATTACTTACAAAACAAGAAAATTGGAGGAGGAACAAATCTCCAATAAACTTGTATGAGTCATTAAAAGGAAAACTTTTGAGGAGATAGTTTTTCTCACACAAAACAATTGAATTGATGGTGAGAACAATCTTGTTGCAAAAAAGTTATTTACCAAAAAAAATTATTAAAAATATGTATTTAGTTTAACTCCGAACTTTTGAAAAGTTCATAACTAACAAATGACTATTTTGAGATCAGAAATTTGGAGAGAAACTTTGATTTGGGGATCATTGTATTATGTAACAATATGACGATAATGTTTTGTTTCACTAAATGATCCAACAAATAGATGATTCCATTGTTTTGCTTCAAATTCAATAGAAGATTTGATTATAACCACCAAGTCAGAATTTTTAATTCATAATTAACTAAATACATCATAAAATACCCAATTTCTACCAAAATAAGAGAAATATAACTCTTATGATAAACCCTTGAATTTGGAGGGTTACCAATTGTCAACCATAGGTTAAGAACCTAGCCGCCTTGGCCTCCTTTGAAAAACCTTTTTGAAAACAATGTTTCATACCCAAGTATTTATAGCAATAATTGCAAGCTAGCCCATGAATCACCTTTTACATTACAATGGACTTCTTTTTGGTCAAGTGTACTTTATTCAAATCCCCCAAATGTATGATAAAATCACTATGATAGTAATGAACTTTTGAAGTTGAATGTATGGACTAAAACACATTCATTTAAATACATTTTTCATTGTCATTTCAATTCAAAATCTTATACATCACTTCATATATGCTACATGATAAAAAAACAAACATGCATTCAAGAAAAATACAACAAAATTTATGGACTTTTGAATGACCATATTTGAACCTTATTTATAAAAATCCAATTATTTTGATCAATTTTTTGGGTTGATTGATGTTCTTTTTTTCCTTAACATGTACATGTTAAAGAAATGCATAGTTGGAATATTGCTCACAAAAGAAATATCAATTCATTAATCATCACATATAATCACAACTTAACAAATGACACCATAATATGCTATCATTTTAGCACTACAAAATGGACTTATATGGAGTGTATTATCCACCACATGAATTGCCCTATCTTGCAATCACTCATAGAAGAATAAATTGTTGGGGAATTAACATGGGATAAATTATAATGGAATTTGACATGGATCATGGGCTTTTGGGGCTTTGACATTATGTTCTAAACCAAACTTGAAGTCAATTTTTTTTAATTAATTAATCACAAGTGTGTTGTAGAGTTTAATATCTTACAAGGTCCATAATGGACATAAAATTGAAGAATTTAAAAAATATATTTAAAAATATTCTCGTATTTCAACATGAAGAATGGTTGGAAATCCAATGATTTCTTTCAATAAAATCTAAGGCACAATGAACATCTAAAATTTTCCCTATTCAAACACATTATAGTTTCAAAAAAAATAAATGAATGAAGCACCAAAAAACTCCACATTGATATCAACCATTTTAATGAGAAAAAAATAAACCATAAATCAAGGCAATTGAATAATTTTGGAATAAATTATATTATGCAGTATATGAATATAAAGATAAGCATTATAATTGTGAGAAGGGCAAGTAAGGGTTTGCCAAATGTGTGGAATCATGTTTGGACTATGGACTAATAATGTTCAATTTTTAAAACCAAGTCCAAATTCAAGTTTAAGTTTCATTTTAAGAACCAAACATATCAAGTTTATATGGGTCAAGACCCAACATAGTAGACTTGACCCAAGGTCAAGACCTTAGTTCAAGAATCAGACCCAAACCCAACCCAAAGAAAACTAGGGTTAGCTAGACCCAACCCTAGACCCAACCCATGGGTCTTATGCAAGGTCTAAGTTTTAGGTGAGGTTTTAGGGAGAGTTTAAATAATGTCCTAAGTCTAGGTGTTAAGACCCTAAAATCCACAATTAGCTTTCAACCCATACTCAACAAGTTTTATAAATCCTAAAACCATTGAATTGGGAAATTAACAATCTAATTTTTTTGACCTAGCCTTAAAATTGACATGTTTTATTTTTTGATTTTTTTTACTAAACTGAAATCCAACGGGTTTGCATTTCAAAAAAAATTTAAATTAAACTCTATGGTTCTTACAAAATTTAAGATTGATAACATTGGTATGGACTTTACACATGTACCAAATATGGTCCATTGCACCATGCCAAAACATGTGAACAATAATAAATCACTTAAACAAAAGAAAACAAAACCATGAAATGAGAACTTTAACTAGTTTGAGGATGAGCAAAAACATGAATGAAAGGAAATCATGGGTTTTTTGGAACTTGTGGATTTTAAATGATTCACCAAGGGAAAAAAAATGAAGCCATGAAATGATGACTTTTAATAGACAAGAATTGTAATTAAAAACGATAAAAAAGTTATAATATGTGAAACACTTATGACACAAAAAAAAATTTCAAAGCAACAACATCAATGCCTCATAAAGACCTTTCATCGCATAATGTTATAAAACAAATAGTAATTATCTAGCAATAAAATAGATTGAAATACCATATTGAAATCTGATGTAACTAATTAATTTTGCGAATGATTTGCAAGTAATTTTACAAAGTCCTCCTACAAGTTTTCTTGGGCACAATCTATTGCAACCATAGTATGTATCTTCGTCATGGTGTTGAAATATAGAATTTTTGAATTTTTTTTTTGTCTGACTAACAATCAACTATCTTACACCACAACCTTTAAATTGGACCATGTTTACTTCTTCATCTACTTTAAGGTGAAAGCATGATCAAATGAACACTTGGTTACCTTGCCAACCTACTTGAGAAATAGAAGAAAAAACGACAACATTAAAAAAATCATAAAATTATTATACATTACTTGGTGTCTTTACTTCCCGAAGGCGACACTAATTTATTAAAAAAAGAAAATGTGTGAATAAAAATATGGGGTGCGATATATTGGTTTTTACATCAAATTTATAAGTTAATTAGTTTAAAAATAAGGTACGTTTTGTTCAAATATTTTATTTAATTAAATGTAGGGTATGTAATAATCTAAAACAATGGATTATAATTAATATATGGTGGCTTTAATATGTACATATTTAAAAGATAGATAATAATAGGGTGATAAAAAATAGGTTGAACAATTATCTAATATCCCCCTTCAAAATGATTGTTTGATGCGCATGAATCCCAAACTTTACATTAAATGTCTCCCCCAAACTTTACTTGAATAATTTTTCAATGATAATTTTTCATTAATATGCTCTAATTTTAAACTCTACATTATAAAAATAGGTTTTCAATAGGTTTTAAAAATACAAGTAGATTTTGAAGTTTACTTTTTGCATTGTGGATTTAAAGTGAGTTAGTGCTATCTATATGTTCCAACAAGTAAAAAATAAAATAAAGCTTTTATGGGGAAAAAATTATTCAGTTAATTTCAGATTTTTGAAAAGTTCATAATTAACAAATGACCATTTGGGATTAACAAAGTTGGAGAAAAAATTGATTTGGGGCCACCATATAATGTAGTAATATATATTAATAAATTTTTGTCTCATTAGATGATCCAACAAATAGACAATTCCATTGTTTTGCTTCAAATTCAATAGAAAACTTGATTCTAACCACCAAGTTAGAAATTTTTTAAATGAATAGTTTAGTCCATGATTGATTAAATACTTGTTGGATGTCAATAATACAATTATCTATATATTCTAAATTAGTATAAGTACATTTCATTGAACATTTTGTGTTAAAGGATCCTTGACCACAAATTTACCATTTAGCAAATGGGGAATTTTTTTAATTTACTTTCAAATTTTATTTGCTCCTAATTTTTTCTATAAATAACATCAAATTATAAATGTAAAAGAGGGGAGAAAGGGTTTTCTATATCATATTTCCACCCATTTTCATGCTATTTTATTTTATTCATATGCGTCATAAAGATAACAACTGATTTTTTATTTTTATTTTTCACTTTATCATGTTTGCACCTTTCAACTATCAAGTTGTTGTAATTACTCCAAGATTATATCATAAACATCTTCAAGTGCATAAAATTATGCAATAGTATGCACAAATCCAAAAGCATAATTTTGCATGCTATCCTTTTGTCATAATTTGTATGAAATCCTCTAAAGCTTTTAAAACCTTCCCTTCAACATTCCAAAGGGCACGTTAAATGATGACATGTTCTAGGAACATATTTAAACATTTTAAAAGTTGTTACCAAAGCAAAACCAGTAAGAAAATGTCACAACAATTTTTTATTTTTTATTGCAAATCTAGTGATTTTTTCCTCCAAAAAAATCAAATATTCTATTTTCATATTTATTTTTCACGTTTGTGCAGAATTTCAAACAAAATAAAAAGATTTGTCATCACATGTGTATTTGAATGTTTTCAATCAGATTATCACATTTTGAAACAATTACATGAATTTTGTGTATGATGAGTGCCATAACCATTTTTGAAGAAAGTTGTTTCATATTTAGTTTTGTGAATTATGGATTTGTGACAAAGTCATTTGGAACTAGGTGCACATTTGAGCAGGTGGCAAAGAAAACAAAATATCAAAAGATGAATGTGAATTTTCTTACAACCAATATAAAATGAATCATCTAATCCAGTTTCTAAGGGGCAAAATCCCTTGAAGCTACTATACTTTATAATGATTTTCAACACAATATCCCTGCCTTAGAAGGCAAGGCCAAGAAAAATTCATCATGTAGGACTTGGAAGTCTACATAACAGAAAAGTTGACACCCAATTCTTATAACTTTTTCTACAACAACTTGCAAGTATTATACAATTGACACAATTACTTTACAAATTATGCTTGAAATTTAGATCAAACATGCATTTAAGCACATAAACAATTAGGAACAAAGGTTTTGCTAAGGAGAGGATCAAATGTAATTTAAACACCATCCTCAAGTCTTGGGAATGATTGACTATAAATTGTGCAATAAATACAGCAACAAATGTTCTACCAAGTTTTACATTTTCAAAGGTGAAAAGACTATGGAACAATTACATCAAAAACTACAAACCATGAATGTGCATGGCAATGCAAAAGAAAGCTTGGATGATTTGTATTTTTATTCAAGGAGTTTTTATCTTTCTTCAAGAAATCTATTTTAGGTGGAGTTTTTTTCACCAATCAACACTTACTAATTCTAAATGGGCATGGTAGTCATGATACCCTAAAACAATAAAACATGCACAAGAATTCAGGTCAGACATTATCACCTTACCCTCCCACAAATCACATGTTTTTCAACCATTAAATGTATCTTATTTCAATCCATTAAAAACATCATTTAAAAAAGGTTAGGGATGCAAGTATGTCTAGAAGCAATTACATGGAACCAAACAAGATCACCTTGATTAAATGGGTAGACCAATCCTTAGAGCAATCACTCACCAAAAAAAATCAAGTTTGGATGTAGGGTTGCATGTATATGGTTTTCAATCCCAAGGCAATGGACAATAGAACTTAGCCCTCACAGATTTACATAATAGTAAATACATACTACTAAAGAAATGAAGAAGATTACACATCATAGGAACAAATAAATGCAAAGGTTTTTCACATGGATGAAATAATTATTCCTACAATAGTTATAAATATTCTTTTTCAAATGTCAAAAACCAACTAATGCAACTATGTAGAAATGCTTCATAGCCTTACAATTATAAAATAATAAATATAGGAGGTCAATGTTGTAAACCTAGATGAACTTTGTCTTGAATTGTTGTAGAAACTCAAAATCCTCCAAATTTGACCTAGCAAACCATGAGTTTGCACAACTTGCTATTGCTACTTCATTTATTTGCAAGACACACAAAAGGAAAAGATATTTTTGTTTATTACTCCTAGTCAAATGTTGTGACCTTTGATGAATACTTCAATATTGGAGGACAAGGTCATTTGGAACTAGGTGCACATTTGAGCAGGTGGCAAAGAAAACAAAATATCAAAAGATGAATGTGAATTTTCTTACAACCAATATAAAATGAATCACCTAATCCAGTTTCTAAGGGGCAAAATCCCTATTTAGAGAATGAAGTTAAAAAGCAAGGGAGAATAAATGAGGAAAAAAAGTGATAGATTTGGGGACTACAGCAAATTCCGTAGCCTTAATAATAGCTAAAAAATGTGTTAGAACATAGTTCATTGAAGCTTGGTCTTCAACAACTAAAAGGGAGGCGAGCATCCAATTTCACTTGAAATTTTAGGTGGGTTGTGAGCAACTTGCCACAAGTACATGAGTGTGAATTTCAAATCCACAACAATGGCATAGCAAGAGGCTACGCAACATGTATGGGCTAGATAGCAAGCAAAAGACTGCCAAACAACAAGGTTGTAGCTTTCAATTGAATAAGAGAGAAAGAGAAGTGGTCACTGCTAATATTATCAACAAAACATGATTCAAGTCATTAAGATTAAACAAAAGGTAGAGCACTTAGGACCACAAAAGCAAAGAACCAAGAAGAAGCTTTCAGGACTATTGAGACAAAACCAAGATGAAGCCTTTGAGGCCATTGACACAAAGAACCAAGAGAAAGCTTTTGGGACCATTGAAAGGAAGTTGGAGACCATCAAGATCAAGAACCGTGAAAAAGCTTTTGAGACCACTAAGACAGAACCAAGAAGAAGCTTTTTGGACCACCAAGACCAAGAACTAAGCATAGGCTTTTGAAACCATTGAAATGAACTTAGAACCATTGAGATAGAATCGAGAGGAAGCACATAGGACAATCATGTGAGAAACACAAGCACAAGAGCTTAAAGGAACACAAGAGCACAATGCTAGGTCATGAATGCAAGAGGACTACCAACAGAACAAGAGCAGAAAGCAAGAACACAAGATCACAAAGCAAAATCACAAGATTGCAACCCAATGCAAGATCACAAGAGTGCAAAGTAAGAGCACAAGAGTGCAAACAATGCAAGAGCACAAGGACACAACGTATGATAACACTTACAACTTTCATGCCTTACAAGAGGGAGGAGGGAATGCCAAGCTTGGAACACTTACAACTTTCATGCCTTACAAGAGGGAGGAGGGAATGCCAAGCTTGGAAGTTGGTAATGAGACTCTGAGGCAGCTGGGTTTAAGACTCCAAGACCGCCCATAGACTTTGAACTAGGAGGGTGGTGGGTTTAGTGAATGGGAGAGGGCTGACCCTCTCACTTATTACCATCAATTTCCTGCTGGGAGGGGGCCACCATACTGGGCTGCTTTGATCATTACACTGTGTAATGCCATGGCAGCAGGACATTACACCCCATACCTTGGGCACCACCCTCTATTCATAGAGTGTAAGACCCTGTCAAGTGAAAAAACAGCCTCAAGTGTACAGATGGGTCTCTCCAGCAAATTGGTGTCATACTGCAAGTCAATCCTGTGTTCAAACCCAAATGCTACTCAGACACTCTCCAAGTTGCCATAAGGAAAACCTCCATGTCATGCACATAACCCACTCACAATCCACATATGTATATGAATAAAAATGGTTCACAAAGCTCTAAGAATTTAGGTCAAACATCACTAGCTAGCTTTGGAACAAGAATGCCTACATACACAGTCCACTACATGGCCTTCCATCGTCATAAGCTTCCATTTGTACTAATTGTCAAATGATGTGGTGCAATTTCAACATATAAATCTCTGTCATCACCCACTGGGGAGCATAGTAGTAATACCTGGTGCTCCAGATACATTGACACTTTGAACTCTTGATACTAACTCCCTGAGTAAATTAGCTCTACAGAGTTTCTGAACATTCTGTAGTCATCATATTCATTGTGGTCCAATTATCTTGAGAAACAGACCCGACACTGTCCTCCCTGAGTTGTCATTATGATTTACAGATGACAGCTCAACAACAACAATGGAAGAGGAAGGATTCAATCCAATAAAGGAAGTTTTTGGTCTAGAATGTCTGGAATTTGGGTTTTCTTCTATGATCTCATCTCACCCCACCATATGGAAATCACCTGTTTTAGTGTATGTATCAGATCACAACCTCAAGCAACAATGAATGGCAGCACAGTGAGCATAAATTTCTCATAACTAAGGGTGGCAAATCCAGAGTCTCTTCCATCCAGCTCCTTGAACTTATCTGACAATCCCTGCAGTCCATTTTATACAAAAAATTGTGAGACTAATTTAGCTTGCAAACAATAATATAGAAACTTGCTGAACCTGAGCTTGCAAATAGCCTTGGTTTCACCCTCTAGAGGGCAGATTCAGACCAGTATCAGGGACAAAAGAACTCAATGGTAGTACTCCATCCTGGTGCCCCAGATCACCTAGACACTTACATGCGCTGCTGGTAAAGAAAATGTGAAGTACACCACCATTGGATTCTGTGTTAAAAGACATGTTGAAATTGCAGAGAAAATCTCTTGACAACTATTTGAAGGTAACAGGACAATGACTGTAGTCTAAACCTTATGAGAGACTGCTCACAAAGTGTCAGACTCTGTTGCCGGACAACAGACATTCTTCTAGGTTAAAGATAATTGGCTATGATGATGTCCACATACCTTAACAATGAGTCCACACCTGCACAGAGAAACACCAAGTCCACACCACCCAATCAGACACAGATTCTTGCAGCTAAATTAGAGATTTTTGGTGACAGGTAAAACCTGAAGAAAACAAAATTTTAAACCCACAACATTGTTCCTCCTTCCTCTAAGAATGTGGTTCAATATGTGCTGGATGAAAAAAAGAATACACAAAGAAACCAGCAAATTGAAAAACCCTAGTGACAGAAACCACCTGCATCAAATTGGAACCTGGAAAGCAATAAAACTGCTGCTGCCTCACTTGCTACATTTGGAAAGAAATATCTATCAGAGAAGGAGAAAGAAAACGTACTCAATGAAGCTATCATAGCTAATGCTCCTGTTTTGACCCGTGAAGTCATACTTGGACATGAGCAGCTGCAGGACAGGATCAGGGACACAATATCCAATGCTTTTGATTGCCTCTTCCAATTCCTTGAGTTCAATTGACTTACTCTGATCTGTATCAAACTCCTCAAATGTACTCTGCATGCCCAAAGAACATGTCAAGCCACCACCCTGCTTGCTCGCTCACACACACATTTTGCAAAACAGCAAAGAACCTGGATCAACTAACAGATGCGGCAATCCTCTCTCTCTCTCCACAACCAAAAAAAATCGCAGTTTTTAGCAATCCGATGGTCTGTTTTCTAAAGGAATCCAGACTGCAAACTGGTAGACACCCCTGTCCAGGAATTTCCAGAATCTGCAAGAAAGAAACCATGACTGAAATTCAAAAGAAAAATGAAAAATGCAACCAAAAACAAACCACAGAGAGACAGAGAGCAGACCTGCCATTGCTTAAGCTCCTTCCACAATGGCACAAACCCTAATGGACCTGCAGTTGCAAAAGAAGTTCTCAAGGGAGAGGGATTGAATATCCGGCAAACAGAGAGAGCAAGAAAACTATCCTCCAGAGGTGCAACACAAGATGATGGAGAAGAGATCCATGAAAGCGAAAAAAAAACGAGCTCAAGAAGATGCGATGACGCGAGAGAGAGGAACAAAACTGGGGTTTACCACTTACCAATTCTGGAAGTGTCGGCTCTATTCTCGGCAAAGAGATGGAGCATGAGGCGGACAGTGCGATGGCTGAAAGGATTGTCCTGGCTCGACAGCATCCACTTCAGCTCTGCTGCTTCGATCGTTCCGTTCTGGTTCATGTCCGCCCTGCTGAATTCTGTGACGATTTCTGGATCTGTATCCGGGGGAAACAACGGTCGCTGTGGAGGAGGATACATTTGTGGTGGCCGCGCTGATCCGCTTCCAAATGGGGATTGTCCGTAAGAGGAGGATCCTCCTCCTCCTCCTCCTCCTCCTCGTTGCTGCTGTCCATTAAAAGCTGCTGCTGCTGCTGCTACTGTCTGGTAAAATTCTGGCGCTGCTGGTGCTGGTGCTCTTGGGTTGTAGCTGTTCAGGCAGTTATAACTTTGCTGCTGCTGATGCTGATATGGTAACCAATAACTCTGCTGCCCCTGGTACATGTGCGCAGAAGGCCTGGACCCATGTCCGTAAGACGCAGCCATCGCCTATTCCAGTCTATCTGTCCCTCTGTGTCTCTCCGAGTCGCTCAGTCTCTTTTGTATCTCGCTGAGTCTCTTCTGTCTCTCTGAGCCGCTCTCAGTCTCTTTTGTATCTCTCTCAGTCTCTTTTGTCTCCCTCGGTCGCTCTCAGTCGCTCTCAGTCTCTCCCTTGTATCTCTCTGAATCTTTTCTGTCCCTCTCAGTCGCTCTCAGTCTCTCTTGTGTCTCTCTGTCTCTCTCTGTCTCTCTTGTGTCTCTCTATCTCTCTGAGTCTCTCTTGTGTCTCTCTGTCTCTCTTGTGTCTCTCTATCTCTCTGAGTCTCTCTGTCTCTCTGAGTCTCTTCTTCTGTCTCTCTATCTATTTATCTACTATTCGGTAGAAACATGGAAGCAGCTGGGAAGAAGGCGCAAATGGTGGGATAGTGACGCACTGGAGGGGCAGGCAGTTTCTTCTTCAAAGGAAATGGAGTCGCAAATGGATGCATCACCTTCTTCAGCTCGTCGGCACCTTCTTTCTACGAAAAAGCTTTACGGATTAACGAGATGATCACAATTTGGTAATAATCCATGGATCATTCCCGAGTTTTTTAAGCTTAAATAATTTCTCCGCTGCTGCTGTTGCTGCTCCTCCTCCTTCTCCTCCTCTTACTTGCACAGGTGCTCACTCTCTCTTCCTCTCCCGCACTCTCGGCGCACAAACTCGACGCGCTTGTCCGACAGAGAAGACACAGTAAGCCAACGGAAGTCCACTTTACGTGACCCTGTTAAACCGGAGGCCCAGTTAATGTGTCGGCATGAACTGGTCCCAAATGTGGGCTCACTTGATATAAATAAACACTGTCAAAACTGTTGGCCCAGTTAAGGTGTCACCAAGAACTGGTCCCGTATTAAGCAGGACGCTAACTTAAGTACCCCCTAACACTCCCTTGGGCCAAGCTTGAGTGGGCTTATTTTGTCGGTGCCAGTTACCCCTAGTCGGGCCCAGTTACTGTGGTTGGCCCCGGTTGCTGGCTTTGCTACCTACCTACTAGTAAAGCCCTTGGTTGCCTTTTACCTACATACATCTGATTCCTTAGTTCCTACCCTCTTACTTTATACATACTTGCTTCTTTTCCTACCTACCCACCTACTTACCTACCTACCTACCTACCTACCTACCTACAGGGTTTATTACTTTACATGTTGTGGTACCAAGGTGGGAACCCAACATGAACCCTAATTGGCTAGATGGGGTTCATCCACAAACTGCCTAGTATAGTGTAGTGGGTGATGTTTGGTCAATCCTTCTTCAAATCCTATGGTGCTTTTCATTCATCTTTTAATATATGCATAAATTCATGAAGACACATGTTTAGAACTCTTTTGGTGGTGAAAATTATCTCTCAAGGGTTTATATTTTTGAAGGTTAAATTTAGAGAGTCGTTTAAAGGGCCAAAATGGTAACCCATTGTCACCCACACCCATAAACAACAAATTAGCCCTTTAAATCATCTTTCTCATCAAGTGGTTCATGTTTGTCCAAACAATTCATGAACGATAAGAGGATAAATGAAAGCATTTTTGCAACAATTCAAGGAGTATTGCATAAAGACATTGTGGATGTTTGAAATGTTATAATCATGATTTGCAATTGTGGAGAATTTGAGTAGGCAATGGGATGAAAATAAATCACACATTTGTCACAACATGATTATTGAACATGAAAGAAGTTTGAACTTGGAACCGTGAATTTTTGAAGGTAGGGATCAATATAAACATGGCCTATCATTTGAAGATTTTAAAATAGGCATATAAAGAATAGATAACACAAAATTTCATTACAAATTGAAGAATGATTCAACAGAGCACTTCTAGTTTCTCAAGGGCAATCATCATTTTGATTTAATAAAATTATTCACATTTGGCTATTTGCATATTCTAGTTTGAAATTTCTATATCAACTACATTAATGACCTTCTCTTTTATTGATTCCTTATTTGTGTCAATAATTTCAACCACTCAAGTTGAAATATTTGCATGAATTGCAAAAGTTATCAAAGTGATCGACAATGTCATTCAAATTCATAGCTTTTGAAGTTATGTCAATCTTCGAAGCTTGAAATGTTTTCGACCATATTTGGTTGCACTTGATCCATTGGCATAATGAACAACACTATACAATTCCAATCCTCAAATTTAGGTATGTTCCTTATTACTTGTTAGGTCTATTGTGGCCTTGCATTAACATTCAATGCATATTTTTTGTTAGTGTTTCTAGTTACTTTGAAAAAGTTTGTTAGAAATGTAGGTTACATTATATTTCATTCCAAGGCTCATCAATGATTCATTAAGTTGTATCTTGAGACCATTTTGTTGGGGAATAAACAAGCTCCTTGAAACAACAAAAAAACCAAATTTAAAATTCTTGGGAAGTACATTGAATTGTGTCTTTTGCATTCCAATGAAATGTACATATTCCAAAAGCAACAATTTGAAAAACACATTCATTTTTGCCGTTGAAAATTTATGGCTAACAAATACCTTACATTGAATTGATTGAGTTTTTTAAAAATTACCTACAAACTTTGTGCCCATCATGTTTTAAATCATTTTGAAGACTTCTCATGGCACCTTTGTTAATTTGTAAAACTTGTGGAGAAAGTTTCAACCTTGTAGGTTATTGATTTTGTAAAGTTCAACCTAGATTTTTATAAAGCATCTTCAATGTTAGTTCTTGGTTTGCAAAAAGATAATATACACCCTTAGTTGCCACAAAACTTTGCAACGTTGTGATGCCCATTTTATTTCAAGTGATCTTGTTGGTCACCATAGACCATGACTAAACTAACTTTGATTATAGTGCTTGCCCACTTTATTCCAAAATGTATTTGTCATTTGCCCATTCTTGTGAATGAGTTTTATAAAACATGAAGATACAAACAACAAAGTTATAGTTCTTCTTCAAAAACCAAAATTTTCCCTTTTTTCCCACTTATGAATTTGAGTTTTCTTTTGTTATTATCCATCACCAAATGATATCATGTGCACATGTGAAAAGGTAGTTCAAGGTCACTATATTGTGAACCAAAGTAAAGGCCAAATAGGGGTTTTTTGTTGCCATGGCCTATTAGGCAAATATTGTGGAGTGGCAAGGGTGGGAGTTGTTGAACACATCCTAGAATGGATCTTATATAAGTTACCATTGAAGGGGAACATAATGCAAAAGTGGGGATGTTCATAGTTTATGAAATAATTTTCAATAAAGTATATAGCTTGAAGGGAAAGGTGTGCACATGATGGTATTAACAAATTAAGATGAAATAAAAAAGTAGTCTAAGCATGTGCGAAATTTGAACGAAGTGACAATGTGTGTGAACGAAAGAACTGGAATGTTGAATCGACATAAACCTATACAAATGAATTTTAGTTTTAGAAAAATATGGGTTGATAACTCATGGCCGAAGACTTATTATTACTAATATAATTTACTCATGGTCTTTTTTTGGCAAGGTTATATACTAAGTACATATGACGCACTCCCAAGTCCCGGGGTGAACCCACTTGAGGGTCCACCAAAGTGTAGTTGCGGAAAGTTGGGACTCGGAATGCGCTCTCCCGGCTTCCAACTTTAGAAAGGGGTAGAGGGTTGAGTTGGGAGCCCAGGGATTAGACTAGGAAGAAGGTTTAGTAGATCAAACTTGAATCTGCACCAAAACAAACCACGAAGTGGTTAGTTCACATTTCCAGGACACCCTTGGGTGTTGGGACAAACCACGGGCACTTTGGACCACAAGACCCACCACGGCCTGGACTCGGGGGAAGCCACCACCCTTTCGCATATAGTATACTCTGCGACGCTCCGTAGAGGCTACATCCAAATAGCTCTTTTTCCCGGGACTCCCAAGTTGGAGTCCCGAAATTGTCCCAAAATTGTCTCGGGTGGAGTCCCGGGACTTTGAGAGCTCATAACTCCCAGCTACCAGGTCTGATTGCAACAAGGTATAAACCAAACCTGTAGCCCTTGTCGAGATCTTTTCAACGACGTATTGCACTCTCAATTCGAAGGTCAGGAAGAGGTTGATTCTTAACTTTTAGTGGTTGGGAGTCAAACTGCCAATTTGACTCCCGGCCCTTCTTTTGCCCATAACTTGGGCTATAGATGTCCATATGACTAATGCGAGGCCATTTTTGATATCTAAGCTTCAAGACCTTTCTAATGACATCAAGATTACCCCAATGCAAGGTCTTTTGGGCCTTGCTGTTGAGCTCTCAACATTCGGGAGTCTCGGAGGACTCCAAATCCTCACTTTTTTCAAGTGTTGGGCTTCACCCTCACACTTGGCCAAAGTAGGGTTGCGACAACATATATAGATAAAATATAATATTTTTGAACTTTGAATAATGGTTAAATAATTGGAACATATATACCAAAAACATTTAATCCAAAAGTTAAGAGGAAACTCAAGGCTTGATATCCCATCTACCATTACTTCACAGTTTGTTTGATAATTGGAATGACTATATGGAACCATGTATTGTTTTTTGTGGGCTTATACCATATAATAACTACAACTCATCATTTAATGGAAAAATGGTTTTAAATTGGTTGAATTTATCACGCAAAAAAAGACAAAGAAAGATATCCCTATTTATTTTACGTTAAATATGAATTTTTTACAACTCCATACTAAAATGGAAATGTCTACAAATGTTTTTGGTGGGTTTTATTAGGAAAACAATGTTCAACCCATGCAATCATTTCCACACTTTATTTATTACACAATCTATGTAATAAACATGTTGGATAGTTATTGTACGTACATTCCACCTAAGTGGTGGAACTAGAAGTTATTAATAATAAGGATTCATCCTAGACCATAATGTTTTTGTAATTTTCTGTCAATAGGAAAATTTAGTTAAAAATATGAATGTAAGCATAAGTTTGATATTTAATGTTTGAAAGGTCACCTATGTGATAAAACATTATGTTTAAAAATGGTATTATAACATTTTGTTTTTTATTGTAAAAATGTGATCAACATTGCTTCTACATGTGTTTAAATATGTCAGTGTTGCTTTATGTACTATAGTTTATCAATTTAGGGTTTAGAGTTGAACTTGTAATTATATAAAATAAATTGTTTTTTTTTATTACATAATGCTTGAGCATTCCATGTTCAAACAAGTTAATTAAAATTTGTGGTAGGTATTCTAAAAGATATTAAAGACCAAGTTTTCATGTGCGTGAACATTGTGCAAAGTTTCAGAAATCAATGTAAATAGTGGAATTTTGTTTTGTTCTAGTGTAAGTTGAAGTCATGGCAACTTGAATCAAGTAGTCTTGTTGAAAACTCTAACTATTAAACTTGGAGGTTTAGGATAAAAATGATTTTGTCAAAGAACAATAATTGGAGATATGTAGATCCCAACAATAATATTCCAATATCCAATGAATTGAATCATGTAGTTCAAGGCACGATTAAAGCCTTTAGTGACATTGGGATGTACCTTAATGAAAATATTTATCTCCATCATTCAACTTTGCATTAATCCAAGAGATGCATGGAAATACTTCAACCTATTTCCAAACTATAAAAAATGCATTTAGATTTATGCTGAAGAATAAATTGCATGAAGGAAGGTATGTTTCAAATTATTCTATCAAATACGTGGTCAAGTAAAATCAACTAGAATAGGTCTACAAGTTTTTAAAGTGAATTGGTGGAGCATATGTTGAATTCATTCCCCTTAAGTTTTGATTCAATCTAGCTATTAGAATATCTACAATAATTCAAATCTTCCAACATTTGATGAAATGCCAATAGTATTTTTACAAGACAAGAGCCATAACAAGATGTGTGCAAGTGTGACAACTTTAGAATAATTCGTTTTTAAAAAAACCTTTTGAACAACTTTTCATTAGGAACCAATGCATGATCCAATTAGCAACACACTAGACCTATATTGTAATGATAACAATGGACAATATCACAATATCACAATATCATCGAGTTATGCAATTGGTGTGGTAAAACAATCATCTTATATGTGTAACTTTCACGACTTAATTCATGAGATTACCAAGTTGGCTAAAAAGTGATGGAATTAATTTTAGGTTGATGTATTTCATGCATATGAAGTTTCAAAAGTTCAAGATTTTCCAAATCTTCAAAGTCAAACTTGATAAATTATTCAACAAAAAGATATTTATGTTGTGATTTGGTTAGTGGCAAATAGTTCCTAAGGGGAAAATCAAACATTTTTTTGAGGTGTAGAAGGCATTGATTTGAAATTGCCCCAAACATACACTCCACATTAAAATTAATGTTTTGGAATGCAAAAACCATACATTATTGGAGAAAGTGCACAAACTATGGTGGTAAATGTTAAAAACCTTGGATTCCTTTGGAGTGAAGTAATTAACACTATAAACTACTCATTAATCATTTTTCAACTTAGGTATACAAGGGGGTAACTCATTACTAATGTTTATTTCCAAAGTAAAGTTCATCTCCTAGTTTACAATTGTATCCCAAATGAACAATGACTGATGTTTGGTTTGGATTACTTTTCATCTAATCATAATTTATAAACATTGATTATATATTTGGCCTTATCATTTGGTCTATTACAAACAATTGTTATTGATACAACTTCCATCTATGTGCCTCTTCACCTTCAATTTTCAAATGTACACACATGCTTATCTTGTTAAACCTCGAGCATTTCAATGTCTATTTTGCTCAACCTCAAGGGTTTGTCATTGCAAGATAGGAGTTTCACATGTGTAAGTTCCACAAATGTTTCTACACATTTTAACAATCTCTTTGTGTTTGGAATGCAACAAGTGGATTAATCATTATTTACATGAAGCAAGTTTCATTGTTTATGTTTATGATCTTAATTTTTACATTTTCATGGAAGGCAACCTAGTTTTGTTGCTTTTCATCTATGTCAATTAACGTGTTCCCAACTCCTTCAAGGATTCAAATATGAGTCCCAAATAGAAAACAATGGAAAAGCAAGGAATTAGGGCACGCTCCCTAGCTCGCAACACTTTGGAGGGGTGGAGGGGTGTGTTGGAGCTCTGAGATGGGACTAGGAATAATTGACAACCTTCACTTACTCACATGGGCTTGCACAAAATCAACACAAGGTGATTAACGCATAGTTGGAGCATTTTTGGTGCTAGGACGAGCCCCGGGCAACTTAGACTCACAAGACTAACCGTGGCCCAGCTTAAGGGAAGCACCACCTTCCCCTTTATAGTATACTCCGCGCCTCTCCACGAGGCTTGCAGCCAAATGACATTTATTCCCAAGACTCCCAAATGGGAGTCTCAAAATTGCCAAAGTTGGGACACCCATAACTTTGGCTTCAAACCTAGGATTGAGATGTGGTTTGAAACAAAGTTATAGCCTTCATAAAAAAAAATTCAATGGTATGTTGTAAGCCACCTGCATGTAAGTAAATTAGGTTGATTCCCAACTTTTAATGGTTGGGAGTCAAATTGCCAATTTGACTTTCGACCTTTCTTTTGGCCATAACTTGTGTTTCAAATGTCCAAATGGTCATGCAAGCCCATTTTAGATATTTAATTTTCAATAAATTTCCAATGATATAAAAAACTTCTTAATCCATTGGGTTTTGACCCTTGTAATTGCTCTCTGAACATTTGGGAGTTCTCTGGGACTCTAATTCCCAAAGTGGGAGTTCCCTTGGGAGTGTGCGGGCCTATTTTCTCACCCTTTCTTGCACTCCTGGGAGCATGCGACATAACTTTTGAACTTCCCTCTTAGCCTGCAACCTTGCAACCCCTTGCTTTGGTCGCAAGCTCAAGGTTAAGGTTGCGACATCAATGATGTCATGATTACATTGAACCATACTACCAAAATTAACTTGGTTATGGAGTTGTGTAAATGTTTTGACATGACCATCATGGAATGCCTTGTTTTGTATATGGGCATTCAATTTGTGTACATGCATGCAGGGATTTCAATGGCTTATGAATGTTACATTTGTAAGTGTTTTCGCGATTTTAATCTAGCAGATTGTTTTAATGTGTCAACTCCCATGGACCCTAGCACCAAGCTAACCATTAACCTGGCAACTTCACTTATTGATGCCACATACTATTACATCTTCAAAATTTGCAAATCCCAACATTGCTTTCTTCTTTGGTCTCATTTCACAACTTATGAGTTTTCTTCATGAACTTCATTTGGGCATAGTTTTGCATATTATTCATTACCTCAAGTTTTGCAATTCACTATCAACAAGGGGAATTAATCAAGCCATCATGTTATTTTGATATTGATTTTGTTGGAATATTGAAGGCATAATATTTACTATTGTTTTTGTTTTTCTCTTGGGTGTTTTGGATTAACAAATGTCAAACATAAGTGGCTCAATCATCAACAAAGGCTTGATGTCACACCCTTGTTGAAGATACAAGAGAAACACAATGATTTAGACATTTGCTTGGTGAAATGGGTGTTATCACATCAATTATCATTTCCTACAATAATTAGTCATGCATAGACATGGTGAAGAAACAAGCTATGCTCCAAACGTGCACTAAACACATTGAAGTTCAATGTCATCTCATATTTGACTACAATATAAAAAAGAAAATAATCTAGTTAGAACCTGTTTGTTCATTTGACTAAGTAGCAAACGAACTAACCAAACCACTAAAGCAAAACTTGTTTTGCAAAAGTAAGAAACACATTCAAGTTGATAGAAAGAGAAGAACAATAATAACAACGATTATTTGTTCAATGAATAATTATACTAAGAAAAACCAAACTAGCTCAATGTGAAACACAACTAAAATATCACACAACTAAAATCTCACACAAACTAGTTCATTGTGAACACAAACCAGGAGCAACTCAGTGTGAACACAACTATAATCTAATGTGGAGTAGCTGAGCACAAGCCATGCAATTTAGTGCTAAATCTAATTGCAAGTTATGCTAGTAATTGTAATAGTCCCTCCCCTTGGGGTGGTAGGGCCTAACAAACAAAACAAAAAAGGAAGACGAATTCCAAGTGCCTAATTGAAACCTACCACTACTAGCATTATATACATATAGTTGGTACAAGGGAGAAGCCCGTATCATACAACATAAATGTAAATGTATGTGGTGCGTTTTAGACTATTGCACTGAGGTTATCTCTAATGAACCCAACAAAAGAAAAAAACAAAAAAAACCACAAAAAAAAAAAGGTTTGGAGGGAAGTGAAAAAAATGGATTGGGGAAAAGCATTTGTTTATTTATTTTAGGGTTAACCGCGAAGCCACTTGTGTTTCTTCTTCTTTTGTTCATCAACAAACTGTAAGGAACACAATCACAAGCCCACCCAACAACATTTTAGACACACCCATTAGTTTGAATCAATGTTAATTAGACCCAAAAAAGTTCTTAAACCCTAAACCCTAAACCCCAATTTAGCTCAGTAGAAAATTTAGAAGCTACCATTGAAAAACAACTTGTGATTCAAGAGTTTAAAATCAATCAAAGAGAGCTTATTCTTATTATACCCACCACCACCACCACCTCTAGCCATCTACAAAATTGGTCCCAAAAAATTTGTAACAAAAAAGAACAAAGGGAACAACTTCCAAGCATTCCAACTTAGTGAGAGATTATAAAATTTACCATTTTCAGAAAAGCTCGGAATGCTAACACTGCAGCATCACGCATCCTGCATTTAATTTCAGCAAGAAACATTTCAAAATGTTTTTGTCCATTTTATTATACACCATTTATACACACGGATATACCAAGTCTTTTTTCCCTTTGGATGTGTACATTGAACAAAAACCTTGGGAGTTTTTAAACTACAATATGGAAGTCTATTTATTTACAAGGGATGAAAAGAAGATCGAGTTGTTTACCTAGCATCCCGCCACATAAGAGTAATTGTTCTACCAGCATGACTTCTGATGATGCATTGTATTATTTGACCACTCACGGGTATCTCAATCTGCCACACATAAAATCAGAATTTAATCTCGTATAATAATAAGTATAATAAGTATTATCTATGTTGATTGATGAGATCATGAACATGGTTTTTCTTTTCCAATATTTTGATCTTGAAAATTGGGTTAATTTTTTCCAAAAGATTAGCAAAACTAGCCAAAGCAAAACTTGCAAAAAAAAAAAAAAAACAAAAAAAACAAAGAAAATGACAAAATTTTGTTGAAACAAAAAACACTCAACTTAAAGCACATGGAGAAATTTCTCAATGCATTTGGAGGGCACTTTATATCCTTGAATATTGCTCTTAGAAAAGAAGAGGAAAAAATTAAAAGATGGGAGTCAATGGGTTTAGGGGAAGGGGAAGTTGTGTAACAACATACAAATGCATCAATTGCATATTTTTCATTAATAACTTGTCGTGAGCCATTTCGGCGTAACTCATAAGTAGAGCGGCGAAGAACCAATGTGGCAAGCTCTTGTGATTCCTCAGATGTTCCTTCCTGAAAGGATAAATGCATTTATTGTGTCATATTAAACCCTAAACCCTAAACCCTAAAGGTTATGCCAATTGTCTACTATTACTCACCAACCAACTTGGTGTGATTTTGGGTAAATTCAATTTCACACACAAAAAATTTCAGTCCCTTGAAAAACCTTTTTTTTTTTTTTGGTAAAACACAATGCAAGTGCGAGTAGGAGAAGGCTTAAAAAAAGTGTATATAAATATGGACCTGAAATTGCACATCAAATGATGCATAATTGTTTGCAATGTAGTTGTCAATTTGATCTTTCATCATTGGATCTGCAAACATGGCACCAAAAAACAAAACCCAACATGCTCTGATGAATTTGATGGGTTTAGGGTTTAGGGTTTATGGACCCGATTTTAATTTTTAAGTTTAAATTTTAGTTTAAATTTTTTTAAGTTTAGGTTAAATTTTTTTTTTTTGCAATATAATTTCTCAATTGTTAAAAGGCGGATCTCAGACAGACCTTGAGATATTGATTTTCCATCATTTGCCACCACCGTCACTACCTCTCCCTGCACACCGAAAACCATGTCAAACCCTCTCTAATATTATAATATGCAATAATATGCAATAATAATAATAATAATAATAATAATAATAATAATGATAATAAAAATTGAACCCTTTTTTGAATATTGTAATGCCAAATTTAAAAATAAATTGAACCCTATTTTTGAATATATTGATTTCCCAGCTTCCCTTTGACTCAATGGATATAATTCACTCATTTTTCTCTTGCGACAAAGATAATAGAGGGTTTTTTTTTTAGGGTTTTTACTTGGCGACTATGTTCATCCATCGGTACACAATTGATCATCACTTTGCTCTCACAGTCATCCGCGGTGATCATATACTCTGGTTGTCCTGCTCCTGTGTAATTTACCCCAAAAAAAATAGAAATAAAAATAAAATTGTCATCTTCTTCTTTGATTAGTATTTGAATTAAGAAATTAATATGTATCTTAGTATATTTAATTTTATAAAATTAGTTGAATTTACAATACAAAAGAAAAAAATTCCATATATTTCCACAATTTTCCCCAAGTTTTTCTGGTTTTAAAAATGACAAAACATTTGTCCCCAAACAATAAAAATAAAAATAAAAATAAAAATAAAAATCGCTGCTTACACTGCTGCCCAAGGATCTAGCAAACAAGTTACCTACCATCAATGATAACTCGACTGCCATTTGGTAGTTCCCGAATCCACTACAAGTCCAATAAGCAACAAACCCAATGATCCAAAACCACCCAAAGTCAGATTTTATTTTTTCTAATTTATTTATTTATTTAATTAAAAAATATTAATATTATTTTTCACTTGTATTTTATTTTTATTTTTTAAAGTTTTTTTAAGTGCACAAAGGTGCTCATTTTCTCAAACACAAGAGTTACAGAATTTAATTTAATTTAATTTAATTTTTTGTTTTTAATTTTCTTTTGTTGCTATAAAAGTTCAGGTTGGTGGTTCTTTTGAAAATAAGAACCTGGAAGATGCAAAGAGAGGTGCCATTAACAGAGTGACCACATGCGGTCAATCGGCCACCCAAAACAGCATCACCCACAATTGTTAAGCCCTCGATTCCTGGTAAAGGATCACCACCTTCTGCCAAAACGAAAAACCTCACAACCCAATATGTCAGTCAAGCCACAAATTTTGATATCAATCTCATGCATGATGTGTGCAAAGTATATAAAAATCTCAAGATGGACACATGTAATAACATCAACAACATTTTAGCATCATCAATTTGGTCCTCAAAACATGATGTAATCACCTTCTTGAATGCTTAAGGATGTGGGTTCTGATTCTTCAGCCAGAGTACCCAGCTGAGGACCAGGATTGAATCTATCGAATTCAGAGTCTTGCTCCTGGTTACTGGGAAGTGGTAGCTCATCGCCCTCGGGATCACTGAAAAAACGCTCTGTTGCTGCTGCTGCTGTTGTCTGGTCACCCATTGACTCATGTGGAACAAGTGCTCGTGAGTTTTGGTGTTGTCTGTTTTGTGAACCAACCAGTCATCACCCCGATCGTCATTTCCTTAAGTTAGATGCTATGCAGTATATATATATACAAAAGGAAGGATTAGTGAACATTGTAACCAGGGTAGCGCATCTTCCTGAGAGAGGTCTGTTGGTTCTCTCTATCACAAATTTCAAAAAGCTCAAATTTGAAGATCCACCACATTCAAAGTCTTTGATACTTTCAAACTATTGGCAATTTCAGTTATTTCTGTTTGTTTTTTTTGATAACCAGCTTTTGCAAATGGACTGACTGACACAATTGATGGAGAATAATAATGGGTTTTTGGAGCAGCTCACTCTTGATCAATGAAGTCCTTGTGTAGTAGATTATTGTTGTTGTTGTTGTTCCCAATTGGTCCATCCTTGTGAGGAGAGGAAGAAGCGCCTCGTTCCCAATACACTTCTGCCTCTCGTTTGGGAGTTGGTGACTTTGGTTGTAGTGAAAACGAGGGTACTATCTCAAACCCATTCCCCTGATCACAAAAAAAGGTCTTGTTTAGTACATTGCAGCCTCTTGACTTTTCTCAAATGGTGTTAGTACCCGCAAACATCTCATGGACAAAAAACCCACATTTCAAGTTCTAGACTCTTGAGTAAGTCAATAGTACAGGCAAAAACTTCAAGTGTTGTTCCTTCGATTTTTCTCAGTTCTCTAATACATATGCACAGCAAAAGTGTCAGGGAAATTTTACTTTGTTTCACAATGGAAATGTGTGTTTGCATATGAATTTAATCTGATTTAATTTAATTTTAAAATTTTGTTTTGGTCTGACAAAACTAGAGAAGAACACTAGACTGTTTGCTTTAGCTTTAGAATGGACCAAACTAATTTGGTAAAATTTGTTAGTACTTGAAATGGAGGTGACTGGGTCGGAGGAGTATAGTGTCGGAGAGGCTGAAAGGAAGGCTGATATGGTGTGTAGTACTCAGAGTCCTTCACCTTTGCCTGCATCCACAAAAAAAATTTCCTTGTAAATTACACTCATACAATTTCCTTCATGTCTGAGCAATTCTTTTCTTTTATGGTATTTTGGTTCCAAGTCTTTCTTTCACTTGCAGGCATTGGAGCGAGAAATAGAGGAGGAGCTGAAGAAAAAACTGGGCACTCAAAGAAAGTAAACAGAAGAGCTGCAATGAGTGAAATCCAAAACCTTGTACAGCTCCAACTCAGAACGCAATCTCTGTACCAGTATCTGCACAGATTTAAACCATAATTTTCTCACAACTAAGTTAATATCAGAGCGCCTTCCTTCCTATCACCAATTGCTAAAGGAATTGGATAAATAGCAGGGAATTGTCATCGAACGCAAAGCTGTAGTCTGAATGCAAATTGCTCCCATGACTTTACTTACCCCACTCAAATGTTTTCAGCCGGAGTGAGAAACAGGAGTTTCAAAGACAATTGTGTTGGAAATCCAAGAAAATTCAAAAGCGCATTTGATGCAAATGATTCAGAAGCATCTATTTGCATCTCTGGGTGGTGCTGCTGGCTGGTCAGATATCTTTGACTCTCTGATCAGCAAAGAAATTGTTATGAAACTAACCTTGATATAGCTAACCATGGAATGGGCATCCGAGACAGGTGGTTGCAATTCAAACTCAGTCAAGAGCGGCATCAATGACTGAACATATGTCATCCTATCTTGCTCTGCCAACTATATCACACACACCCACAGCCAGGAACCAACCACCCACACCCATTCTTCAGTGTACAAAAAATTCTGACATGACCCAGTGCAAGCTCAAGGTTTATCAAAGCTCAACACAAACAACAACCCAACAACAAAATTTGTAACCATGAATAAGCCTGGCATTTAAAATCTCAAAGCCACATGATTTAGCCTGGCAAAAATCAAGATGATGATAAATTGGGGGTTTTTTATTTTGTTTTCAAACTCTCAACCTGAACAGCATATGTTAAGCGGATGTTTTCTTCAAGGATATCTTGCCGGTATGACAAAGCTTTGGAAGCTGCATCTACGAGTGCTTGTTGCATCTGATCATATGCCTGTCATTCACAAAACCAACACCAATTGTTACTAAGTCATAGTAACTCACTTATGACAAGTTTAATAAGAGGAGATTATGAAATTTTCTGAAGAATACATTGGAGAACAGTCTGCTGGTGTGATTTATGTATGCAGTAAATAGACTTGAAGAAGCCTGGTGTAGAAATCATACCAGTCGCAGCTCTGCAACCCGTAGCTCTAGTATTCTTTTCTCACTGATGAGTTGAGCCTCCTGCACATGCCAATTGCACAACTTATTAACCTAAAAAAGAAATCAGATAAAAAAAAACAAAAACCCGTCAATGGGTTCTTCTCATCACCCAACCAAACCAAAAATGGAGAGAGAAGACAGAGAGAGGAGTGCAATATCATTAGGGTTTAGGGTAGTTGTGCAACAGAAGAAGCAGGATTTGGGATGGGGGATTTGCAGGAATTTTTGTTTGTGCCTTGATTGAAGCTTCTGTGAGTCGTTTGCGTAACTGGGCGTTGACATCATCATCATCATCTAAGATCCTTGAATTCATCACCATCATGTCCTGGGTGGGCAGCAATTTGCAAGAGGCAGCAAGCTTTTTTTTAATTTCAGAGCATATTGATCCAGATCCTAGCAAAACTTGCAGTTTTGTTTGTTGTGAGTTTTTTTCACATCTGAATATCATGTAACATAAACTGATACTGAAATCACAAATCTCGCATTTCGTGGCATTTTCATCAGCACCCATTTGTTTTTTTGGGGTGCAATGTGGGAAGAGTGATTGATACAAATATTGTGCTGAAATCTCGAAGAATTTGTCAAGAAATTTTGTGAAGAATTTGCTAAGAGATTTTGTGAACAAATTTGTTTCTACACTTAGACCAACCTGTTGATTGTTGGTGAAAATGTTGGTTGTCTCCGTGGGCATCTCAGACGAGAAGAAGCCTTGTTCTTGTCCCTCTTCACTTTGTGATTGTTGCTGCAATTCTGTTTCACGGTATGATGATCTCTGATGCTCCCTCCTGTTGCTGCATCATTATTCACACGATCCACCTCTGAAATTGTTGAAGAAAAATTGTGAAATAAAAGACAAAGAAGAAGAAGAAGAGCTACAGTTGTATTCTGTAAGGGGAGCTTAGAGATGCAGATTCCTGTTAAAGAAGAAAAATTGGGCAAAGAACCAGCCACAGTAGGTTGCATCTATCTGTAGGACAGACCTTGAAGAAGGAGAATTATACTGTTGAAGAAGAGGAAAAATGTGCAGAGAGTCAACAATAGTAGTTGCATCTGTAGAAGGAGCTTTGAGATTGAGAAAAACTGTTGAACAATGAAGAAAAATGTGCAAAGAAGAAGCCAGCAACAGTAGTCACATCTGTAGGAGGAAGAGCTTGGAGAAACTGCTGAAGAAGAAAAATAAGCAAAAGAACCAGCCACAACAGTTGCTGCATGTGTGGAAAAGAACTTAGAGATGGAGAAAACTGTTGGAAGTGGCTGGGAACATAGTACTAGAGAGAAGGTTCATGAAAACCACCTACATGTGAGGAGTGAGTGAGCCAGATGTCGATGGGTTTGAGAGCTGATTGCTGCCGTTGTTGTGGTTGTTGTTGTTGTTGTTGCCATTTTGCATGGCTTGCTGTTGCATCCCATGTTGATGATGTCTGGCACTGTGGTAAATTCCATTCTTGGTCAGTAGTGCTGCTGCTGCTGCTGAGGAAGATCCATTGGCAACAACACCAGGCGCATGACCACCGCCATTGCTGCTTAGCATGTTGTTGTGCTGCTGCAGTGCTGTGGCTGATGAGGTTGATGCATCACTAGGCGATGTCGAGGAGCTGATTGATGTTGCACCATTTGCATACTCTGCAGCAGATGATAACAGAGTAGAGGTTGGCTGCAGCATTCCCAGACTGCTGCTGCTGCCACCATGACTGACACCGCCATCACCATCACCTTGGTATTGGCCGCCTTCTGCTGCTGCAGCTTCTGCTTCTGCTTGTGCAGGGTTGTACCTAGGGATTTGTGAGCGTGGTGGAGATAACATGTACACCCAGCTTGCATCTTGCTGGGTAGTAGACCTAATCACCTCTGCAGATTCTTGCTGCTGCTGCTGCAGCATAGTGGCGGAATCTGCTGTTGCTGCAATCGACTCTACGTTGCCGTGAATATCCATCACAAGCTGCTGCTCCCGGGGCTAGTCTCATGCCCACACACACACACACACACACACATACAGTTCGCAGCAGCAGCAACGCATTCAGGTAAGCTCTTCATGCAAATTTTGGTCGCGACATGACTAGTAGTACTCAGACAAGAGATTCAAGAGATTCAAGAGACTCAAAGGATTTGCACTCTGCACGCACTCTTCTTCTTTTTCTTCTTCCACAAGAGCTACAAGTTCAGTTATTCTAGTATGCAGATGTGCACAGAAGATGGATCGTGCGCGAATGTATAGAGATTGTGCTGACCTGCGACAGCTTGGAGCTTCGACTACTTTGTTTAGGAGCGCCTCTGCTGAGATCTAGAGAGTCTAGCTTGTTTTGAAGCTCTGCCACCGGACCTGAAGGTGCTGGGGAGGAGGAGTAGTAGTAGCCGCGTGCTGCATCAGCTGCAGCTGTAGCTGCTGTTGGCGACGACAACGACGACATGAGATGCGGACGGCGGCCTGATCGACTTCCCATATACGTCCCTGGCGTTGTCGATTCTTCCTCTGCAGCAACCCCATGAGCGATGGCCCCGCGGTACGCCATTTCTTCCGCGTCGTCAAAGGAGTTCGGATTCTCACGGGTCTCCTGCGCGCAGCTCCCTGCTCCTCATGGGTCGACCCGCAAGCGCACCGATCTCAGGCTCTTGTAGTCGTAATCCTTACTACTCCAAGCCTTCACACAGGAATCCGCCAAGGTTTGGGCTTCCCGCAACGAGAATCATCTGCGAAGCTCAAACCGGCGTGATCACCAAGCCTCTTCACACAGGAATCCGCCAAGGTTTGAGCTTCCTGCAACAAGAATCATCCGCGAAGCTCACACCGGCTTGATCAAGCTTCACAAAACTATAACAGAAAATTCACAGCTTCCGCCGATCTCTCTCTCTCTCTCTCTGTGTCCGCCGAAAAGGAAGTTCGCGATCAAGAACAAGAGGAGAAATTATGAGAGTTCACGACATGGATCCTGTGCATCTCGAATTACAGTACAATTGGCAGATCCGTCGATCTCCTGTGTTCTTCTTTCTGCAGCTCCTGGAATTTGGTTCATGGCCGGAGATTTCGAGAGTTGCAAGCACGTCTCTCTCTCTCGACTGACACTGATCCAAAACAGTTCTGGCACCAAAAAACAAAAGAACAAAACCAGAAAACAAAAGAAAAAACAAAAAAACAAAACCGACAAAAAACTGTTCCTTGCTGATTGATTGCTTCCCAGCAGCAAAAAACCACAATCCAAGAAAGTTATCGGCGATGGTGACTCAGTCAGTACTTTGCACAAAGGACGATCGTGCACGTCCGGCTCGACTCGACCAGACCAGACCAGACTCAGACCAGATCAGACCAGCTGCTTCTTCACGCTGCTCGCTGCATCATTTTTCTTCAAAAACAATTCCCACCCGTTGCCAAATAAAAAACAAAAAATCGCCCATCACGAAATTTCTTCAAAGACGCCCGCAGATCAATTGGCAGATTCAAAATAAAATAAAATTCTTCAGCACCGGTCTTGTGCGCGGAATTCGGCGCGTCGTCTCTCGCGTGCGCGGAAGCTCCTCTCGCGTCGTCCGCGCGACGACGTCCTGTTCCCAAGATGCGAGCGAGCCTTCCGTCAGTTCCCTCGTTACCGACTGGACCCGTGATAACACCGGGCAGCCTTCTGAATCTCCACCCGTTAAACTATCCCACCCCCCCCCCCCCCCCCCCCCTCCCCCCCAGGTGGAACTTTTCATCTTTTTACTCTATTGCTACTTTAAAAAATAATTCCATTGATTTTTTTTTTAATTTTTTGATTTTGGGAAATTATATGAGATTTGATGAATCAAAATGAAAGGTGGTAAAAAAAATTTCATTTGATTATGTTATCATTTCGAAAGACAAAATATTGAATTAATAAAGAATCAACACATTTTCAAAAATTCATATTTATTTTAAAATTATAAATAAGAAAACATGTCACATACTTGAACAATTATAAATATAGATATGGTTTCATGATTAGCTTTATTTTGATTTGGTTTTTAAAAAATAAAATAAAAATTAACATCATATTTTGGTTTTCTCCACTAGGTGGTTGTTATGAATTGAAAGCCCATTTCTCATTTTTGTTGGTCTTACTTTATTTTTGCCAAAACTTTCCACACGATAATAATATCCAAGTTTTCAATTTCCATTTTGCAATTGTTTATGTTTCAAGACTTTCCTTATTTCCATTAAAAACATGTTTAGTAGTTGGCCATTAGCTAGGCATCCATTCCACATGTCTACTTATCACACTATTTAGTGTTAAAAAAAACACATTTTTGATAATCTACTAACATGAGAAGTTGACACTAATGTAAATGTGTGCATATGTTTAGCTTTTTTAGCTGAAAACATGTAAAAAAAATGCCTTGATAAAGTTGTAACATAGAAATTCTAATTACACCATAAGTAATACACATCAATTTAATTCCCACATATTTAAACTAATAAATATTTGCCATCGTAAGAACATGTCATCACCAGGTTTTTTTGTAAAAATTAGAATTTTAATATAAAAAACTTGTGCTTTCCTTTTAAAAGAAAAAATAGTCAATCTTATACATTTTTTTTTAATTCCAATTTTTTGTTGAAAAAATGTCCCCAAAGAAAAAAGAGGAAAAAACTTATCACCTATATATATAGGCATTTGTTGGCATAAGTACTAATCTAACAAACCCAAATGAAAGGGAATTGAATACTCACTTTGCATGTGGTTCTAAGTCAAGCTCAGCATAAGGCCATGTTGTTTGTTATCTATATAACAACCAACTTGGTTATAGTAAAGATCATGAAATGATGATCAATCCCTTAAAAAGAAGTTGGGTATGTTGGGCTGGAGTTGAGTTTCCCTCGCAAAGATGGAACCCATGTGAACTCATTTGAGGTTCATCCACAAGTGAGTCACAAAAGGCTTGCAATGGATGAATGGACAAATGGATAGATAGATAGATAGTGTAGAATAAATTAACCTACCATCCATGTCAAATTCATTTGGGGTTCATCCACAATTGAGTCATATGGGACATCCAATATATGGATGGTGCAATGTAAGCCCCCCCCCCCAATGGAACTTTGCTTGGTGACCTATTCCAAAAGGAGACAAGTTATGCCTTCATGGTTCAAGGTCTTAAACAAAAGTGAGAATAGAGGCAAACTTGCTTGACAACATGCTAAACACCACCATACCATACCAACTTTGTGGGCACCTTGCACGAGTTTGGGTATCTTTGAAACTCATTATTGCTTTTAAACCTTAAGGTTGTAGCAAGCCAATTTTTTGGGGGGGGGGGGGGGGGGGGGTTTCAGCCCAAACTTTGATCACCTATTTGCATCTTTGTATAGTTGGAAATTGTATTTTTAAGGTCAAAATTAGACAAATTTTGGCTCCCCCGCCCCAAAAAAAATTTATAAAAAATATAAAATATAAAATAAATAAATAAATTGCAAGAATCCTTTAGGGTTAACTTTAGAATGTTAAATCTAGGTTACTAGAAAATTTTAAGTGAGCTACTATGATAGTCCCTAACCCCATCCAACTAATTATGTGAAACTATTTCAACTCACTTCACCCAAGGGAAAAAAAAACAAAAAAAAAACAATTTTTTAGGGCAATTGATTAAAAAATGATATATATTTTTGGTGGGGTGCCACTATTTTACATCACGTACTCCCATCAGGGCATGGGTTTAGGCATTCCCGAAAGAAGTGCCCCCTCGGCCCCCGAGGGGGCACTTATGTTGGGAAACGGCCCCGCCCACACCACGCCTCAGGCGATACCATACTCATAAGAGGCTTCCAATGGATTCCATCATGATGATGATGATGTGCTTGCTGGTGACTAATTTGCCTTACAAAATCTTAAGAGTCAGGTTTGCAATGGAAAAACATAACCTGGAAAAAAGGCCAAATGTGAGCGGTGGGGGCCAATGTGAAGGCAAGACAAAGTACACAAACAAATTCAGAACTCCGTATTTTTAATATGACCATAAGCTTCACAATTAGAATCTCTCTCTCTCTCTCTCTATATATATGTATATATGATCACCATCTTTTTATATATTTTCATATATATTTGTATATTGCTATATATGTGTTGGTATGTGTATATATATATACTTTGAAAAGAGCTCTTGTGACCAAAAGCCTCTTCCTTATGGCAAAGCTATTGTCTCCTTTTGAAGAGATAGATTTTCTCTAGAAAGTGTGTCATATAATATCTATTATTATCATGGTCACCCATTTTAAGGAATATAAACCAAGTTAGTGGGACCACAACCATAAAAACAACTTCCGAGCTCAAAAAATTGTCATACTAGTACAAGATTTCCAAACATCCTACTACATATATATCTCTCTCTATTTTAAACCTACCCAAAGGTTCGTCTACTTTTGGGTGGGAGTTCTACTAGGGTTTAGTGTGGTGGTGATAGTACAACCATCTCATCACCAACCTCACAATAATAGTAACAAAAATTGATGATAATCGTAATATTAGTTGCACAAGTTGTTGTTGCCATTACCCAAGTTTCACAAGTATGATACAATTAAGCATGAATACCACACACACACACAAACACACACATTACCAGCTCAGTTCTTTTCAAAAACATCATGAATCTATTCTACTCAAGCAATATGGCGTGCAATGCGCACTTCTCAAGATATTATTCTTCAATTTAGCATCATAGTTTGTTTCAAATTATTTCCTCAAAAGTGTGGTCTCGTGTATATAGGTGAGAAATTAGAGGTGAAGCCCTTCCACATTCATGTGGTTGGTACCAACACATTGGGATCCATTAAAGATAATCAATGTAATCCATTGAGCTTTAGGATGCACTCACAACCAATAAAGAAAAGGATTGCATGATGCTTGCCCCCTAAAGTAGGTAGCCCTTACTCCTAGATCTCTAAAATTGAGAAATTAAATTTTTTTGCAACCTATAGGTTTTTGTGGCCACATCAAATTTTTCTTGAAATTAAAAGCTAAAAACCTAAATAGAAACCTACATTTAGGGTTTAAGGTTCAACCCTAAATTGTATGCTTCTATGTTTCACATTTCCTTTATAAGAACTCTTGAATTTGGGTTTAGACTAGGGCCAATTTTGGCTTCTTCTTGTGGCTAGTTTGAAAGTTTATTTTAAAATAATTTTAATTTTTTAAGATTCTGCTGTTCTCATCATGTTTTCAAAAGGTTCCCATGGTCCTCCATGGTTTTTTCTTATTAAATTCCCAAAGCGTTCCCCAACATATTCTTGAAAGGAACAATGGGAAAGAACATGAGGATGAGTTACTCAACAATGTTTTCCACCTTCATGGGTCGTAATTGGGCATCTATTCAACATAGGAAACAAGCTAAAGGAACATCACAACATGTTTGTGTAAAAACCCATTTTAATGCTACCATTGAATATGCCTTACATATTAAAGCTTAAGGCTAAGACCCATGACTTCAAAACTTTAGAACTTCTACATAGGACCTAAAACCTAAAAAATCTTAAATACTATCTAAACCTAGGAGACTTACCCATACATAACCTTAAGAACCGGACCAAGACCAACAAACCAAACAAATACCTCTCTTAGAAGATAGATACTTGGATGATCCCCTAAACATATGAATGGGTGAAAATGCAATTGAGTAGGTCACAAGAAGAGAAGTTTGTTACACAATTTTGATTGTTTTAGATATTAGAAGTGCTAAGATAGCATCTTATTTAGTTAGTGGATTTTTTTTAAAAAAAATCAAATCCTAGGGTAGGGTTGAAGGACCATGGTTTGTAGGTCCACCTTGGGCACAAACTTTGATATTCCCAATGAGCCTGACAAAAGCTCTCCTATGTTTTTGCAAAAGCTTACTTTTGTGCATAAAAGCACTCACCCCCTCACAAGCTCATCACCACCACCACCACCACCACCATACCTAGTTAGTTTCAACTTCAAACATTAAAAAATTGGACATTGAGTTCCACAATCCTTTGTGAAATGTGCCTTTGGAGTTGTCCAAGAGATTCTTTCTTCTCCTCATAGTACTACTCTATTTGGTGTCAGCCAACTAGCCTATATACTTGGTGGCCTTTGGTTCTTGGCCTAGCCTACTCAAGCAAGGATATTGTGTTGAGATTCATTATAGAATATAGGGATTTTGGCCCCTAGGTAATAATAATAATAAGTCTATTTTGTGAAACTAAAAAAACTTGAACTCAAATTGGGTTGCAATCCCCTTTTAAATTTCTTAGTTGTTTAGTTGTATACATATAAGCTTATCTAATAAATAGTGCAATAATCAAGCGTGCGTTTAGGTTATGACAATTTAACTTTGGGGAAAAATTATGTGATATATTGTGATGGTGTTAAGTGCATGCTCTTTTGTAATTTTAACTCAAGGAATTACCATTAGTTAAGTGATCTACTGCTTACATTATAATTGGTTGCCAATTTGTTGGTTCCCCTCCTCCCAAATAAGTTGGGTTTAAGGAATCAATTGTGTTTTTAGCTTAGAATCAATTCAAGTGTGAACAAGATTCAAAACTATTTAGTGTTTGAAATATAATTTCAAGTTTGTGAGTTCTCTCAATATTTTAAAACACATGATTTTTTTAATTAAAAATTATTAAAAAATTTATTTATGTGTTATATTTATTTTTTAAAATTCCCAATAGATTTGTGTGTTGTGATTTCTATTTTTGTGTTCTAAAGCTTAGATTTAAATTGTAAATGAATCATATTTAAAAATCATCACAAGCCTGGTATTGCCTTAGGTCAAGATATATTCTAACTTTCATATAATAAAAATAAGACCTATTATTATTATTATTATTATTAATATTACATAGGGGGCCAAAATCTCTGAATCTACTATAATAACTCTATAATTAACCCTAAAGGAGATCTTCAAAAGGAGATTTGATAACCATGTCCCTTGGGAAGAGAGCCTGAGTTAGCTGCACCTTCTCCTCCTCCTCCTTCTCCTCCTCCTCAGAGTGCTTAAATTTTATTATTGACTCTTGTTGTTGTTGTAGGGTTTAGGGTTTAGGACTACTTACAAAACCACAAATGTAAAGTAGTTTTTTGCATAATTTCTATATTGAAATTTTGTCACCTCTAAATTAATATAAATTTTAAAGCCAAATTTAAATTTCAAATTTTGAATTTGAATATACAAGTAGAGAGTAGTTTGAACTCTTGGACATGCAAAAAAAGATGCTTACTCCAAAACAAAAGAACTCCAGAGGAAGAAGAAGAGTACAATTATATGATAAAAATTTATACTACAAATCTCTCACCCAAACCCACCCTATGTCACATACCCATATGTATGTATGTATGTAAGGAAAGATGTGGAATGATGATGGATGCAATATGACCTATATATTTTAGGGTTTTGGATGACGAGTTTAGCTATTATTATTAGTTTTCATATTGATGTTGAAGGTCTAGTAAAGCATGTATTGGGCCTTCCAAAATTTGGAAAGTACTTTTTTTTTTTTTTTTTCATTTTTTATCCAATTTTTCTTTTCTCTATCTTTTTTCTTCTTTTACTTACTCCAGATTTCTTTTCTTTATTTTTTTTTCTTATCTTCTTTTCACTCATTTTAAATAAAAATTTCAAAATCTCTTGAATTTTAAATTCAACCTCAACAAATGATTCTAAAACCAAATTCCAATTCTAACATTAGATTCCAAGAGAATGAAAAAAAGAAGAAGAATTGAATCCTAGTGTGTTTCAAAGTGCAAAAATCTGAATATGTAAATATTTGAACTTTGAAAATGAATATGAAACACAAATCCAAGTCCACCATTTGCAAATGAAAATGTTGTAATAGTACAAAAATTGAATACGTAACTCAATCAACTCCAAACAACAAAACCCACAAACATCTTAAATTGCAGCATCCAAGCAAAGCTCAAGCAACCCACAACATCTCCAAGTCAAGTTCAAACTCCCCACAACATACAAGTAAAATTCAAGTTGCAAAACATAGGCCTTGCATCATGATTTTAACGAAAATTGTAAAGCTCGAAGGAAAAAATAAAAAGTAAAAAATTGGAAATCTAGAATCATAATTCTAAGAAAATAGAAAAATGGAAAACCAATTATACCTTTTTGTTGCATCTATCATAGGGGAAAAAAAAAATCAAAAATATGAATCAAAAGCTTTCCAAAATAGAATTTTGTCAACTTTGCATCGGAAGCAACAAGTGACTTATTAGTCCACGAAAATAAATGTAAAAAATGAAAACAATTTGAAATAAATGAAATAGCATAATTACCTTGAAGATATGAAATACAAAGTTGAATTGAGTTATGTCTACCCCCAAGCCACCAAACCATGATGATCAAAAATTGAAATCAAAAGGCTTTGAAACAAGATATAAAAAAAAAGAAAAAAAGACAAACATGGATGTGATAAAAAGGAAAATAAAATAAAATAAATACTATTAAAATTAACAAGGTAAAAAAAGGTTAAATTAAAAATACATTTGGCATTGTTGCTAATGTTGCCAATGTTGCCACATGTGCCACCAAACCAAGGATCGCCCTTGGATCAACAACATTGATTGTTATTGGGCAATTCTATAAATTGCTGAAAACATTCATGGAAGTAGTGTTTACATTGATAGGTTCAAATGGTTGTTAACCATAGATCTTCTCAAAATCCGCTCTAAGCTTTGGAAGTTCAAAATCAAACATGCGATTACAAAATTGATTGTCATAAATCTTCATAGGAAAATTTTAAAACATGACAACGTAACCAATAAAAATCAAAACTTGTTGTTTAAGGACAATGTCAATAGTAGTAACATGTGACACAACACCAAAAAAAAAGAAAGACCATCAAGTAAATCTTGAATCAATGCACCATCAAGAGGATCCTTTCGAGCAATAGAAACATTGTGACCAACATTTAGTAGAACACCATCAACAAGAACATCATTCCCATCAAAAGCATCAATAGAATGAGTAGGAGCCAGATTTTCAACATTTTCAAAGAAGAACTTCTACAAAATAATTCAAAAAATAATGATAATTTTTTTTTAAAAAATCTAAAATGATAGAATTCACCACCAATTCCCGCATGTGAAGAAACACCATCAATAGCACAACCTCTTAAAGGCAGCAACAAATCAATGAAACTTTCATGAAACTCCTACAACAAAAAAGAAATTAAAAAAAATCAAAAACCCTAAAATCTAGGAAGAAAAAGAGGGGAAAAAAAGCCTTTGTCTTATGAAAGCCATCTTTCTCCTCCTTTAAAGGTTCATCATAACAAAGCAAGCAATTACCCTTGAGTTTTTTGTTGATTATGTGTGGTAAAGTCTAGTCTTTCAAATGTTTATCAACTTGATTGTACCTACAGGCAGAATTTATTTTTTTTTTTTAAAAATGTAAGAAAGGAAATTAAATAAGAAAAGCAAGAAGTAAAATGATATATATGGAAAAAAAAAAAAAAAACTAAGGTTCAAAACAATCAAAAAATGAAACAACAAAAACCAAAAAAAAAGACTTAAAGGCAAGAACTAATTTCCCATACGAAATGGTGTCATGATGACCCGTCTCTTCCATTCCATACTCGTGTGGAACAAGTGCCTCTTCCATATGAGCAATGTTGACACCTTGCCCAATTTTGTTAAACAAATTTTTTTTCTTTCAAAGTTGAAAAATTAGAATTCAAATGACAAACCACTTGTGAAGGTATGGCATGCTCTTCTTTGATAGAAAGCACATTAGACTGTTTAATGGACTTCCCAAGACTTGCATTCCACATTCGCAAAGTTGTTTCATCACTTGCAATTTTCACATGACTATACTTGACATCGATAAAAATGTTGAGAAGGATTGTTGGGGTGACAACAGTTTCAACAATCCTTTGGTTCTACCTTTGCTTGATCAGTCCACCAATTCCTCTGATCAATGCCTAAATGCTACCATGAATGAAAGTTTTTAAAAATTAGAGAAAAAAATAAAACATAAAAACATAAACAATAAACAAAAATACAATAAATCTGAAAAAGAAAAGAAACAAACGAAACAAAATTGAAAAAAAAAGTAAGATCAAGGAAAAACACATGGTCGAAGGTACATGATGCCATCCTTTTTAGTAACTTGAAGAACAAACGAGCAAATCATGTCTACAAGACCTTATACGTTGTCTTCCTTCTCTAACATATTTGCAATTGACATGTTTGTTTCATACCCACGAAACCGCCACCATTCATCAAATGCATTTTTGGCCCAGATCTCAACATGCTTGTTGGGTTTGCAACCACCCATGTTCACATTCTCCAATTTGTTATCATGAATTTCGAGAAAGCGGGATCTCTAACACACCTCAAAAGCAATAGGATAATTGAAAAGTTGAGAATCAGAACAAGGGATAGAATCATAGATGGATGTAGAAACATCATCCTTGGGATCACAAGGAGATTGATGGCAAACAATAGTATCGGAAGAAACATGATCATCAAAAGGATCAAGATCACATACATCAAAGTCCTTGATATCCAAACAAAATGTAGGGTTATAGAATTGCAAAAATGGAATAGCAACAACATCACCAACTTCATCGTGAGCAACATCAGAAGCTTCAACATCTGCATCAGATTATATTTTGGTTTTCGGAAGGTGAGCAAATCTGCCAAAGTTCTGGAGAATTCTAAGTGTTTTCTTTTCCTTGAGTTGGGTTTGAATTTGTTTTTGGGTGTCTGAATCCTCTTGGTTGCAATGTGCAAAACTTCGATTTCAAAGTTTTGGGAATGGAGAAAGTTTTTGTTGTTTCATAAATGCATAAACATTTGCGATAAATATATGGAGATTGTTTGGGTTCACTTCCAAATGATATGTATGTTGCACATGTGTTGTGACCAGGAATTTGCAGAAAATTGGTTGAACATTTTGGGAGGATTCAAAGCTCCACTGGGTTTTTGCCTATTGCTGCAAATCAGCTGCTGGCAAGATTCAATCATTCTGGTGCTGTGAAAGAAAAAAAAGCAGCAACAAGATATGTGGAGCCTGTTGCTCCCCAGGAATTCTTCATTCATGTGACTGAAACACAAGCTTGCTCCTGAGGAATTCATTCATGTGATTGCAACACAAGTAAGACATCCTGGATACATGAATTGACACAAATGTCTATGAGTAACAAGCAAAGCTGATTTTGAATTCTTGAATTCCTTCACGAAGCCAAAGTAGTATGGTAGGATTAGCAGCAAATCATAGATCCAAATTTACCTACTCTCTCCCTGGAGGGAGGGACAACAACTGTGACTGACACACAATCAAGCAAGCTTGCTCTGTAATTTTTCAGACTCCTCTTGGAAATTGTAACCAGATCCAGCCAGACTCACTCTCTCAAAAAAAACGAATTGTTTTATGAGTAACATACAAATCAAACAAGCTCAGTGATTCCTTGGACTACACCAACAAATTTAAACTGGATCCAGCCAGACACCAACATCAGAAAAGCATGACTTCTGCATAGAGAAAGTGATGGACAATTGCATACTTTCCATTGTGACCCAGTATTTTGCCTGCAATCCTAAGCCTAAACCCTAAATCTTCACACAAATACCCACTCTCCGAAAGCTCTTTCAAAAAAAAGTGCATCAAGCATACTGGACAACAACTACCCTAATACCATCCACATGCAGAAGCCTAAACCCTAAATCTTCACACAAATACCCACTCTCTGAAAGCTCTTAACAAAGAAAGTGCACTCAATCATGAGACACAACAACTACGCTAATGCCATCCACAATAGGAGTACCCAATTTTCTGTAGTGCAACTCACTATTGCTTGCAAAACAAAACAATCAAGTGTTTGGAGACAAAAAGCCACATTCTCAAAGCAATTGCACTGAACCCCAAACCCCAAACCCTAAACCCATTTTCCATGAAGGTAAATGGAAATAGTTTGGACTAATGGGTCTCACCAATTTCAATAGCAAAAATCAAAGTCTCCCACCAGCAGAGCAAAGCTGGCTGCATAGCTCTTCACTGAAACACCAAAATTGAACTGAATTCAATGACAGCTTCAAACTTTGAGTTCTATTGAATGAATGTTGAGGAGATCTTGGTCCATGCTTTCCTTATGCTACTTCCCTTCTGCCCATGGAAACCATATTGGATAACCGGCTCATCCACATGAGAACTTATAGTAAGTAGCTCTTGAAGAATGAGAAACCCACTTCACATAAACCCTACATTCTCCTCATAAATCCAAACCCTAAATTGTGATCACAGACCCCTAACCCTAACCCTAACTGATTACGAGTATAATAAATGCCTGAAATTAGTGATTCTTTCTTTTTCCCCCGCCCCAACAAATCTTTTTAGGGGAAAAAATTCAATTGAAACCTTATTTTGAATTTTTTTTTTTTGGCACACACTTTAGTAGTTTAGAGGGGCTTTTAGTTTAGAGGGTTAGTAATATGAATATTTTAGTTATATGATATTTAAGGTTAGAAATTTAATTGAGGTTCGTAATAATTTAGTTAAATTCATTATATTAATTATTTTGTAATATGAATTTAATTGTGAAATTTTTTAATGATAAAATAATGGAAGTTTTCCTCCCAAAAAATTCCAAACCTAATTGCAATTGTGGACAAAATTATACAAGAAATAATGTCTCTTCCTTTTTCACCCACTCTTAGAGGATGGGAAGAGGGCTCTCTCTTTCTCTCTCTCTCTCTCTCTCTCTATTGCCTCCTTTAGTTGTTGTGTGCCCTAAAATATTAAAAATTTCCTGAAATAAATCAATATAAAATTTTCCTAACATATAAAAATATTCCTAAAATAAATTAATATTTAATTTCTAGGTGGAATTTTTTTATTAAAAAATTGAAAAAAAACCAAGGAATTTCTAGTGTTTATCCAATTTCAAAACATTAATGTAAATCAAATGAATAATATATTTATACCCATAATAAGTGAACCCAAGGGAGGGGGGCCCATTACAAAATACGTTGTTGACCGATTGCACACCGGCTTGTAATAATTTATCAAAGCACGAGCGAAAAAATTTCGCCTCGCTTTCCTTCTTTCCCATGATCATCGGTCGGGGTTGACGAAACGGGGCCAACAAAATGGTTGCTCTACCCAACCTTCATTCCTTCCTTCCTTCCTTCGGAAATGCTCAATTTTTCAAAGCAAAACCACTATGACTCGATCCCATCGGTAAAACCGTAGAGTTTCCAAGTGCTTGAAGGTAAAGTCCAAAGGGGTGCACTTCACCTAAAATAAGGGCCCTATAAGACGAAGCCAAGCATGGGGTCGGGGTTGAATCCGGTAACGCTTGTGCGCCTAGTGCTTTTACACGGTGTAAAAATCATGCACATTTTTATTATTTTTTAAAAATTAATTGGTGTGATATTCGATGAGTATTATTATTAATGATGTGGAAAAAATGACAATAAGGTTTTTGAAGACATAATGCACGGAGGTGAGCAATTAGGGTTTTGTAGAGTCGGTCGACTTTTTATGCTACGTAAGGTGCTCTCTAGGTACACTATTAGAGAAGAGAAACGATTGCAAGTCGTTACGCCTATTGAGAAAACCACATTTCAAGGTAAACCTTGTTATTATATGATGACCCATATATGATAACTTTGGTTGGTCGGCTATTGTAAGTAATTACTAGCATGCTCTTTAGGGGGGGGCAATAGCCACAAGTTTAGCCACAAGTTGAGTGAGTTGGTTCCTATTTGGGATTATCCTCTTCTCTCTTGGTTGGGGCCCTAGGGATGAATTTTACCAACAACCACCCAACAACACCATATACAAGAGTCCCCATGTTGTTTTTGCCAAAAAAAAAATTGTTATGTTCTTGTTACAAGAAAATTGGGGAATTTTTTTTCAATTATATATATATAATTTTAAAAACTAATAATTTGATAAAAATTTCTAAAATTTTGGGAAAAATTTTGCAAAATGTTTTTTATTCCACAAATATTGAAAAGAAACCCTTGGACAAGACTAAACAAATTGAATTACTACTTGAGTAAACTTGAGTATTTACTACTAGGGTTTAATAAGCTTTGATACATAAAAAGAACGAAATTACAAAAATGTAGTAAGTAGCAAAATAAATTGAAATTTAAAAAAGCTCAAAACACGATGCAAAAACATACATGACAAGTCTTTCATATTTGTTGAACAACCTCAAAAAACACACAAACAAAACAACATGAAACAACATCAAAGTTTTGAAGTTCAAACACGCAAAGAGATTGTGCTTGCGCAAGTAGCACACTTCTTCTTCACACTCAAATAAATGGGAGTAGTAAGTAGCATGATATATGTATACAATAGAGCTAGAGCAAAAACTATGTATGAGAGAGAGAGAGAGAGAGAGAGAGAGAGAGAAGGCTAAAGCAAAAAACTCCATGATTGTTGTTGTGCCCTTTTGGGTTCCATGATTTCAGATGATTTCCGCCTTTGGATGATGTTTTTCCCAATTTGGCTTGGCCCCACTTGGTGTTGTCATCCACATCCACATCCACATCCACCCCACTTTGGGGGGGTGGAGGAAATTGGATGAAATATATTGTATGGTTATGGTGTAGAGTAGTAGTCACTCTAAGTTATGTCACCTATGTATGTTGACAAACTAATCCTTCATTCCTTCCCTTTCTTTCTAGCTAGCTTTCATCCAATTGGTGAAGTGAAGAAAAATTTGGATAAAATCTTAGTTTTTTTTTCCAATTGGTGAAGAAAAATTCGATGAAATCTAGGCTTTTTTTCCTTTTGTGAAGGAAAATTGGATGAAATCTAGGTTTCTTTTTCTATTTGTGAAGAAGAATTGGATGAAATTTAGGTTTGTTTTCTAAAATTGGATGAAAGCAAGATAGAAACCTACAAAAAAGAAACCTCTTTCAACATGTTTACCAAAGTTCAACAAATCAAATTGAAGTTTGGCTCTTTTTTCTTTCCTTTTTCTTCTCCTAAGTTCTTCTTGGTGAAGAAATTCAAAAGAAATTTAATAGAGAAAGAATAATTAATACTTATTAGAAGTGACCTTTGAAGTTTGAAAATCTATTATTATTAAGTAATTGCTCTAAATTTTTTTTTTGGGGAGGGGTGGGGGGGTCTTCTTCTCCCTTCTTCTTCTTCTTCTTCTTCTTCCTAAAGAAATTCAATGAAAGAAAAATAAAAATAAAATTATTAGCTCATTTATTTATCAAACAAAAGCTACATACCTCATTTTTATTACTCACCTTTGGTCAAGATAGAAATTAATGGTTTAAAAAAAAATTTAAAAAAAAGGGAAAAAAAAACCTATGCTAATGATGGAAGAATTTTACTTGGTCATATTTAATTGGTGACCCCGAAAAAAAAAAAAAAAAAACACTAAAATTCGAATTAACATGGATCTCTCTCTATTTCCAGAATTAAGCTTAATTTTCTACACTAGGAAAGTACGTGGCGTTTTCTTGTATTTATTCCTTTTCTTTTGGCCTTCGTCAAAGGCTATGGTGTATCTGGTGTGGATGGCAGGAGCTCAGCTTCTTCTTCATCTTCTTCGTCTTCTTCCATTTCTGGAAGAATTGTTGCCTGTCACCGTTTTGAGAGAATTTCGGTGCGGGAGAGAACAGAACAGAAGAGAGAGAGAGAAGAAGAATTTATATATATAAAAAAAAAATCACCCCCCCACCTTCCCCCCCCAAGAAGCAGATTTTATTTCTCATAATACCCTTCCTTGTTTTCCTCTTGCTTGTTTGGGATTTTTGGGATTTTTTTTCCTGATCGGGTGTGGCAGAGTTCTCTAAGATTGGAAGAGGAGAGAGAGAGAGAGAGAGAGAGAGAGAGAGAGACACGGTGGGGTGTTGTGGGATCTATCTGGTGCTGTTTTCATGGATCATTTCAAGAATTTGTGTGGAGGATTTGGGGCAGAATTTGGTCTCAAGTGCCGCAGTGGAAGCTTATGATTGTTGAAGGAAGTCGGTGGAAGGTAAGGAAGTACCTAGTCAAGCACCGAAGGTGTAGGAGAGGGAAGGAAGAGAGAAAAGGGAAAGAGTAAGAAGAAGAAGAAGAAGAAGAAGAAGAAATAGTAATAGTAGTAGTGATATAAGGAAGGGGGGGAGGGAGTGGCCAGTAGTAGTCGTCGTGGTGGGTGGGGGAAGAAAGGAAGGATGGGTGCAGTTTGCTGTTGTCTCAGACCCGAGGATTTCGAAGATTACACAGGATACCCAAATGGAAGCTTGTACCAGAATTGCGTGTGTCTACGCTGCTGTGTACGCTGGTTTCTTCGCATGGTACCATTTTCCCCCCACCCTCCCAACTCCCCTTTGTTTTCTTGCTCTCTCTCACCCTCACCCAACTCTCTCTTTTTTCTCGTGTGACAACTGAAGCTGGAATGCTGATGTTAGAGAATCAGTTTTGGCCTCTGTTGTTTGGCTGTTTTTTTTTTTTTTTTTTTGGCACCCAATTTATAGCAGCAGAAAACATAGCCATGTTTCAAATGTTGTGGTCCTCAAAGAAGGAGGCGAAGGAGGAGGATGAGGATTTGCAGCTGCTGTAGCACATAGCATTCAGTCTGTGGAAGCTTGATTGATGGCAAGCTCAATTTCTTGGTTAGGGTAGTGGTGGTGGTGGTGGTGGTGGTGTATCATTTGCCAAACCCCATTTAACAAGTGTTTGTGAAATGGATCTTCCCAATTTTTCCCTTAGTTTTTCTGTGGTTGTGGCTACTAGAGTATGAAGATTTCTCAATTCTCATGAGAGGAGTTATTGTTGCTATGAGGGTATGGAGATTTCTCGATTCTCATGAGAGTTGTTTGTCGGTACAAGGGTATGGAGATTTCTTGATTTTCATGAGAGGAGTTGTCGTTGGTACAAGGGTTGTATGGAGATTTCTTGATTCTCATGAGAGGAGTTGTTGTTGGTACAAGAGTCTTGAAGACCCATGTATGTTTTTCAGAGGATGGGTTGGCTGGCTTTTGTCTGTTTGGCAAAGAGATATGGGGATGCACTTGTATGGTTGCACTGCAATCCTCATACAGCTTGTTGCACTAGCAATAATGATGATGGTGCAGCAAAGCTGATCAGCAATCAGCTTAGAAGCAAGCTTAGACCATTATTCACAATGGGTTCACACCCTCATCAGGGGTTCATCATGTTTAGATGCTGCTGCTCAGGATCATCAGTTTGCAGCTTTCAAAAACCTCAAAGATTTCTTATGGAAGAGAATTGGGGATTCATTTGCAGTATTCAACACGGTTTGATGATGTTGAAGATCGGGATATGTCATCTCCAATGCAAGGAGTGTCAACATCAACAGCATCAGGTCTATTAGGTGGCAACAACTTAGACACATCCTTGCCAGAAACATTCCGGGCACCCCCACGTCCCTTACCATATGATACGGATCCTCGCTATCTTCGTGCTGTTCGTGATGGTCTGATATCAAGGCGGGACAAGAGTGGTATGAGTCATTTGCACGCAGGAGAGACAGAGCCCTTGCGGCGAATCAGTCTTCATGGTCCAGATGGAGGTGGAGGAGAAGCCTTGACACCTTTGCAGAGACGCAATGGTGGAAATGGTGGAGGGAGTGACCATAATGAGGAACTAGGTCAAGGGTATAAGCCTGATTCCCCTGGAAAGCGTCTGCCGTCATCAAAGGGGTTTGCTCGAGTTGAGTCTACAATGTCTCTTGCTGAAGATGAGGACATGTGCCCCACATGCCTTGATGGTCACTTTCTCAACTCTTTTATCTCTTCAAGCTCGGCTTTTGTTTTCCATCATCTTGTCAAGCAAGACAGCCAGCAGGTCTGTCCTATAGAAGTAACAGTGCAGATGCATCTGGGTCTGGTCCCTTACACCTGCTGAAATTGTCCCAACTTCCCTCAGCAAAATTAGTCCTGCAATGTGTTTTTCCCTGGAGAGCATTTAGTGAATTGAGCTGGAGACACTGCAACCAGATGTTCTGATTGAGGGAGTGAGTTTGGCAGGTTACACAGATGAGAATCCAAAGATTATGACTGCATGTGGCCACCATTTTCACTTGGCTTGTATTTATGAATGGATGGAGCGGAGCACACACTGTCCAATGTGTGATAAGGTGCGTTGGCTTTGACATCCTGCCTCTTACCCATTTCACAGGACTTGGAAGAAGACCCACACCCTGTGCAAGCAAGCAATAGATGCTAAGGACTAGCTGTGTAGATTGGGTATCTTCTTTTGCAACATCTCGTTGCCTATTCTGTTTTCAGCATACTTTGGTCCTTCCCTGCAGTTTGCTCATCTCGTTGACATGCATCATATGGTGGAGTTTAGCATGATGTCTGACAGTGTTAAATGATGGAAGTCTGAACTTTAGGGGTTGGCTGTTGTTGCAGGAGATGATTTTTAATGAGAGCCTGTAAGAGGAGAATTGTTGCCCTCTTCTGCAAAGCTAGGCAAGGTGAGAATGGAGTTGATGGTGAGGTTGAATGAGGGAGGAGGCTATGGTACATCTTTTGTTCTAGCTATATTCACTTGTGTTGGGGACATTGAAAAAGGTTAATCCCAAGGTTGCCTTGCATTGAGATGTTCTGCTGGCTTCAAAAGCACGCTTTATGGCACATTCCTGGATGGAATTGGTATTAGCAGATAGACCCCAAGTACCACTTCAAAGATACTTTGGATGTATTAGTATGCTGTTCTGAAGTTGAAGCTTCCTCTTCCTCCATCAGCCTCAACCCTGCGTCTAAGCATGTCAAGATTCTCTCATCCCACCTTCTTTCTATAATGTAAGAATTAGATCTTACTCAATGCTTTGCTTTTGGATCAGGAGTGCATACCTAGTGGGTTTCACAAGCTCAGTTCATTACTTGATGATTGTGTGTGCACACACTGTGTTGGACAGGACAGCACACATGTTCTCTGGTGAATTGAGGTTCTGATCACAAGAAGACATCAAAAGGCATAAAAAGACTGCAGAGGCGGATATATCAACTGCTTCCAGTCTAGCTGCAAAATTGACAGTGGGTGATGAAGATTGATCGGGGGGTTCACAGGCTCAAATCATGGTCTATGCTTCTACTATTAAATTGATGGATGCAAAGCTACACACAGCTAGCAAAAATTTGTAAGCTGGAAAATTGCAGAAAAAAATTGACTGCAATGAAGCTGGCTGACATTTAGCTTCAAGTTTGGCACTTGTGATAAAGAGAATTATTGGGGAGTCACGGTTTACACTATTAGATCAGGAGAAGGCACCTGACTGACAAGGCAGCCTTTCATCTATTTGTGATCCTCGGACCCGAGGGTGTGCCCCCCACACATTCTATAGGAGTTTCATTATGTATCACATCAAAGGGTGTGAAGCTACACCCAACCTGCCAAATTTTTAGCAAGTAACATAATGTTCTCCACAACAAAGCAATGAATTCAAATGTGTTCTCATTTCTACTGTAAGTGTGCTACTTCCTGTGTTCCAAACTTTGGTGTGATGGTATGAAACCAAGAGGGGAGAGTGTCTTTGAGATTGTCATTGCATTTTTGTCGTGGCAAAAAAAAATTAGTTATCTTGGGTCTCTTTAAATCATACCCATCTTTGCTGAGGTTATCAGACATCCAAAGGTAGAGAAAAGATTCGAGGTTGAAAATATACACAGCTGATTGCAGAAGTCTCAACTCGATCAGAATTCCTCAACAATGTTAGACCTCAAAATGCAAAATTTGCATGTTTAAATATTGAGATACTTTAGACATTTCTTTTTTGTTTGAATGAGATAGCCCATACCTTAAAGTAGTGGAAAATGGATAGGAAAATTGCAACGAATGGTGAGATTCCAAGAGATTCAAAGGGGAAAGTTGTAGGAATGTCATATCAAATTTCTAGTTTAAAAAGTTAGCATGGCACTAAACGATGTGTATGTAAATAATTGAAGTTATATTTTTCGTTGGATTACTTGCAATTTTGAAGTTGTGTCATAATCTACATTGATAACATATTTAAGGTGGTGGAATGAGTCGAAATATAATCTAGGTTCAAATTTGTTGTATAATCTCCAAAGCCTAAGTATTTTATTGAATGGTGGCATTCCTTGTGCAATCTTAACCCCCTTATTTTGGTTCATTAAATTGTTCATGAACCGTTGAGTAACATGTTTTTTATTACCACCTTATAACTTGTCAAATGACTTTTTAAAGTCTAAATTCCTTACTAGTTTGTGAAAATGTTGGTACATTACATAAATTATTTATTATGCCTATTTACAGACTAATATTTTTTACAAACATGTCTATCTATAGTTCTTGATGTTTTTAAACTTGTTTTATATGCATAACCAATGGCTAGAGATGCATAACCAATGGCTCTCTAGCTTTGAATACATAAAACTAAAATCATTTTTATTAAACTCAATTTAATATTTCAATCTTTATTTATTTATTTATCTTGTTATGTTGTTGAAAGAAAAACAAGTGGAAAATAAGGCATGTTTCATTTATATTGTAACTATAATAAAATGGTTATTGCACTCTTGTAATGTTGGGTAACTTGGTAGGTTAGTAGAATTATAGTTTCAAGGTAAAGAGCTTTGTGCAAATTTCATAGTTTAATGTGATACTAGTGGGTACTAGTTAATTGTTTCAACCAATTAATAACTCTTGTTGTTGTTCTGTCTGTGTACTCCAACTACAAAATATTTTAGAATCTTTTGGTGCATTCAATTTTTTGCCTTCCAACATGTTATATTTTTATTATTTTTATTATATAAGCAGAATTATATAAGCAGTGTTAGGCGGGTATTTGATATGTTGAATAACCTCCACGTCTGGGTATTTGTAAAATGGGAATTAAAAGAATTAGAACTTGGAGTCAAAGAATCACAAGTTCCGGGTATTTGAAAAAAATATCCTACAAATGGTTGGTTGAAGTGTGGGATGTTTTCAACACAAGTTGTTTGTGTTCAGTCATAAGAGAATTCAAAAATATCATGAGCATGTTTCAAAACATTGTGAATGTTATTGATGGAACTCACTTTTTTTTACTAAAGAAACCTAATATTGAAATAAGTCATTGCATCAATCACGAATGATTACAATTGCAAAATAAATTATGGCATTTTACAAAAGGCATGTGATTGTGATAATCTCTTTTAATGATTCATCACAACCTTTGGGAGTTATCAATGGTGTTTCATTTAAGTTGAGTATTTTGTATATTGAATTAAGATGTAGGAAGTTTTTTAATTATCTATAGTTGATGTTGGAAAGCAAATGTATCCTTATGTGTTAGGTGATACGATTTATCTAATAAAAAAATACTTGATGAACTTATTCAAAGAGAAAAAATGAACTCAAAAAATTTGTGATTTAATGAGTCAATGAACCATGGATACATGCTCATGTAGCCAATGTTTTTGGGAGTTTGAGGAATTAATGGCATATTTTTAAATATTTTTATTACACATTTGATAAAAATACATGGGAAATTAATTACAACATGTTGTGTTTTTAATAATTCATATGTCAAAAGCAATGGTGTGTTATGTTCATAGAAAAAGAAATCCATTGATGGTTGAATGGAATGAAACCTAATAACATCATATTTTTTACCATCCATTCTATTGTATAACATGACATGTGTGTCGGCTTGCCTTAAATGAAAGGTTTTGAACTCAAATTTAATTCAATATCAAACTTTGAGTACATTAATGATTCTGACAATTGTGAAAATATTTAAAATACACATGAATATTATCACCATCTTGTTCATGTGTATCTTTTGATTTAAAAGCACCAACAAAGATAGTGCAACTTGAAACTATGTATCTATATACTTATTAACAAATTAGTTATGTACATTTGGCAACCTCAATTTGAGCTTCAAGTGTAATGATTTTGATTTTTAAAAAAGATTATGCAAAACCCAATAATGTTACTACAACAAGATTAGTTTCACCTTTGAAGTTTATATGACATTTCTTTAACACATGTTCATTATCAACACCTTATCCATAACAATTATTAAGGTGTGAAAAGTAAAAGTTGACACATTTGTATGTTTCCATCAAGAAACACAAGATGATTGCAAATATGTTTTATCACATGATGGTGTTATGCCTTTGCATTCATAATTCGTGTTACAATCGTCATCTATTGCACCTTAATGAAAGTTACTTTAAAGGTGTTCTCTCCTCATCCCCTCCAAGCAATTTGTTTAATCTTGTAATGCCACATGAATGATTCGATCTATGTGATCAAACCAACATCATTTTGCATTTATTTTACTAATGATTAATGTGGCATTTTCTTTTACAATGAACTATTTTTAAAAATTCTTAATGATTTTTGACTTGGATGTGATTTTTCACTAGTTCATTTGAATGATTGGACAAATTTTGCCACATCTTATTTATGAACTTGCTTGATATAACCTTTGCCAATAGCCAATGACTTTTCCAATGCATGACAAGAAAAAATTAATTACATCATCATTATAACATCAACCTTTCTTGATATCCTTTTTGAATTTTCTAAAAGTGTTATACATGAAATAACAATGAAAACCATGTGTGAGATCATGGCATTATGAAAAATAAATGGAAGGTCCATGATAATTTGGTAGAAAAGAAGTTATGCATGTGTGTGCACGTGAAAATGATGCGAGATGTTATTTTTATGATTGTTTTGTTTTTGAACAAATGTTTGATAATATGCAAACATGTTGAATTTAATTGTTCATTAAATGTGAAATCTCTTGGTTTTTGGTGGGAGCTAAATTTTATTTTCTTCTTCAATAAGGTTAATAATCATGACCCTAACTTGAATGCACATTAGTAACTCCCAAGATGAATAATAAAATGTTCTTTCCCAAATGAAAAGAAAAATAAAATGCTTTCAAGTGAAATCAAGCCAAGCATTGTGGTTGCAATCATTATCAAATGACCCAATGATGAAAAAGAATTCAACCACAAATGGGCCCTTTTTGAACATTTTGACGTTTTCATAAAAGGATTTTTTGAAGCAATTTTTTTTGCAACATGTTCTTTAAAATATTTACAATTCCCCCAATAAACTACATTACTTGTGTCAAATTTTTTTTAATAAATATGAAAAAATTTAAATGTTCAAATTTTGCCAATTTCTATGTTTCGTTTTGAAATATGATCATAGATTTCAAATCATGTTAAACTATGATAAATACTTGAAGCTTTAGTTTTTTATATCATAAGACACAACTTTGTTTATATGTCATACACATTATGACCCATTTACGTTCAACAAATGATTTTTGAAATTTGAACATTTTAAAATTATATTTTGAATTTCAAAAATTTCAAACACCACAATTTTTTAATTATGAATGATTTTCATATGTGGATGATAGGCTATCATCATATTTTAAAACAATCCATCAAAATTTCTTTATTAGAAAAATCATTAACCTAATGTTTTATAAAATTAATTTGTGGTGTTAAAGTTCAAAAGTCTTCTGTTAAACCAAAATTCAATTTATTAAATTAAGTTTTTAAAAAATTCTTCAACACTTGTATAAATCATTTAACACAAATTTCCTTGATCAACATGACATTAAAGTGGCATTATATAAATATGTTTGAAAAAATTGACAACTTTTGGATCATTCGACATGGTTTTGGGCTCATTTGATTATGATCGCACCTTTTTAGTGAGTGCAAGAAAATCCAAGCAATTAAAATGGAGGCATTCTTAAAGTTCCATAGTTGAACTTGCATTTTGGGAGTAAAAAATTATGAAGTGTTTTGAATATTTGGATCAAGGTTTGGGAAACCAAAATTTATCCAAATTGGATCCTCATTAAATCATTAGAAAAATATTGCAAAAAAATGGGGTTGCATTTTCAAAAACAAAAATGTGTAATATCAGTTATGTTCATATGAATGGTTTATAATCAAATTACCAAAGTGAATTTTGATCATTTAAATAACAATTTGTAAAATCAAATCAATTTCAATTGAAAAACTTGATATATTTTTCAAAAATTATTTTCCAGAACTATAAGTTTTCATTTGTGACCTTTAATTTAAATGCAAATAAGAAATTTATGAGACCCCAAAGTTGTGAAACTCATAGCTTGACAATTTTGAGACTTCCATTTTAAAGTACGTGAAAAAATGATTTTTCCTTGTAACCTTTGTAAAGACTTACAATGATGACTTTATAAACACATTTTTTTTACTAAAAGAAAACTTTGTGGGCATGTAAGAAAAAAAAACCCTTACAATTCCCAAATGAATTCCCAATTTGAGACTCAGAAGTTTTAAAGTGTCCCAAATCTTTGGATCAATGTACATTGAAAATCAAACCATTGTTCAAATTGCACCCTTTCTAGATCATTGGAAAATTGTTATGACCCTAATTTTGGGTTCATGATCAAATTTAGGGCACTAGATAAAATGTGAAATGAAAAAATGTTCCAAGACTCAAGCTGATTATCACAAGTGGGATAGTGCAAAAAGTTAATCTTAAACACTTCCAAGGGAAAGCAACTTGGAAATTGTAATTGCATAAACAACTCAATTTTTCTTTTAAAAATGTAATAATACAAGTTCACAATATGCCATTGGAAAGAACTTGAAACATAAATGTTGAAATTGAACTCAAATTCTCATTTGGAATTGAATTAAGAGTTGTGGCCAAAAGAATGGATAGTAGTCAAAATTCATAGTATGAGTCATAACCACTAAAACTCAAAAAAGAAGGTCCAAACAACCTTGGAATGAAAAATTAAATACAACTTGAAAACATTTTTTCAAGAGCTAGAAGATTTCCTTTGAAGTTTTTCTATTGAAGTTCATATGTGAAAGTTATGAACCCACAAACTTGCAGGATACATAACTTGGTAGTTTTCAAGATTCCCACTTGGGAGTTCCATGACTTTTTATCATTTGGATGTAACCCTTGTCACCAATCACATAATATAATATAGAGAGGAAAGTTGTGCCTCCTCTCCCCATGGGTTTGGGCTTATGTAAGTTGAATAAGTTTGGAATCTCATGATTAAATCTTAACACCACTTGATTTTAACTTGAGTCCACCAACTTCTTGTTTGGTTTGTGCAAGTTTAACTTGTTCGTGAACTTACATTAGCACCTTTATTTTAGTCCCATCTCAAAACTCCCACACACCCCTTCAACCTTCAAATGTATGCAATTAAGGAATGCACACTACGTTCCATTTTATTGCAACTTTGAAAATCAACAAGGTATTTACCTTTAATACCATTTGAAAATGTTAACAGCATGTCAAAAAAATTAAAAACTAATACAATAAGCCCATGTCACATTTTTAAAACAAATATTTGTAGCACAAATTATGGTCATTTGTAAAATCAGGAATTAAATTTTCACAATGATTCTCAACCACTTAAATGATGTTTCAAAAAAATTCAAAAAAAATATGATTAAAGAGATTGATATGACATTGAAAAAACATATGGAGAAAAAGGTTTTCTTTTCACAAGTTTAAACCATGGTGAATTTTATGTTCGTGTCTTCACTTGTGATTCTTTCATGCACCATTTTGGTTCCAAATGCACTTATTATCTTTTTGGTTTGTGCAATTTGATACAATAAAAAAATTGACTTGAAAAACTTGTTTTAGTCCATCAAAAAGGTCGCACACCATTTTTCTTGCTAGGAGTTAAAAGAGTGCACCCTAATCGCATTCCATTAATAAACTAGGAATTGGAAAAGCATCACAATCTTCATACATGTTTCTAAGGTGTGTTTATTGGAGGTTATAAAAAAGTAAATTTTCACAATTAAACTAATGGTGGTTTGAAGTAGGAAATATGTTCTCAATAGAATGGGAAGGACAATAATAAGATATTGGGAGTGCTAATGGGTGAGGGAGTATGCAAGTGATGAAAGTCAAGAAGTTGTAGTTACCAAGCGCACATGGTATTTTTCAATTTAGAATTGTAGATGTTTTACATTTTAGAAGTGTAATTTGAAACCCATTGTCTTTCATACAAAGTTTTTCAATGAGGGAAAACAGGTTTTCTGTCAGCCTTTTCTTCTTCTTTTGTTTCGGTGATTGTGTTGCATGACAAGAGGAGGAGGAGGAGGAGGATGAGAGTCTCTCTGTTGCTGCTCAGGATTGTGATGGGTTGGTTACTTCTCTTCCAAAACTTACAATGAGAGCCTTACTGTTATGTACTGGCCATGTTATGGTACACATGGTGAGTTTCTTCTTTTTCTTCTTCTTCTTCTTCTTCTTCTTCTTCTTATATGTATTCTTCTGTTGAGGATTGATGTTTTACAATGAAGACAAATAGATGGGGTTGCTTAGTTTTCCTCCTTTAAGTCACTGCTTCCATTCTAGAGATTCAGCAACAGAGTTTGCAACACAGTAGGCAATAGACTGAATGGTGACCATGGGATTTACACCAGGTGCAGTTGGCATCAAGCTGCCATCTCCCACAAACAAACCCTCCACTTCCCACGTCTCACCGCAGGAATCGACTGCAGAGGATTCTGGATCCACACCCATCCGGCAGCTTCCTAATTGGTGAGCTGACAAAATTGTCACTTGCAGCTTCTTTGCACCTCGTTCTTGGACCCTAGCCAAGTATGCTTTTAACTCAGCTGTCGATGCACCTGCCAAAACCAAGCCATTACTAATTCAGCAAAGTGGTAATTAGCATTACTAGAGCTGTGCACAGTGATGCATATAACTTGCAATCATTGACTTGCATATTCTAGACTGAGGATTTAGGTTTTCTAGTCTCTTTTTACCTTGCACTTTGAAGCGCTCTCCATCAAATTGGTGGGTACCGATTTCAATTGCACCTGCAGCAACTAATACCCGTAAGGCTTGATCCACTCCTGTCATCATTGAATCTTCGTCATAGGCCAAAAGTGAGTACTCAAATGTGGGATGCTGATTTCTGTCCACGCCTACTTTCCCGCTTCCTTTATCCCTAGTTACAACAGCGATGTGCACAGTGCGGGAGTAATGTAGCATCCGCTCCTTTGCATCTTTTCCTGCAGGCATTAAAAATTATTGCACAAGATTGTTACAAGGTTGGCTGGTATGATTTTTGGCTTGGTGGTCAAGATCAGAAACTATAGAAACAACAGTAAAATGAAAGAGTGTTCAAAGTTTTTACCTGAACACCATGGAACAAAGGCAGCAAAAACGGCAGGATGAAAGCACGGAGTTTCCAAGAGCGCTCCATAGTTGCTTGAGTTCCCTCGAGTTACTCTGGAATAAGCTGTCATAATACCACCCTCATAACATGTCCCATCTGGGAAATCCTCTGAATCTTCTGGGAAAATCCCCCAAACAGATTGTGCTGGATGGAGACGCAAGTGTTTCCCGATGTTGCAATTCTCAAGTCCACTATTCAGCAAGAGTGGAGGGGTCATTAGTGACCCACAAGCTACAACTGTTGCATTAGCCTTGATAAATAATCGAGCAGTTGCTTTACCGTCCCCAATACTTGCCATTACTCCTTGAGCTTTGCTTGGCTTCTTGCCTGTTAAATTCGGGCAATGCAAAATCTGTTCAGCTTTACAATTCGATAAGATCAGCGTGTTGCTTGTCTTGACAGCATCCAGAAGCCATGTCTCAGGGGTTGATTGTTTGTCACCTGTCGGGCATCCATAGCTACACCATCCACAATAGTGATCAGGACTTGCATTGCGTGCCAATTCCCCGATATGAAATCCGAGTTTTCTGCACCCTTTTTGAAGGACAGAATTCTGCAAGCTATGTTTATTTGTCACTTCCTGAACTGAAAGGCGTTTCCAAACCACTTCCATTGCTTGTTCATATGCCTCACTTGCAAACAATTGCAGACCAAACTCACGAACCCACTCATTCCGAACATGCTCAGGTGTTTTGAAGCAAACAGACCAGTTGACGCAGGAGCCACCACCAACAGTCTTTGCTGCTGCAAGAGACAATCCACCGTCTTCTGTTGTAAGAGCACCAAGTTTCTCATACAACGAGATCATGGATGGACCCTCTCGTGTTGAAATATCATCAGGTGCATAGTATTCTCCCTTGTCTAACACCACAACTTTATAACCTTTCTGTGCAAGAACTGCCGCTACCACACCACCACCAGGACCAGAGCCAATGACGACAACATCACATTGAATGCCAATGTCATTTTTGTTCAGGGGGTCACCACCACCACCAACTGCTTTACTACTGACAAATGGAGTGAAAATTTCTTCCATGGAGTTGTCTGTCATCACTGAACAACACTGGGCATTGGCGAGGCATTTTTTGAGGTGTTCGCTTGGCTGTTTTGCATCAATCACATGCTCTCCAAAGTGTTTATGAGACTCTCGTTTGCTGTGTAGTGGGTTTGCACTTGTTGCTTGTGGATCAGGCCCACAATACCCAATCGCCTTCCATGTTGGGTTGTTCCCATTTGGGTCAAGCTAACAAAATCAAACACACAAGAGTGTTGTTTCCTCATAAAGGAAAAGCAGTAGGAAAAGTTACCAGCAAATCTGAAAACCAGGCACTTACTTTCAAGTCCCATGTTTTCCGAGGAGTGAAAAAGTATTGGCAGCAGTCTCTCAATTCTTCCTAATGGGAGAAACACACAAGAAGTTTGAAGGAAAGAAGAAAATAAAAGAGTTATGTGAATGGAGATTAGGGGAAAAAAAAACCCTGCACCTTGCTATAGTAAGCCCAAAGTGTCACAGATTTGAAGAGCTTGAAAATTGCACAGAATTCTCGAATGGAGCTACACGACCATCCTTGCAACACCCTTTCTTGTTGCTCTCTTCCAAGGCAAGGGTAGCTTTGGATGTAAGGGAAGGTCCTGCTTACTGTTGCCCAACCACCCAACAGGAAGCATCCTATTGCTGTTGAAAGAAGCCACAGTATGATGCTGATCACTCGTAGCAAGTTCGGCTTTAGCACTTCTGTGATTGCACCAGCTACCTGTACAGAAATTCAGACAATTCAATTCAGCCCCCAAAATGTCCACATTCAGTTTCAACTATCAAGGATCAAGAGCAACGAGGAACCAATGGAAACCAATTGATAGAAGGAGACACATGTGCAGCAAAATCCAGATTTTCCAATCGAAGAAGAGACAGAAACCCAATCCACTATACCATATGTGTGATTTTGCACCAGCCAAGACACACAGAGATGATCTGAGATGGTGATCTCAGACAGAGAGATATGTGAGATGATGGTCTGAGAGAGAGGAGATCTTTGCTTACAACAGCAGGGATGCCGGCATCAGAAGCTGACAATTTGTAGAAATCATTGACATCCTGCACATTTCTTTGAATTCCCAAGCTGGACTTGAAGCTGCTGCTGCAGTGATTGGTTTCATCATCCAGCAGGTGAAGTGGTGGTGGTGGCTGGATTGAAGGAACCAAAGTGTCACAGAGGCAGGTGAGAACTTGCATTTGTTTGGGACTGAAGTTGTGATGCAGAGGTGGATTCCATGTGCTCAGTGATGGATGGCCTGTTCTGAACTGCTTGCTCTCCTCTGAAAGCCTGCTGTGCTGCTGCTGCTGCTGTTGTTGTCTCTCGGAAGAAGAATCATGCTCAAGTCCATTGCAAGAAGAAGTCATGTCTGAATTTTTTTGCTTCTTGCAAAGATGATTTGAGAAACCTCAAAATCAAAACTTGGCAAAAACTAGAAACCTTGAAACCACCCAAACAAAAAAAACATGACTGAAGCAGAGTTAGTAAGCATCCCAGTTAGAAAAATCAGCTTATAAAAAACCACAAAAAACAGCAAGGAAAGGAACAAGCTCCTAACAACAAAAAACAACAACTACCCACAACAAAAATCTAGAGCCTTTTCAACTGGGCCTCAAAACCTTGGGCTGCAAAGAAGCATTTAAGATCACCCACACCCAAAAAACAAGGAACTTGTAGCAATCTTCTTGTGCAAAAAACACAACCTTCAGAAAGCTGTGCTTGAGAGGATCTGATACTGGAACCAAGAGTTCTCCTCCTCCTCCTCCTGCTGCTGCTGCTGCTGTTGCTGAATGAAAGGACCCAGTATTATATCTCTAACTAAGAAGATGTGGCAACAGTGGTGACAGGATTGTGCAGAGACAATTTCTTCACGTCTTCTTCTTCTTCTGCCGCCAGGCTTCCCTCTGCCGCAGTTTCTTTCTCCCTGTAGCAGATTTCTGTCATCACTAGTGCCGTCAGAAAATGGGTTTTTCCTTTTTTCTTTGTAGCTTGGGTTTTGCACTTGCCTGTTTTTATTATTGTTTCCCTTTTTTCTGCAATTTTGATCCTCCTCCTCTTCCAGTTTTTTCAAAAGAAAAAACCCATTTTCTCCTCCTCCTCTTCCAGTTTTTGCAAAAAAAAACAACCCCATTTTTTTTCCTCCTCCTCCTCCTCTTCCAGTTTTTGCAAAAAGAGAAAACCCATTTGCTCCTCTGCCAAAAAACCAAAAGAAAAACCCCATTTTCTCCTCATCCAGTTTTTGCAAAAGAGAGAAGCCAACTTCTTAAGTTTTTTGCAAAGCTAGTTTAGTTCTTACAAAATCAATCAAGCATTAAACAAAAGAAAGTCTTTCTGTTTTTTTTTTTTTGGTTCTTTTTTTTGTTCTTCTTCTAAAACATCATTTCAGAATTGGGGTTTTCTCTCTTTGGGTTTTGCAGGCTGCTACAACATGAATCCAAACACCACATGAAGAACAAAGGCCACATTTTGCAATTGAATTTTCTTCAATGTGGTTTATGCAAAGGATACTTACAAAATCAATCCCAAAACTAAACAAAAAGAAAGCCCTTTTTTTTTTTTCTTTTTTTTCTTGTGCAATTTGTGTTTTGTTCTTTATATCACATAGCCTATCATCATCTTAAAATAAGAAAAACCAACCAAATGCATTATCATGTAATTTTATTAAATCTCAGTATGAAATGCTCAAATCCAGAAGGTTCGATAGCAATTACAGTGGAGGCGCTCAGGGAGAAGGAAAGACAGGATGAAACTCAGTTTACCACCAAAATTGATCGAAAAACTAGTTTGGGTCCCAGGTATTTCGTTTTGTAAAATTTTCATTCCCAGTTTACTCATTTGATGCCCTATTATGCCAAAACTGGCGGATCTCGGTCCTAATCGCCTAACCTTGCAATAAGGTGTTTTTTTTTTCAATATTGTCAAGGAGGTGGACTTGGACTTGCAATCACCCACAAGAGGAATGAGTAAAATTTGGCTAGAGGTCAGTCAGATGGGAAAGAAGATTTTGTTTTTTAGAATCTTGATTTGTTTTGGCAACCTCCAGGAACTCATTGTCTATCAGATATCAGATATCTTTGTTGGGTTTTTCCAACACAATCATCACAATCACAAGATAGTGCCAAAAATTCGTTCAAAGTATTCAATTGTTAGCTTTTTTATTGCTTTTCAAAAACAATCCTGAAAATTGCACAATAGTGCCCAAATTTGTTCAAAGTATTAGAGTTATCCATAAAGTCACACGATTAGGGGGGCAAGAACAGCCAGTTTCAGCATAATAGGGCATCAAATGTGTAATTGGGAAATGAAAATTTCACAAAACAAAACAACTGGGACTCAAACTAGTTTTTTCACCAATTTTGATAGTGAACTGAGTTTCACTCCTCCTACATGTACAACTACTATAATTAGTCTCAAACCTTGTGCATTAGATGCTGAGTTTCAGAATTTCATACTGAGATTTAATAAAATTTCCTTCCTTTTTTGTGGTTACCACTGAAAGAGGGGATAGGGTATGAAAGAGAGGGTGAAGTATGGATACCTCTATTCCGTTGTTCAATTATTCAAAATTTAGCCCTTTACTCTATTTCAACAACAATCTCAAACCCACACAAAACATGCAAGAAATCGTTCAAAGTACATATTCAACTTTTTATATCCTTTTTTTTCTGTTTTTCAACAAACTCCCGTCCTCCCTCAAACCCACACAACAACCTCCACAAGCACATTCTAAGGACACAATATATGCACCTGAATCTCTGAAGCAAAACTCCAAATGCTGCTTGTCAGTGACAACCCAGTGGGATCTGGGAAACTATTTGATGCTCATGTTTTAGTGCTTGCCCATAAGGAGTTTGGTGTGCATTGAATTTGTCGTTGACAAATTCTAACATTGTGAAGCTTTCCATTCCATCAAAAACTATTTATTTTGAAATTTGTACAATTTTGATTTTATATATATATATAATTTTTAAAAAACTTTCTCACACAACTCCTAGCACTTCAAGAATTGCAGAATTCAATGTCAGATTTCAACAACCCAACATAAGTTATAGATGGGCTGCACCAACTCACAATAGAGAGAGTTGTTGTCCAACAAGTGCATTCACAACCGACACATCCTTGATCTGCTAAGTAAATGCATATCTTTGCAATCAGAGATGGTGGGGTGTTCTTTCTGGTATCACATCATCTCCATGTGAAAGTTGCACACACAACACAAAATAATACAAAACTTTCAAACACATAACATCATACCCATTACTCACACAATGGCCAATTTCTCTCAAAATATTTAATAGTTTCAATAAAAAGGGGTGGTATCTAGTTGCCTCATTTTTAGTATCAAGAATTTCAACATTCAAAAACAATTGGCACATAAATAATTACACATGATACACTAGTAATAAGAAACGGTGGTAATGTAGTGGCTCGAGCGTGGGATGATGATGATGATTCCTTTGTGGGTAGGTGCTTGAGTTTCGTTATGTTGGCAACAAAGCTGTTTCTAATTTTTTATTTTAAATTTTTTTCCCGACTTTCTCTTCTAGGAATTATTTAATGTCAAACCATAGTGACAAGTATAATATATGAAAGTGCATATGAAAATGTAGGGGGAAAAAAAAAATGGTTGAGTGAATTCTCAAGCTTGATTCTTAATAATAAGCAAAGAAAGAACCCTCATTGATTGATGAGTGCTCCCACTTCAATCTATTTTGTAACTTGTGGGTTTTCTGGCAAGAAGTGTGTGTGTGTATGTGTTATGATTGTTCATCCCTCAAGATTTTGAGGGGCAATTGTCATGTTGAGGACCATGTAAGGTCACTTTATAGTACATTTCTTGAGCACAAATTGTGTGTGTGTGTGTGTGTGTGTGTGTAGAAGTCGTCTTAAGTACATAAAGAGTAAAGCTATAAGCTTGGCTATGGCCGAGCAACTTTTGCATTGTATTTGCTTTAATCACACACCCAAATTAGTTCTTGGCTTTAGAACATTTCTTCTGGTAGCACGATAACAACCTCTTCACAACAATTTTGGATGAAATACAATCATTGAATTTGAACTTTTTAAACATGCACAAAATACAAGCTCTTCTTTAAGCAAAGTGCATACATGTTATTGTCCTTCCATTCACTCATTTATTTTTTAAGGAAGGCTAGTTGGTTGTTTGTTTGTTTGTTTGTTTTTCACTTAATCCTTTGTTGATCAAAATTGTCACACCCCAAAAAAGGAATCAGCTATCACAAAGGCCCTTAAAAAGCCACATATAAGATGTCAAAATATTGTGCATGCCTAAATTTCACATAAAACATTGAAATATTGTGCATTTGATATGTTCAAAAGCCCTTGATGAGTAGGGATGCATGAAAGTGATTTCTTCATGTTTTGAGTTTCGACCTATGGTGCAAGAGTTAGTGAATATTGAACAATAATTTAATTGGAAATTTTCTTAAATCAAAACTAGAAATTTTAAATAAGTTTGGGGCACACTTTGATATTGTTGGAAAGCTCTCAGTGAGTAGTAGGATTAATGGAAGCGACCCAAGGTTTAAGGTCTATGCATCTACCTACCTAGCGTTTTACTTACCCATTTATATAACTAATTATTAATGTTATGCAAGTATGTTGTTTTTAACGTATCCTTGGGTAAGGTTATATGTATTATTTCAATTTACATGTAAGAGTACATTAGCACTTCAAATTTTCATTAAGTAAAGTATAGGTGTACAAACATTCTTAATGAAACACATATTAGAGTATATTGACCAAGATAAGCTATAAGTGAAAAATTATGTATATGTGATTAAGAAAATAAGTATAAATAAATAATATTGACCTATACATATTTGAAGGATATATCCAAATAAAAGACATACTTGCACCATGAGTAGTTATTAATGTTTTGTGGTTCTTTAATCCGATGTTTGTTATTTGCCAATTCTTAAATCAGGTATATATATATACACACGATCAAGGGTTTTAAAAAAAATTCTTTTTCAATTGTTTCTATTTTGTTATTTGGTCATGTCTATTTTATTATTTGGTTGTCTCTCTTTTCTTTTCCTAGAACTTTAGAAGCTATGGGAGTTGTTGCTACATATGCAAGTGGTTGTCATCGTCAATTTTTTTATTGCCACAATTCAATTTTGTTTTGGAGACAATCGCAAAGTTTTATGTTGCTATCACATGCTTTTCCTTGCTACTACTATGGCGTCTTCTTCATGAGCAAATGCTAGTGCTAACACACCTAAATTTTAATCTAAGATGCATCTTTGTAGATGTTGAACATGTTACAAAAGCAATAGCAATGTCATGAACAGCCTAGAACAAAAGATTGAATATGATGTTGACAATTTTCTAAAACATAAGGTGCTACTAAAAACAATGAAAAAACAACTAACTTGACAGAAGTCTCACCAATTTAGACTTTGCATGCTTGAACATTTTGAAAAATAAACAACAAAGAAAATGTTGATTTGAACCAAAAGTCAGGTCATGCGATGCATACCCAGTATAATCTGAGCCCTGAATAATCCCCTTGGCTCTAACTTCAAGTGTTGGTCAAAAATGCCCTTTTTTTGGGACATGTCTTTGCAAGCCTTTTTTTTAAAATAAAAATAAAAATTTAAAATTTAAAATTTTATTTTAATAAATTTACTGGAAAAATTTAACCAATTGCTGACCAAAAATTTAAATAAAATAACATAAAATAAATAAGGGGGCCTGTGACTTCTGCAAAAGGATTTATCTGGGGAAAAATCCCCCCAAATTTGCCACATTTTGAGAGGGAAAAAAAAAAAGGCGGGGCTTGAAATCTCCAATTTTTAGACTATAGGTTCTTTCTAGCAACCTACCACTACATAAGAGGGTTCCAATAATTTCTTACTTTTCTCTTTGACATTTAGCCAAATTTGGCTAAATCCACTTGTGAAGGATTGCCAGTCCACCAACCTCATGGAATTTATTTATAATAAATAGAATATAATAAATAAATAATAAATAAATAATAATAAACCTTGGGATTGAAACAATCCCCCCAAAAGCCCCCCCCCCCCCCCCCATTTCAGCATACATTTATTTCCATGCATAGTTTGAATCTACCACATAGAGGCACCTTATTCCAATAGAGGGAGAACATGGCTCACTCCTCTTGCAAAATACAAACGAAAAATTAGGTCAAGTTTTTGTAGTGGTAGGGTAAATTAAAAAGGAGAGTGAGTGTTTTGGGTATAAGGGAAGGCACTCATGTCAAGTGCCTTTTCTTCTTTTTTTTTCTCTCACTTTTGGCAATTTCAAATTTTCAAAGTCACTTATTTCTTGAATTTTGAGATTTTCATTTTGGCAAAATTTCATCAATATAATAGCGTCGCTTAACATGGGTTGAATTGTGTACACCAAGGACAAAGGTGGTGTCAAGTTCATCATTTTTGCAAGTTATGTTGGGATGGAAGAGTTATGACATATGTCTCTAGAAGGGAGCGTTTCGTTACACTTGGATGTCTAGGTAACACATTATTGGCCAAATGTATGTCTCATGCATTAGATTTGTCAAATTTGTGGTTAAAAAAAGTGGTTTTGTGAAGGCGAGATCTCACCATCTAGTGAATTTCTTTTCTTTTTTAATAGTAAACATAAAGTGACCTTTGGATTTTCTAGTCTACAAATTTCAGAATTTCTTTTAATATCCATTTTTTAATATTAAGTTCCAATAGGGTAGCAATCGACATCATAGTTTGTTTTAAAGATACTTTCTTGAATTTTTTTTAAAATTTTTCATTTTTAAAAATCCAGATTTACTTCATAATTACAACTTCAGCTACATCACAACTTGGAAAAAAGGAAAATAAAATACATTGGTTAGGAAAGGTTAAAAGGACTCTAATTCAAGATTGTTGTTGTGATGATGTAAGACATGTGCATTCCCTTAGCATTGAGGGACATAGGGCAATGGCAAGTACAAGCTTGTTGCTAGAAAAATGACACAATGATGAAAACAAAGGCTTGTTGTAAATCTTTGCTTTGTGTATAGTAAGCATGCCTTCCACCGAACAAAGTCCAATAATCAAAGGTTTACCTAGTCCAAACCATGGCTAGTAAATGGTTGCACATGTCCCTTGCAACATCAAAAATGGTCTCTACAACCAAACACCTAGTCTAGATTTTTTTGCACCATCCTAACATATAGTGATTTTCATGTGGGGTTATAGGTGTGTGTGTAGAGGCTAGTGAAAAGAAAAACCTTACCACCTATTTATGTGGTTATATTTGGTGATATGATGTGGATGGGCACATTCTAATGCATACAACTAAAACTAAGTAAGGATTACATTTGGTTATGGGTGTGATTTTTTCTTTAAAATTTAAAAATTGAATGTTTTTCATGAAGTTAATGTTTGATTTAGGGGGTGATTTGGACATTTTCACAAACTATAGAACGCAACCAAATACAATGTTTGCCTATGGGGTTATTTGGCCCACCTTTAAAAAAATTACAATAATGCAAGTAGGATTCAAAGTTTGTAGAATATAAAGTTTGACACCTAATTTTTGCAATTCATTATACAACAATTTGTAATCATTGTACGCTGAACACAATTACAAGGTAAATCATATATGGAATGCAAGTAAGTAAGCAAACAATCAATAGCAAAGTTTTTGGCCAAAAGAGGATCAAATCTATTCTACAACACCCTTTCCCCCAAGTCTAAGTAATAATTAATCATAAATTGTTTAATAAATGTAACAAAAGGTGTTTTGCAAGGGTTCTAAAAGTGAAAAACTATGATATGATTACATCAAATTCTACAAATTAAAAACATGCATGACGAAAAATAAAATTTGGATGACTTGCTTCTAATTCAAGCAATTCTTATGTCCCTTTAATAAGTTTATTCCCAAGCAAGTTTCTTTAACCAATCGACGTTTACTAATTCTAGATGGTCATGGTAATCATATTACTTTAGAAGCAATAGAATAGGCACAAGATGAGTTTGGTTTAAATATGATGACCTTTCCCTCTCACACATCACATGCTTTACAACCCCTAGACATAACATCTTCTTTTAAGCTTTTTAAAACGATATTCAAAAAGGCAAGGGATGGAACTATTCCTATAAACAATGACATGTACCCAAACCATATCACTTTAGTTGGATAGGTAGACCAAGCTTTAGAATAATCACTCACCAAAAGAACATCAAGTTTGAATTTAAGGTTATATGGCCTTAAAACCCCAATATAATGGACAACAAGATTTGACCCTTGAAGATTTACATAACAACAAAAGTCAACCAAAGAAATTAAGAAGATTACACATCTTATGAATATACTAATCAAATTAACAACAGGGGGAAAGAATTTGCTAATACATAACTTTTCCATATTGCTAAAACAATTCATCAAACCACAACTAAATTTTCTTTTACTTTATAGGTTAGAAATTGAACAATATTACTACATAGATATGTTTCATAGCCTTGTAGTAATAAAAGATGGGCCAAAAAAAATCAATGTAATAACCTAAGTGAACTTAGTTATGAACTATTACATGAAATTTAGACCTCTCCAAATCTAAGCCAAAAGTCCATGAGCTTTTGCACAATGAACAATCTTTGCCCCATTTGCATCCAAGAAACACCAAGGGCAAATAATCATTAATCAATTACTCATAGTCACATGTTGTGACCTTTCATAAATACCTGGATATCTTATGGGAAAATTTTATCGAGAAGATAATTCTAAAAGAAATAAAAAAAGGATTTAACAAAAGGAAAGGAATAATAAGTGGGCCAAAAACATAACAAAATTTTAAATTGCAAAATATTGAAAAAGAACACTTGAGAAATGTGCAAAACTAAGTTCAATGTAATTAACTAGTTTACAACAATTATGAGAGTGGTAGGTGACCACTTTCACAAAAAAATTCAACTAAACTTATGAATAGATATTTTAAGATAAAAGGGTGTGAATTTTGAAATCAAAAAAACAAATCAATAAGAGGCTAAGCAATATTACATAGCAAGATTGCAATCATAATGGCACATTGCAACAAGGGTGCCACCTTCTAATGATTAAGTACTTGAGCATCACAAAAAGGTCACCACTAGGACCAACAAAAAAATGACAGAAAAAAACACTATAAGATTAATAGAAAAACAACATGACTTGAGGTCAATAACAATTTTTCTAAGCTTTAAAACTAAACAAAAACATTAAACCAACATTTTTACAAGTTCCAACTTCAACATGTAAACAAGCATTATAATTTTACAATACACCACATGCCCACAACCTCCTTCCCCTTATCTTTGTTGTTTTCTTTTTGAAATTCAAATAAAACAAATTTTTGGTTTGACAAATTTTCCTTTTCCCTTTTTTTATTATATCCCCTTTTCTACTTAGAATCAATCCTATTTGAAAAATTCCCCTTCCTTTACCTTCTTTTTTCCCCCTTTTTTTTTCTATATTTTCATCTCATGTGTTTGCTTTTACATTTGTCCCTTTCATACTTCCTCCATAACCACCAAGTTGCATCCACCTTTGCTCCCCATATAACCACAAGTAGCTTTCCAAGTTCCCATTCACTCACATTCTCACAATTTTGTTAACATTTTGTTTGTGGTTTACCTCAACTTATAAAAGCACAAAAAGAGAAATTCCACAACCAAAACTAATTATCAAAATGAGGTTTAGAGAGTAAGAAAAAATGTTTTCTAAGAGTGTGTAATATGTCCTATTCTAATTGCACCACATGTCAACAATCTCATTATACTTGCCCATATTCTAAAGTTGCATATCAACAAAAATTGTTATCTACATTCATACCTCTATAAACCCAAATTCGCCAAACAATTATTGTCCAAAATTACAAAAAAAAACCCTTTGAAATGAAGGTCCAAAATAGTAAGGGTAACCTTTCTTACAAAACTTTGGCTACCTTGTAACCTTTGTCCTCCTAAATATACCTATCTTATGTCTTACCCATCGTGTGATACCTTCATACAACAACTTGCAAATGGGATTTGTAGAAAAGGAGTTTTTCTTGAACATCATGAGAAGAAGAGTAAGGAGACATGCAACCAAAATGCTTGGAATGCCAAAGAATGTTGAATGTTACCACCATAACAACACCATTGAACAAAATGGGGGTTGTACAAGAACAAAACATCATGGCCACAAACCTACAACAACAGTTAGTTGTGTTCTTCCTCTAACGTTCTTGGAACCCTCCAACACTCATGACCATCAATTTTTAAGCCCAAGACCAATTTAGATTTAAACCACAAATGTATAAATGTGAAGTTTAAAACATAAGATGTTGTTTGTGTTTTGTTTCATCCATTTTGGTGATGGGGAAGATAAGGTCCATTTGTCATCATTCAACTAATTGGTTATAGGTAATAAAGTATGTATATTCTTGGGCTATGATGTGTTTGATGGATTTATTTTTTCAAATTTATGACCCCAATTTGGGGCCCCATATCTTCATAATTTTTTAACCTTTTTGAATGGTTTAAAAAGTTATAATTGTGCCCTAGACAATTTTTTACATTTTTTTTTTGAACCTAAAGACAAAAAACATTATTGAGTGAAAAAAGGAGGTGACTAATACACTAAGGGCCACTTTGAATGAGGGTACAAGACCAAAAAGTGGCAAATCCAAGCTACACCTACATGGCACCATTTTGGAGAAAAAAACAATTGGTTCGAGCCAAAAAAAAGGGGGAGGCTAAAAAGGAAAGCTATGAATTTGAAGAACCAAGATGCAACTTAGGGTGTGAAAAAGGGTCCAAAATGGTTCCTAGGAATTTGGACCCAAAACCCCCATATAAAGTGGGCCTAAGTGTTTGTGGAGTGTTAGGCGGCCAAGAATTTTGGTTCCATAAGTGGCGACATCACTCAAAAAATGTGATATGAATGAGGTCCAAAATTGAAGTGAGTGAAAGTTAGGGTTTGTTTATTGCGTTTGGCAATGGCAAGGGAAGAAACATGTTTTTATGTTTTTTAAAGAAAGAAAGGTTGCATTAAGGTTTGAATTTGGTGATGGAAAAGGTTTGGCAAGAAAAAGGGAAGAAGGACATGGGTATGTTTTGTGGAGAAAGACTACTTTTATTTTTTTTAATTATAAAGGTTATAATTATTTCAAGAAGATTTTGTGTGTACAATTTGCATATAAAAGGTGTGCTTGATTTTTGTTGTTGAAAGGTTTAAGCTCTTTTGAAGTGTAAGAATTTGTGGGTTTGAAGTGGCAAGTGTGTTAAGTGGGTTTGAAGCAACAAGTGGGTTAAATGGGTTTGAAACGACAAGTGTGTAAATTTGTTTTGGTTGCAATTGTAGGGGAGTATAGTTGGATAGGAGATGGTTAAGGTAATTACATCAAGATGATTTTTTTTTATTGTTTTTTGGTTTTCTTGTATGAAGTTTTAGAATTGTTTATGAATTTCATTTGAAGTTTGAAAAAGACATAAATCCAATTTTTAAAGTGTTTGAAGCTACAATATATCAATTTATGAAAAGCTTGGAGAAGTTCGCATTTTAGTTGTAGAAAACTTGGGAATTATTGGGATAACATTTTAATATTATATATAGAAAAGATGTAAATGTACAATACATGTAAATGGTATAAATGTTTCCACCATTGCGTCGGTGAATTTGGTATTTTTTTTTAGCACTTATTGTACATGATTTTAACAAATTTAAATACTATTTCATTTCATGTGATAAGTTCTTACCATCTTTATTTTGATTTTCCTTGCAAAATTTGGTTTGCATTTTTCTAACTTGTAGGCTTTTGATTAAGAATCAAGTTCATTTCTAATTGCAAGCCCAAGATTTACATGTTGAATATCAATGGAAACTTGTGATGATATATGTATTTTTAATTTAATATTTGATCCATGCTGAAATTTGCATGATGTATTAAATGAAAGAAAGGTTGTTGATTATTTTTTCCAAAATCGTGGCAAAACATTTCTTGTTTTGTTTTTGAAGGGAAAAAAGACATGAAAAGGATATTATGGACAACATCAAATTTCAATTTGATCAGGCTATTTTAGTGATTGTTTAAAAGTTTTGTTTTTTTTGTGGAATGAAAAATATGGTGTTATGAAGTTTTTGTTTATTTTTGGATTTTGATACATTCCCACCATATTCCTTGTGTGGTGCTTATCTAGTGCCAATGATTTTGATTGATATTTATAGTTAATTCCTCAAGTTTATATGTTCCTTTAATTGTTTGTAGTAGCACCACATGACATTTTATATGTTTTGCCTAAAATTTCCACTCTCTATGAAAGATGAGTAAACAACATGCGTATGAAAATCAATTGTATTTTTTGGACAAATCTATGAAATCTTTAAATAAAAATATTGAATATATGAATCGTGAAAAAGTATACATTGAAAAAAAAGGTGAAAATTGTGACTTAATGATGAGGAATATTTTGTTCAACTTTGTGAGATAAAAAAAAATGAATATTTAAAAAACCTCAAAGTTAGTTCAAATTACGCAAATGAAAGCAATCGATAGTGAAGATGAATTAACACTTACACTCAACATCACATCAAAAACTTGTTGGAGTGCATTTCCTACAAGAATGTTTACATGACCAAATTTCTCCAAGAGGACTATATTGTAATGTGTTTTACATATTGTTTGTACCATATTCAACCATGTTGTTGAAATATATATATATATATATAATAAAAGGAGTCTAATAACCTAATGGTTTTTTTAATATAGAATAATGTAATATCGAAAATAGGATTTGGCAGAAGTTGCGGTGAAGTGCTTGTGTGACAATTTTGGAGTTATTTGTAAAAGGAGATGTACTAGATTAATAAGATGTCTACTAGAATTACTAAACATTTTTTTATTTTACTTGTTTATGTACATAACAATAGAACCAAAGTTGACTCCATAGATGAATTCATGAATGAAAATAAGGTATTATAGGTTTTAAAATTTTTTTATTTTGTAACGGCTTTTCAAGAATATATTTGATAAATATCATTTGTTGAAATGGAATTATTGTATTTAATTAATTATTCAACAACTATGTGTTGAATTAATAAAAAAATTAGACATTAAAATAGTTTTTATGAAATAACAAATGAAAATTTTGTTGTATAGTTTTTTTGTTTTAAAAAAAAAACTTGACCCATTTTTTAGGCATTTATCATGAATAAAATGGTCGAGTTCACAATGAGTACAAGTTTATGAATTTATAATGGTTGTAAAGTTCTACTCAATTCTCAAGTCCCATAAGTTATCACACATCATATGAACCAAATCACAAGATTGCAACTTACAATCAGATTTTCACGAGCATCATTCATGGCAGCATATCAACTGATGTGCCTCTCTTCCTTGGCTTCCCAGCAAAGAAAATATTTTGCCAAGGAAAAATCAAGTTTCAACTCCCAAGAGCTAGCAAGCTATGAAAGCCACCAATGAAAACGAAGTGCACAAATAGAACAATTGTAGCAAAAGACAACAAACAAATTGCCATCAAAACGGTACCCAGATAAGGCCCTGGCTGCTGCTGCACACCAAAACCAGACAAAAGGAAATAGCAGATTTCTTCAAGTCCAAAATTTGGAATCCTGAAAATTCCCCCCAAACAGAGATCTAATGCATTAATAGAATTCCCAAAGTACAACCGTTTGATGGCCCTAGAGTGTTAAGGCAGAAAAGTCAAAGTGACTACCAAAAACTAAATGTGAAGACAAATAGAACAAAAAAGTTAGTTTTGGATTGAAAGGCAGTTTCAAAGCAAAACTGAACAGAAAGGCTTGGCCCAAATCGGCCACCTTGCAAATCCATATGATAAGACAAATGTAAAGACAAATAGCTTTTGATTGAAAGTACAACCAGTTGATGTTCAATGGCCTCAGATTTGTTAGTCATCTCATCTTTTCTGTCTTAACAATTAGCTTTTGATTGAAAAGTCAGTTTGAAAGCCAAACTGTACAGAAAGGCTTTGCACAAATCAGCAACCTTGCAAATCTATATGATGAAAGAGAACAGAGTTGCACAAGATGTCACATGACTGTATTTTAATCAACCTTGCAAATGCTCCCCAACCTTTCAGAGCCCATCTCAAATCCTGGGCTTCATTTTCAAGAGTTGGAATTGCTCAAACAACTTAAACTTGGGCTCCATGCTGCTGCACACTATGAGTGACAATCAACTATTTTTTCTCTCTCATGTTCCCATATGGTTTTCCAATAGTTCATCATTATTTATGTCATTATCAAATTTAATTTGAATTAATATAAATATCATAGACATTGAAAAGTCACATGTTAATTTGCCTTTTCATATCCATGTTGGTGGGTAGGGAAAAGGAGGTAGTTATTAAGAAAGAAGTGAAGTAGTTAGGCTTGGAAATGAGGTAGGTATGAGTTGTCTCTGGAATTACCAGGGATGACCATACAAAAGATTATGCAACATCTCCCATATACCTGTTCCTTGAAATCTTGTCACAGAAATTTTGACAACCTGGCCTATTCAGGATCACTGATCTAATTTTCAAAAAAATGAGATTGATGGACATACAAATGCAGAGTCAAGCATACCTTCCAAGTTGCACAAATGTCTTAGTGTCACTTGAGGACCACCAAGGAAATAAACTAGAATACCTTTACAAAAGGAAGCATTCAAGCTGCAAGTTGGCACCACTGCCCCCCACACATCGGGCATCCAAAAGCCCATCGTCCAGACCATATCTCCTTAACTGTTTGGCTTGGTGCTCCAACATTACTGGTCATGGACAAAGATGCCGTTTGCCTCCCACATCGCAAACACTGTCAACAGAGATGACCAAATATGGAACATATCTTTGTAAGTATTGAGAACTTCTCCATAGGTATGAAATAAGTCAACCAGAACAGACTTGAGAAATGGCCAAGCATTCAACACCACAGAAAATCTTTCAAAATCCATGAAATTGATTCCCTGTAAGGAGGCTCCAGACTGCAGGGAATTGAATTCAAAGTCTAGAGGCCTTTCCCCTATGGCATTGCATTTGTTGTTCCCCCATTGTATTCACAAAAGAGAGTATGTGGCAGGTGGGTGCAAAGCACATACAAATTAAAGGTAAAGAGAAAACCTTGTGCCAAATGCCATGCCCAGCTGGTTTCCAGACTGAGGAGATCACATCACGGCGTGATCCAAGTAGTGTAGAAAAACTGCTCAGACCTACTACTGTGCGTAACCCAAATCCAGCATCATGCTCCACTCGTCTCCGTTTCCTTGGCCACAGTTCAATAGGATTAGGGTCCAGATTTTCCACCTCCACCTCTGCCTCCAGCATGCCTGACCATGGGCCCCCTGACAATGTTCGTCGATTCCATTCTTCTGAAGGGGGGTGCAGCTCCAGCTCACGCATCAGCAAGCCAGGTGCATCAGCCCCTCTTGGCCGTGGCAGTTTCTTTCAACCACAACCACATTCTATCAGTTGCAAGTTCCACCTGGTTCACAAGAACATCTGGTTCCAACTTCACACCTATTTCATCAGAGATCCTTCTGTCTGTCAGCCAAAGTCCTAAAAGGCACATTATCATCATAATTGTTGCTGATAGGATCTACTTCAAATGCCAACACAAACTCTTATAAGAATCCATGCTTTGAACATGAGCTGTTTTCTCATGTTGGCTCAGGACTCTTATGTTTCAAACAATCTGAACAGAAATTTCTTAAACACTTTAAGAATCAGTTGCAGGTTTAGTTACAAACTTGCATGTGAGGTCCAAGTGAAGCCTCCACAACTTCAGGAGCCACACTGAACTGGCCATCAATGAAGTGCAGTTGTGGAATTGGAGTAGTGTTTCCCACTTGTGACTTGGGCAGGGGATGTGCCAGCTGTGCTGTCCTCTTGCATAAATCCACCAAAACCAGAAACAAATGCTTCACCTGGAAAACCTCCAGTGTCAAGCATTATCACTGTCTGGTCAATTTTACTGCTCCTTTGTGACCAAATGGCTGACTTCTAAAGGTGAAAGCATGGGATCAATGGCTGCACTGGATGGTCATCTAAATAGCTTATTCATTGATCTCACAGGATCCTAAGATGCTACAAAATGAAAAACTACAAAAGAGTAGAGTGAACAAAATAGGGCAACAAGGTGGACAGTTAAAAGTCTGCTTCTGACCTCCTCTGAGGAGTAGCCTTGACCACAATTTCCATAACCCACCCGAGCAGATCGAGTGTTAGCCACCTCTTCAGATCCTTTGGTGATGGTGCCTGTGCTGTGGTTCGGAATTTGGCCCCCATCCTCCACTTTGACGACAGTGGTTGGAGAGCCTTGGACTCCAGTCATGACCTCCTCTTTCAATGGCCCTACCTTAGTGATTGATTCACTAGTCCGCCCAGCCACACCTCCTACAAATCGCAGAAGCTGACGTTTACGAAAAATTAGACAGAAGAGGAGTAACTGGCACAACCTGTGAAGGAAGTGGCAGTCGCCAATAAGGCGCACAGCAGGAGTCCCTGGGAAAGTTGCCGTACTAAGATTCATTGGAAGGGGCACAACTGGCCCTACCAAAATGGTGCTTGAGATGGCAGCAGATGCAGGAACCTCAGCACTAGGGCTTGTGGCAGTGATTTTGGCTATGGCTCCCTGTACCCATGCTTGCAATTGTGCTGTTCCACCATTGCTTGTTGTCCCTGTCTGCACACCTGGCTTTCCAGACATTCCATCACTTTCTGAACCCTAATATTAGAGACCCTGCCCCTTTCCTATCACCACATTGAAGATAACATGTGCCAATCGACAAGTCTGGACCATATGGAAACAGAAGTAACATCCAATTATCAGAAAAAAAAAGTATCAAGACTATTCTTCACTCCTCTCAAGAAAATCTTAGATCTCATAGAGATGAAAAGGCATCAGCCCCTTGAGCATACAATTATATCCTAAGGTGATTGTTTAACTGAGCAGAGCTTCAGCAACTCTGCAGAAGCTGAAAACCTTGCAGGCCTGACAACTTCATAACTCAGGAGGGCCCATTACCACAGCAGGGCAAACTGTGATCCTTGTTAATTTTCCCCTTTCAGCACACATTAGGCCACACAGATAGTCCTGCAAATGATTGCTTGCTCTGGTACTATCCAAAATCCAGTGAGACAAAACTTACCAGGTGTAGTGGGGACTGGAGGGATGGTGGCAGTGCTGGGAGCAGTAGAGGGTCGCAAAGGAGTAGTTGAAGCAGCATTACTGGCAGCTGCATGTGCTGTTGCCAGTGTACGGCAAAAGCTGGCATACCGGCGCAATCGTGTCAAAAAATGAGATGCCAAGTCCAATATTGCATCCACATATGCCTGTAGTCTCCACATATTTTATAAATGAAGATCATTAATTGGCTGTGCACAGCAAAACAACTCCATAAAACTTACGAAGTGGATATCAACCTATATCCTGCACCTACTGGGACAGCAGAAACCACAGAAGAAGTTGCTGCAATGCGGGATATGAAAGGTTTAAAATCAAGACACCTGCCTACCTCCTTGTACTTAAAGAGTTGCTGCCTTCTGGAACACATTAGTCTTGCCCAAAACTATATCCCTCTGCAGACATTTGTGAAAAGAATTTAACAGGATCAAAAGCAATGTCTAGTGGAAGAGTACCTGAACTGTTGGGACCAGTGCAGGATCCACTGCCATGGCATCAACACCGAGCCCTGTTAGTCTTTCATTGGAGGCTTGCCATGGCTCTGGAATGAGTGTGGAAGGGTTTACTAGTGCTGCCTCAATTCCATGCCCCAACATATCCAACATCAACCGCCCTTGCATGTCCAACACCAACACCCGGACATCAGCTGCTTCCACACCCTCCAGTATCCGACACTTTATTCGGTCCATTGCCTGCCAGACCCCACCCAACCACCCTCTATTGACTCAAAATTGGAAATAAGCACGGAAATCCATGAGCAGAAGCATGTGTGTAGCTATTGTGAACTGGTTTTTCTAGATCTCAGACTGCAGAGGCATATCAGGAGGACTTTGAACCTTTTTGGAACCTGAAGAACCACTGGAGAGCAAGTAACCTTCTACCAGCATGGTCTGATTGATTGTGCCTCTCAGCACATAATAGTAAGAGCTATTAACAAATAGAATGAGATTCTCGAGCTAGAGAACTCCCTCAACAGATCCTGGAGGATATACTATGAGATCGCTCCAGCAGTCTGGTCTGGGCAGATTAAGAATCTACAGTTGCTGACTTCAAGGGTTCAAGGACTTTGAGCTGCTTCATATATTTTTAGAACATTCATGCCCTGGGTTCATCTGCAATGGGACATTCTACGTCACAAGGAGCAGCAGCACCCACAGTATCTACTCTTTTCAATTATTGCTTGTGAGAACTTGAGACCTCTGTCAACATCAGGAGCTGAAACTTGTAAAGGAAGGTTGAAAGGAGAAGCAGCATACAGGGCCATAGTACTGACGATGCACAGAGTTAAGGTTGTGAAAGTCAGCATCAAGCATTGCCATCACTCTGCCATGTGTCACTGCCTCCAAATATCATCACAAAAGAGTTTAGAAATGACAATTGAGAAACTTGACTGCAATGGTAAAGAGGAAAAAATTGAGGACTACTCAAATGAGTGACCAACCCAACTAGACCAGGCCTTCAGCATGTTCAAGGCTCAGCATTCTAACATTCCATTCGATACACCAAAACTGCAACATCTACCAAACCTACTGAATGACAAGATGCCCATTCACAGGATGCTACCAATGACAACAAACTTTAGAAACCCTGCCCTGCATTTGAGCAGTACCGTACTGGTAGACCAGAAATGTACCAGTGCCATCATCAGCAGCACATTGTGTGCATGCAACAGCATCCCACCAATCCACCTCACTCACCAAACTCCACCAAAACCTGTTGCAACCCTCAAAAATGCTAAGTTCCAGCTGAAACAACTCAAACCTACCTTCCAATCAGTGAACAAAATCAAAACTGGCTTTGCTAAAGCTGCTGAAATCTAGTCAAATGCTGCAACTCAGTTTGCAGGTTCTAGGTTCTACAAAGGGTTGGTCTCATCCTGTTGGAAATTATTCAAGCCTGATTACAAGGGTTAAGGAGAGACTATAATCAGAAAACTCTGTGTGCTGCAGCTTTGTGGCCATAGCCCCTATGCCTAGCTTGGACAGAGCAAGAGGAGTTTGAGGAAGAGCAATGGGAGTTGGGGAAGGAACAGTGGTCACCACTGCCATGCAGACCAACTTTAGTGGTGGGGATTATCTTTAAGAAAGAACTATACAAAAAACAAGCAAAGAAGAGGCACAATGAAACTTGCAAAGAAAATACACATATGCAGGTTTTGAACACATGAAAAAGAAGATAATATACCTGTCAGCTAAATGACGATCCCATGTTAAGGGGGCAGATGCAGTGACTGGTGGAATCCTCACAATGCGGAGCATACATGTATCGGATTTGTGATCATGCCACACAGAGGCAAGACAGCAGCTTGTGGGTGAGAAGGCTGGAGCTGCTAAATGTGATGACATCACCTGGACTGAGAAGACATCAACAGGTGTCAAGGCCACCCCTGAGAATACATGAACTTCACCACCAAAAATTGCTATTGCAACTTCTCCCCCATGAGCAGAAAAACTGGCCTTGCCTATTGCCCTAGGATTCATGGGGCGCTCCCTTTTCTTCTTCTGTTGCTGATTCATAGGCTGGCCGTTTGATAGAACCCCCTTGTTTATGGTGTTGTTCACCACTGCAGTCCATGTTGTCATCATGGCCGGTGGACTCCCTGCACTGTCCAATAGTGCATGTATCACTACCGGTTTTTGTACACTCTCCCACCTTTGTATTCTCCAACCAGTCGCTGAAGGACCAGCATCTGGATCCTCTGGGGATATGTAGTACCCTGCCTGCAAATTGCACCTTAGAATAGGAGAACACATCTATGTGATTGCAGAGAACTCCACAAAAACACTTTGAAGGTAAACATTATGTCAATTCTGGCCTAGTCAAACAAACACAAGAAATCAACTGAAGCTCTTGCAAACTTGGAACCAGAAGTTTGGATCTGTTTGGGTCATTCCATATTAGGGTTTTGGATAGAGACTTGCCATTACCTGTCTCTTAGCTTGAAAGGTGTTTTAATAACAAATAAAGATTGCTGTCAGTTCTGTCTACATTTCTTACAGCACAACAATCTTCGTACCAATGCAGACAAAAATTGCACAAAGGAACTTATGAGGCTCACCTTCAACAATTACTGTGATGAGAGCATTCCCTCCACTGGAGGGATCAAAGGCAACCACACTAACCCCAGAACCCCATCCACTTGATGCAGATGCTTCTGGATTAATGTAAGCTGAAAAGTTGGAAACAACTGAGCACTGTAGTAGTGGGCCCATATAATCCTCACCCTCCACCCTAATTTCTCCAGAGGCCTGTTCTTGCCATGACAATAGATAGGCTGCAAGAGGTGCGATCCCCAGCCATGAAGGTGGTGTGGCCAATAATGGCAACTGCATTCCCACTGTGGGCTTCACAGCCACCTGTTGTGTGCCTCCTGAACTATTCAAGCCCCAAGGAGTCACCTCCCATATGACAACTGTTGACGGATTCCCAACAGGGGCCCCAGCAACAAGCAGTGCCCCAGCCTCACTGACAGTAATGTCACCACTAAAAACCCCACTTGGTCCAGCACCCAAAACTCCTTTCTTAGTGGCAAGCCACTTTGGAGTGGTGCCAGGCCATTGCCGCCAATGGAGCTGAACTGTGCCTGACCAGAATACACTGCACACACACAAGAAACTGGGCCACCGTGCTGCCATAGCAAAGGTGACACCATAAACGACCCCACCATTGTTAGATTCTGCTAATCCTGGAGAAAATGGGAAAGGAAATGGAGAATGGCAAGTCTATACTTCCTTGGTGATTACAAGAGATTGAAACAAATTATACCATCAGCCCTGGGCTGGTGATGCAAAAATCTCTCTTCAAATGAGGTTTTTGAGCTTGATGCTGCTGCTGTCCACCGATACTGCACCACACAAATACAGAGTCAAGGACACAAAAGTGAGATCCAAATTGAGCATGTGGTCATCAAGTAATTAGTGCACCTCAGGATTTGCTCATCCAATACATGGGAATGGTAGTGAGAGCATACCGGGGACATTACAGGCACCCACTTGGTTATGATAGATTGCTCTTGCCGCCATTCATGCTCACAGCTCCAGCGATTACTACTGCTCCCAATACTTGACACACCCTGCACTCCCCTCACTTTGTAAGCAAATTTCCTTTTGTAGTTTTTTTAGTTTCACATTGAAAATGTTTATAAGGGGTCCTCTTTCCAAACACTACTGGAGTGCAGTGACAGCAGAAAGGGATTGATAAACATGACTTACTTGAGTAGGCTGTGTCCATATTGTGACCCTGCCACCTGAATTGCCAATTAATAGGGCTCGTGGACACAAATTTGGTGACCACTCCAGAAACTGGATAGTGTCACCTGGTGTATCTGCACAAGCAAAAGTGAACTGCAGTTCTCGCATTTGACACAGATTGGGTTGTTGTAGGCCAATGATATTACACTTTGCCATTGCAGGCCAAGGGTTCTTCTCACAAAGAAGCTGAGTATTCACAAGAAGCACCAGCCAACAGTTCTATGACATACTACATTGAAAATTAGCTAAAACAAAGGAAAAATGTTGGCAGTTGAACAAGCCACCAGCCAAAGAACAGGCAGATTACTTGTACAATGATGCAAATCAGTGAAGATAGATACCTGCAGGTACATTTAAAATTGAGTGTTCGGTAGGGCGCTCAGGGTCAACCACATGCACAGGTATCCAAAATGCAGGTTCTGGACCAGACCTGATTCCCTCCCCCATTTTCAGGCCCTAAATGAGGTGACAGAAATCCAGGCACTTACACTTAACTTACTTCTCATCTGCCTTCTGCACTCCCCTTCTGAGTAGACATTACCTTGAACTTTAGAATTGAGAAATGAAAAAGTCGGTCAAGAATGTGTCTACATGTGTCATTAACTTCCTTATGGTGAAACATAAGCACTAACCCAATTTCACTGCATCCTTGACCTGCAGCTACTGGAACTACACAAAAGATTGAGTACCATTTATATACAAGAAGCTTGTCCTCTAGTTCTACAGTCCCCAGTAACCAAACAATCAGATACATAGTGAATGTGCATATGCCTACTAGGGCTGCAGATTGTCCCTCTCCTGAAATCTGGAGAAGAAGGAAACCGGGCTATACATCAGGAAGCCAAAAAGGTTACAACTGGGAAAATCACTGACCCTTGATCACTTGCACAAGTCTCCACAGCACAACAAATCAGATTTGTTTTTGCACACCATGCTACTGCACTGCAGACAAGGTCAAACACCAAAGAGCCATTATAACCCAAACACCATTAGTTCCAAAACAGAAACCTGATAAGCTAAACAAAACTTAAAAGGTCAGAAAAGCATAAGTTTCAACCCTGCACATTCACAGCTGATTAGTCTGACCACGACAGTATGTATTTCACTGACAAAACTGAAATGCCTGCCAAACATATAAACCTTGGTTTCCAATAACAGGTAAGGAGGAAGAAGGAAAGAATGGAAAAGGAAGTCGGTTATTCCATGCCTGGAGACAGGGAAGTCACATTGTTGGTAACACAACAACCAGGGAGACTGGCAACATCTCCAAGGAAATATATCTACACTCTCTGGTCCAGGATATCATTCAGATGAGTCCACAGCTATATGAGTACCAATGTGGACATGGAAAATTATGGTGTTGGATGTATTTCAACATACAGCAGCAGGCAAGGACCATACCAATTCTCATAACCCTAAGCCAGAGAGTTTGCATGAACTCCCCTCTTAATGATAGCAAGAAGCTGTAGCAATGCAAGAAAACAAAACTTGTACCTCTTGAACGGTGTTGGATGCATTTTGATATATTGCAGCATGCAAGGATCATACTGATTTTCATAGCCCTAAGACATAGGGTTTGCTCGAATTCCACTCTTAATGGTGGCAACACAAGAGGCTGTAGCAATAAAAGAAATCAACACTTGTACCTTTCCAACACGGAACGAAGTTGAGCCGGGACAGACAGAAACAGAACAACAAAGAAGAGGATAAAAGTCCAAAACCCCACTTTCCGAGGAAAGAAAAAAGGAACCTGAAACTTTTGCAGAGCTCCGGGAAGCTCATTTTGTGGAGACGGACAAAGGACGAAGGATGGAGTGTCACTTGGAGAATAGTATTGTCCAGCTCCTCCTCCTCCAGCTCCTCCTTCTCCTCCTGTTGCTGCTGACCATCTTCCTGCTGCTTACGTGTCCCTCCTTCAACCACCGCCATAGCTCTCCATGGAATAGTACTCTCCCCGTCCCGTTCCGCAGCCGGATTCATGTCTCCCTTCTCTCCTTTTCTACACTTCCGCTACCAAATTCTTCGTTCTTGATTCCATACCCAAGCCTCTGATCGCGCAAGTCAACACAAAAAACTGTGGCACTTTCTCGTGGATCTGCGGTCCAAATTTCGCAGACCCGGCTCCCGTCGACGCTTATGCTCGCATGCCACTTTCTCGTGGAACTCCGGTCCAGATTCAGGGGAGGAATTTTCAAAGGGGGTTTTCTTTTTTTTTCTTTTTTTCCTTTGGGGAGTGGTATTGGGATGGGGGAGGGAGCCAAGGCTCTCCAAAATATGTTAAATAACTTGGGCTCTGCATTGCTACGCATTACTACTGACAATAAACTTCCACACATGTTTGGAATTGTGATTAAGTTATTTATATGTATAGAATGTAAGACCTCAACAATATACAAGCGTAAGCATAACATTGTTTTGGACCTTATATATTTTATGGTTAATTTCCTGTTACTTATTTTCAAACCAAATTTTAATTTTGAAATCAATATATTACACAATTGAAGTATATTGGAATTCACTTCAATATATTTAAACTATGTAATTTATTACAAGATTTTAAGAGTGTATTGCAGAAAATGTTTTAGAACATAATATCTTTTAACAGTTTATTGAACAACAAAAAAACTTGGAAAATATAATAGTTATAAGTTAAGTTTATATTATTAGCAAAACTTGCAGGTTAATATTATTCCATATTAGCAATTTTCATCAAGAGGGATTATGATGGATTCAATTCTATGTTTAGGAGGAGTAATCTATAAATCTAGATACTGAATCATTTTACAATACAAGAAGAAAAATCATGTATAAAGAAATCAAGGACAAGAACCCATCCATTAAAAGTATAAGGTAAAGGAGAGCACAAATATACATAAGCCAAAGAAAAAACAAGAAAATAATCAACAAAAATAAGGTAAAAGTCATAAGCAAATAAGATCTATGGCAACAAAATGACGATAAAAAATAACAAAAAAGACCTAAGATGAAAGAATTGTCATTTGCCACAAATTGGCTAGTGATGGAGGTGCATTAACTATGATGTGCGAAAGAGATGAAGAACCCCCACCAAGTGTAACAACCCCTACCCATTATACACTTCAAAATACTATCACAATTATTGTTTTGGAGAGTGGAACACATGTTCATGGAGAGGTCTCCCACCTTTTCCTTCGTCACACCTTATGACCAATGGATCAATATCCTTATCACCAAAAACAACTTTTAGAGTTTGACGAATGTTGTCATTACTGACCCAACATACATAGATACATTGCAACAAACATCAACAATGACAACACACACAACGATAATGGATACTTAAGAAAAGACACATCATACGCCAAACAAACATCAAGCAATGACTTCATTCCCCTTGTTATTGAAACGTATGGGTGTTTTCATTTTCATTTTGATTCATTTTTTACCATTTATGCACAAACCATTATCGCACGTCCTTAATGGTCTTCTTTAGTCCCCTTGATGTTTGTTTCTTATTATTGACAACTTATGTCCATAGCCTTGCAACATGTGTAAACCATAGTGATTCATGTTCATTCCCATAGGGGCATCAAAGCAAATGAATACCTATATTATAAATGGTATGACCACATTAACATTGTGACAAACAAGCAACCATAGGATGTGGCAAGTCAAGAAGGGTATGTAATGTTATAAAGAAGTGGGTTAAGGATAGACGAAACGTAAGTGTGGTAAAAAAAACTAATAACCAAGCGCCTGCCCCTAGACTTGCACATGACCAAAAACATGTTTGCATGTTGTTTGAAGGAACATCTATTAAAAGTGAAAAAAACTCCTACTCATTATAGGTGATTTGCCAAATAAGCCTATAATTGGGGATAAAATTAAACTATTAAGCTCTCAAAGGGTGAGACCTGAAAATGGACCACTTGGAGTAACATGGCCCATATATGGTATCTCGTAATGTCATCTAGAATGGGAAAATGTCAATTTCAACATGTGATATTACATCCAAAAGAATAGGGTGATCATCCTATTGGAATCGAATGACAAGCGCAAGAATGATCAGTGCCCAACATCCCAAAATTAAAGGGGCAATAGTCCAAATATGGAAAGGAGGTTGAACCCACTTGAAGAAGCAAGGAAAATGGCCTCACGATGAGTTAAGTGACCAATATAACCACCAAAAGATCCCGCACAAAATAACTTCTCCAATGTAGTTATGGTACGAATATCGAACTCAACATAATGCTACAAAATATTTGGAAATGGAAACACTATACAAAGTAAATGGCTCGAATGCTAGGCATAACACATTGAGAACATCACAAAAGTTGCCTAAGGATTTGCAAGCATAGGGAGAGTAAATATCATCTTAAGATCCTCATGAAAAGCCTCAACCATAAATGATTCAATGAAGGATCTAAATCTCATTAGTGCGCCCAAAATACGAAAACCCAAATCAAGAGTAAGAAAGCCAAAAGGAACTAATATAAAGTGGTTTATCACATGTGGAAACCAAGCTACACACTTTGATAATTGCATTAAAAGTTCTAATGCTAAAAATTCTTGCTCCAATCATTATAAAAAAAAACTGCATTTTATGTAGGACCTACTATATGTGTGTCATTCACCAATGAAAGGAAATCACAAATAGGGTGGGTTGTCATTGTATGGTGAATAACGTGAAGGTGAACCTCCTCCCAATAGGTTTCCTTGTCATGTACATGATTTTGACGAAATGATTATGAAATCCCCATGTCAAGAAGCCTAAGAAAAAAACAATGGGGATGGGTGTGCATAGAATCATCAAACAAATCGGAAAAGTTGATCTAGAAAATTGGATGAAGACTATAACTCTTAAAAAATGGTTGATTATGACACCAAATTGAAGGTGTTGCGGACATCTATTAAAGGGGTAGGCTAATTACATTATTTTGAACAAATAAAACATTACAAATAGGGATTGATCATTGGACATTGGAGGTTTAAAATTTCGAATTCTTGTTTGGTTTTGAATCATGTTGATTGTGATTTGGGACGACCCAAAGATGGAGGTTTTAAAAGAAAGGAGATAATTTTTAAACACACATTTTTGAAGTTAGGAAAGATTTTGTTACTTTGTAGAATAAACTATAGATTATGTTTGGAAATACCACATATGTAATTTTGTTGTTTTGATTTCATTTCAATAGAACATGGATTTTTTTTATATATTTCGATTGAAGTTTTCAATAAACAAGAAAAAAAAATTACATTGATTTTCATATTCATATTATTGTGTGAATTTTATATAATATCAAATATATAAAAAAATAAAGTGTAATTATGTTTTTAATTTTTCTACATTATATTAGTACATATTATGGATATATGTAATAACCATGAATATGGTGTTTTAATGAATTATATAAGTAGGTGTGTAAAATCAATGCAAGAAATATGAATATGTGCATATTGTAATGCAAATATGTTGTTACAATAAGTGTGGAATAGGTTTGCAAGGATTTAATCCACATTTACCATTTGGCAACCATCTTTTGGGGCATTTTATTTTATTTTATAAGAATAATAAGGTTTTCTGCATTTTCCATTGCTAATATTATAGTTGAATGTATTCAGAATAATGGTTTAGTTTTCAATTTAAATTTAAAAGGGGTATGTTAAAAAGCATCAAAGGTTTAGGCGGTTAACATCATAAGGACTACGGATAGTGATTTGAAGTTTGTAATAACAATTGGATTTGGAGGCAAATTGTCAAGTTACTAAATGAGAAACACAATACAGTCTTGAAAATGGAGAAGAGTATATGGGAAGTACAAAAACCCCATATTAGAATTTGATGTTGGACAAAACTAATAACAAAAGAAACACATGCAGAAGACTAGTTGTTTCTACCACAAGAGGTGGTAAGGCATGAAATATGGACTAATGGTTTTCAAAAAAGGCATAATTACAAATGATGATTTCCACACACATAGATGCAATTGAATTCTCACCCAAACGAGTGGGTGTAATAGACTTTCCAGCCACAATATGTGGTTTAAAATCATAGGGATCAAGACAAAATACGGACTTTTGTAATACTTGATCAACCATTAAAAACCTCAAGTTTAGAATTGATAACTAACCGAGGAAGGGATATTACGAAAGGTACACAATCTAGGTTTGTAAAGTAGCCTACATCTCCAAATTATTATGAACTAGTGGAAGATTAGGAGGTGGAAGAAAACACCAATATCAATGTGTTTGAAGATATTAAGGAAAATTACCTACAATCATTTAAATATGTAAAGGCACATGTGAATGTGTTAGATGAAGTACCACATTCGTATTCACATCAAGGAAATCTAAAATTGTATCAAACAAGGTACATAGTCGAAACACAAGATCATGAATTTGTGGATTCAAAGGTAATCAAATTACTTTCAAAGGTTTATGAATTTTATGAGGAAAAGGGACATGTAATCATGGATTGTCCTTTATGCATTTTCACATCAAAGTAAATATTACTAAACATGTGGAGTTACAAAATGTGGTAGGAGCATTAATGGACCAATCATAGGGCCAAGAACTAGGAATTATTGTAATTTAAAACAAATTGACAAGTGTGGAACCAAAGGTCAATTAGGACCACAAAGTCGATAGATTTATCCATCCATTCAATTTAGGAGCAAAATACCAAATGTGTATTCACATCCACATTCTACACCATAAAGGATACCGATGGGTAACCATAGAATGGGGCATCGTCAAACTTGAGTCAACTTAGCTTCACTAAGCGTGTCAAAAGCTACAGTTGCTGAAATTTGGAAATAACTTGTTGGAATAGAAGTTACTTAATCACCTATTGTTGTCATAACAACCATAGGAGTGGAAATGGTGGTTGCACTGATCACGAATGTTGTTAAAGGTGGAATATTAATTGGATCTATAGAAATTTTAGGTAGTGGATCGGGTGGAATATCGATAATAAGGAATTTGAATTAGAGTCCATGACTATTAATAATAAGAACTAAAGTTGTTGGGACACCCCAAGATGGTGTTTACCAATTCAATAATGATTACTCATGTGAACAAGACTACATATTGACCACTAATGAGTTCAATGGTTGTTGGAGGGTACAAAAGTACAAATGCTACAAATCCAAGAGGAGGATATTGAGAACAATCTATTGTAACTACACAAAATCTTAATCATAAATATGGCCATTTTGTTAGGCCAAACAAGGTAGCTTTTGAATATCCTAACTTCGAAAAAGATGTTCATCCCAATGTTCATGTCAGAGTCTTCAATTCTACAATGAAGGAAAATGTAGAGACTTTTGAAGAGTATATCATTAATGCGTTGAATTATATGCTAAGAGATACAACATCGAGCTAATGCCACGATTACATGTAAACATTTCCTAATTATACTTTTTTGAAGCTTACACATGCATTTTGCAAACGTCATCAAAAGACTTAGAATGATGAGCAAATATACGTGGAGCTAAAAAACATGAAGTAAGAGGAGATTGATGGGGTGGAGGTTTATTATGAAAGGATTCAAAAGTTGACTCATGGTTTACAAGTACCAACCACAAATAGTTTTTTGACTATTGAGTTTAGGGCGAGCTTGCAATCATACTTTACAACTGTGATTCCAAGGATTAAAAGGTAAACATTATAACAACATAAGGAGGTGGTGATGTGTGAAAAATGCATGACTACCATAAAAGCAAGGAGTGCACTTTCAGTATCATAGAATACCAAACAGGTAGCACCACCAAAAACATAAAGTAATATAGGGAAGACTAACAAGTGTTGGACAAATAGTGGTATGACTAATCACAATGTGGAAACATGTAAAAAGAAGAAAGAGCATACCATGGTGGCAGCTACAGAAACAACACAACTGAGTCAAAAACCACAAAAGACATCTTCATATGCATGCCACATCTATGGTTTTAATGGACATAAAATGACAAATTGTCCACAGTTTACTGAGATGTAGAAAATGTTTCATGGGAAATCTACGATAATAGCAAAAGTTCAACCTATTCAGTAAGACACAAACAATCACTTCATATGTGAATGTGGTGGATGTTAATGTCACAATAAAAAGTAAAGTAACTAAATAATAGGTGTTCAAGGATAGAAAACCAAGTAGAGTAAAAAGTGTTGCTGACTAGGAAAAAGAAGAACGGTTAAAAAAATCAATGGCAAAGACAATTCAACATATTTAAATAGAAGGGCCATCCACATCCATGGAGGGATGGAACACATTATGGTTGGATATGCCATATATACTTATGTGGAAGCATATAAATCTCAAAAGGTAGTGAATTCACAAGAAAATTGATTACAATATAATTGATTTTTTGGATATTGGTAAGTAGATGTTAAAAACAAGTTATACTTTAAACTTAGGACAATTGCTTAAAATAGCCCCTAAGTTAAAAAGGTATCTTTAGCAGAAGTTAAAACTAGAGAAAACTCAAAATCTAAGTAGAGCAACCACAAATAACCAAGTTAGTTTTCCATCACCAAAAGTAGGAAAAATTGTTGTAACAATAGATAGTCACATGGCAATTATTCAAGTATAGATTGGGAATAATACAATAGAAGATGTGTTGTTGGATGGAGATTTTGGAATTAATATCATCATAAAATAATTGAGATTGAAGTTGGGGCTTCCAAAGCCTAAACCTACACTATATAATTTGAAGATGGCAAATCAAACAACCACAAAACTAATGGGGTTTGATTAGAAATCTGAAGATGTATGTTCACGACATTCCTTACATAATTATGTTTACTATGCTTCAAAATAATGCATGGTAAATTTTATTTATTCCATGTTGTTGGGGAGACCATGGTTGAGGGATGTTAAAATGACACATGATTAGGGGAGTAAAAATGTTACCATACACATGAATGGGACGATAAGAACAATTACAGTCACTAAGCATTTTGGAGGTGAAGTAAGAAGACCAAAAGTGTTATTGTGTTACGACTATCAAAATGGTATCACATATGAAAAAGAAGATATCATTTTTGCTATAGTGCTAAAGTTGTTCTCGATAAGAATAATCAGTTTACATGACACAATTTTATCTATGAAACCCATAGATGCGGAGGTCATGGATGGTAGTGTGAAGATTAGTAATTCAAAGCTAAAATTAAAACTACATATCATAAAGCAGAAAATAATTGGCAACAAATATGAACCAAAAGCAGCTCTAAAAGATAAGGTGTATTTTGAAACGTACTATAGTCATCAACAAGGGAGTATTGTGGTGGATGAAACTCTAGCAAAAATCAAAGCACATGAATTACAAATAGTTGGATGGACGTTAAGTGAAAACCAATAGTTGATGAATCTCAACTTGAGAACTAATGTAAAACCACTCTTGGTGAAGATTAATGCACAACTAAAAATAGGCGAAGTGTTAAAAGCATAACACTTGTGGAAGGAATTCAAAAATGTTTTTACATGGACATAAAAATATCCGAAATGGATTCCACCATAACTAGCACAACACATAATTGAGTCGGGATACTATTTTACCATCGGCACATTAAACCATGTACATATTAAATCTAAATATTGTTATAGCAATCAAAAAAAATATTGGTAAATTGTTGGTAGTTGGTTTCATCCAATATGTAAAAGGGGCTACATGGTTGTCACCCATAGTAGTAGTACCCAAAAAAAATTGGTAAATTGAAAATTTGTATAGATTTTAACAAATTAAATGCAGTTATGAAAAAGGATCCATACCCATTACATTTTTCAAATGAAGTTTTGAACATAGTAATAGGGAATGAAGCATATTATTTCTTAGATGGATATTCTGGATATCATTAAATTTTTATAAATCTAAAGGACAGATACAAGATTGCATTTGTTATAGGCTAAGGGGCTTTTATATAAAAGGTGATGTCGTTTAGAGTTAGAAATGAACCTCCAACATATTAGAGAACTATTACCAAAACACTCAAAGAATATTTGGACAATTTTATGAAGATATCTTTGGATGACTTTTATAGTGTATTGACATGGATAATCATCTGTGAAAGCTCAGATTATGTTTTCAAAAGTGTAAAAAATATGGCATTAATATGAATCCAGAAAAATGTGTATTTTCAAAGATGAAATTGGGTTTTATTATATCCAAAGAAATGAAATTACCAGATTCAAAGAAGATACAAGCAATAGTAAACATGCCACCACTTAAGAATCCATGACATATTCAAGTATTCAATGGAATGGCATAGTTTTACAAATGTTTATGAAAAAAATGTTACTACTATGGCACATATATCTTTCATGGTTTTATATGACATGTTTCTCACAAATGGGGCAGGTTTTGGAATGATTTTTTATGGATTTTTCCAATGGTCCTTCTTTTTGAGGTTGTTTGCATGCTTCGACTTTGATCCTTTCCCATTGTTCCTTTTTTTCTCTTCCTTGGTTTCTTTGGGCGTTCTATTTTATAAAGTTTGGAGGGTTTCACCATTTGTTATCTACACATAACTTTAGTTTTGGTTACTTTTTGACCAACTCATTCTGGGATATATTTTTAATTTAATGAACACAATGTAAAGCCAATTTTTAACATGGTCCCTTGGCCAATTTGGCATTAATTATATTATTTTCATAAATGTTCAAATGTAGGGGACAATTTTGTCGTACATAGCTACATTGACAACCATGCATATAGGAGGATTTAACTAAGTGGCTATAGGATAGGCAATATTTTTTTTAAAAAAAAGTATACTATTTTTTAAACTACATTTAAGAATAGACAATCTAAATGTGGGAAATAGCCCCCTTTTACCTTACTTTTGTGGTGATGTTTTTTAAAACATTAAAAAAAAACCCCTTTGTGCATGTTGTACGTCATTTTAAATTTTGCAACAATGCCAATTTTTTCACCAAAAAATAAATGTTGGACGATTTTCTTTTTAGGGCTTCTTTTAATTTGATGGATTGTAATTTTAAAGGCAACCATTAACCCAAGGGCATAGTCCAAAACTAAAGGAGGCCCATGAGAGTAGGCCTTCAACAATGTAAAATTACTTTTATTATTTTGTGGGAACATAATGGCAAACCAACCCATGGCACCCCAAGTCAAGCATAATTGTTTTTTTATTCAAATACCAAAAGGTTTGAAATGATTAGTATAAAGGTCCTTAAACTCAAATTGCCCATTTCAATAAATATTTTATGAAGTTAGAAAAATCAAAAAGAGTATATATATATATAATTTTTATTTTATATGAAATTTTTTTCCTCAAAATGGTTTTGAAGGGTAGAGCCATTGTGGTGATTATGAGTCACTTATAATTATTTTGCCACATGAGAATTAAAGAATTGTAATCATACATCATATCATTTGACAACAATAGGATATATATAAATTTAACAAGAATATCATTAGGTAATAATCATTTGGAAGAAATACCATGTTTATAATATGGCTCATTCCATTCCAATATATAGTCCAATTCGCATAAATAATACAAAACATATATTATTGATGTTCACATGTGAGAATAAATAAAAATTACTAGTTTTTTTTATTAAAGAGAATTAAGTTATGGGTTGCAATTTTCTTTTCTTTTTTGAAGTATGAGGTTCAAATTTTTTGTGAAATGTAGTGTATGGCATAATTAGGCCCACTATAGATGAAGGTACAAAATTCAAATACTCATGAACCAATATGGACACTTATGAAGCAGATTAAATCATTGATTTGGACTCTACATCAAACATTTGTTTGCAATTTGATTATTAAAATTATGAGCTCCAAGCTTTGATCGAAGTTTCTTATGGTCATAATTAGTTTGTAATTTTTTTGATCTTGGACCTTTATCTAGAGCACTTGGGTCCAAATTATGGCTCTTAACCAATAAGATTGTTCCATTTCATTAAACCATTAAATTTGAATCCTTGTTTGAGTAATAATTCTTAATTAGAGTATGATAAGCTATAGAATCCAATTGATTACATACCTAATTAACATTTTTATGGTAATTTTTAATTTTTAATATGGTAATTTGATGTTCAAAAATTCTCAAATTTTTGAAAAGTTAGGGGACAAATTGCTTCCCATGGCCTTTTCTAATTTGATGGATTGTAATTTTGATGGAGAGCATTAACCCAAGGTTGTAGAACCCAACATTAAGGGAAGCCCATTGGAGCATGCTTTGCAAAATGAATTTTTATTTTTATTATTTTGCGGGAACATATTGGTAGATCAACTCCCGGCACCCCAAGTCAAGCACAATGGTTTTTTATTCAAATAACAGAAGGTTTGAAATGATTAGTGTAAGGGTCTTTAAACTCAAACTATCCATTTCAAGAAACGCTTTATGAAGTTAGAAAAATCAAAATGGGTAGATTCTCCAAAACATTCAAACATGAAAACTCAAAACGCTACCTATCGAAAAAAATGAAATGAAGCCATAGACAAAGTGGGCTAGATGCTATCTTCTTTTTGTATTCACTTTTTATAAAATTAGGTTTAAAAAGGGCAAATTCTATATGATCTATTACATATGATGTTGTTGAGTATTTTTGTTACATATTATACTTTTAAAAAAATGTTGAATAAGATTAAAGGTTTTTTTTTGGGTTAATATGTATCAAATTTATATAATTGATTTTATTTCAAGATCTTTTTTGGGAGCTATTATATGATAATACGTTACAACATTCAAATCATATTAAAACATAATAAAGGGTTTTTTTTCAGACCTAGAATAGGAAAGCAATTGATTGTAACCTTGTCTCGTACCCGACCATTAACCATCAAATTGAACAAATTTAAGGCTCATTGCTCTAAAAGAGCATGGGAAGGCTATTGCCTTTCACCTCAAATATTTCATAATCTAATAAGCACATGATTAAAAAGGGTACGTTGTAGGAGTTTGTGTTACTCTCAAAATGTCAACTCTATGAGCACAGTCCTAATTTAACCCCTTGTTTTATTGTGCCTTCCAACATGAATGTTGAACATGTATCCATGGCATTTTGATTTTACAATATCATTTAATTATGGTTATGATTATTTGATGTTGGTACAAAAAATACATGATATAATACATTTTTTAAAGCACATATCCAAATCAAAATTGAACCCCATACCAAAATAAGATTGTCCTATATTTTATGTTTATGGACGGGCATGGAGAGATATTTTTACAAAATATACCTATTGAATTTGGTAAATTTTTATATAAATTCATATATAGGAATGTGTGCACATGAAAAGCTTTTTAATTTGATTTTAAAAAAAGGGTATTTGTTAGATTTTAATGAAGTATTAAAATTTGCTGAATTTTAAAAGTTGATTTCAACCTAAACTTATACATATATATATTGTGTGTGTGTGTGTGTGTGTGCCAATAGGTGTAGGGGCTTGGGGGAGGTCATGATTTATCACGTTTATGGAATTTCTTCCAATAACATCAAATGTAAAGTAAAGGAAAGCAATAAATTGATGGCATATTTTCATGACCACCAATCTTATATATGAGTTTGAATTGGTGCTTTTATTGTTTTTAAATTCTATTTTACAATGCTCAGAAAATGCACTACATAATGTTTTTTACATGGATTTAAAGAAGTTGTACATTGGGTTGGAAATGTGAAGATATTAAATTAAAAAAATTTGATTCACTAATCTACAATTTAGATACGTAGAATTTTAATTTTATCGCAAATTTGTCATATTTAAAAGAAAGCATTCACCAAAATTTTAGAGAAACGACTTCATCATTTGATTACATTAATCAACTTTAATGAATGCAATTTATTTTTTTTGGATATAAATCTTATGAATGGGTTGCCATTTATTGTTCAATGTTCAATGTTATTTATTAAAGGATTGAAAAATCAAATAAAATTTGAAATGATCATGAGATTTAGCAAATGTTTCATAAAATGGAAAGTATACTTTGTAATATCATTCATGAACACATTTTATGATCTTGACAAAATAGAGATATTATGGAATATTGACAAATTATTGTGATCTTAAATTCCTATGTTATAGATTTCGAAAGAATTGTGATACATACAAGAAGAATAATGATGAATGTTGAAAGATTTTTTGTTTATAATTCTTCATAATAGTGTAAATTGTTGTTGCATTTATTTCTTGTGGTGAAAAATATAAATCATTATGAAGTAGAATGCAAAATTATTATTATTAATTATTTTATTTTATCTAGTTGTGTTTATGTGTGTGAGAGAGTGAAATATTCATGTGTGCGTGTTTTTTTTGGTGTGTGTGTGGAAGTGATAGGAGCATGTGACAAACTATTTTGTGATGGTCATGATGGTTCATATTTTAGGGTTATACAAGTTATATCAAAAGGTTGTGTTGATGTTTTTTATCTTGGTTTCACCCACAAAGATGTTGAGCTTGGTACTAGATTGACAAAGCTAGAATTGAATTAGACGTACAAATCGTCAAGGGCATTCCCAGATAATGCCAATGGAAAGTAACAAGAGAATCAAGTATGTTTTCTTTGGCAATGGTGGACTTGGACACTAATAGATTAGGGAACATGTAGGAGCATGGTGAGGATGAGGAGAGGATGGATTACGTTATTGTTGTGAATGTAGTAGATCAAGAAGACTCACCAAATTTTACTTTTGTACCTAGAATTGTCGATTTGTTTTCAACAACGATTCCTTGCTTGAACTTGGATTTTGTAACAATTCTTCTTGTAACAAGTGAGTTGGAACGAGAAAAAACAACAAGGTTGATGTTTGATGGGTTTGTTGTGGAAAATGATGATGTGATGATGATGATGGCAACCACTTATCTTCTATTCTTCTACCCATGGGAAAGTTTTTTCATGTCTATTGGTGTTGTCATTTTGGAGTTTGCTTTCCAAGGATAATAAAATGCAAATGGTGAAAAGATTGGAGAAGTTGTTTGGGGCAAACCCTTGAATTGAATTTTTTTAGACTCCATAGGCATGTAGATCAAAGTGTGGACACACAAGTATTTGTTGGATGATGCAAAGATGTTCTTCAAGGAAGTAATTGCATTTTATTCACATTGTACATTGTAGCTAGGTACTTGGTGGATCTTCATGAACTTTATTGATAAGTGCATACTAAGATCAATCCCACATTTGTGTCATGACATTGAAAGTTGTTATCAACAAACATATTAGTTATCACTAAAGCGGGTGGGGTGGAGGATTACTTTGTTAAGTTGTGGCAAGACAATTTTTGCAATTATGGAATGAACAAAAGGATCAAAGAAAGTTTACATGGGATCAAACAACTTTTTTTCCCCTACACCCATTTGGAGCTTATTCCAAGTTCCATTAGATTTTTCACATGACAATGAATTGAGCTCTTTAAGCTCCATGCCATGGATATGCTTTCATTTCCAATGCTACTCAACTTTTTGGTACCATCATAAAATTGAATAACCACTCAAAGGAAATAGTTAATGATGGAATCACCAATGTTCCCACATGCGATGCAAAAACCAAAAAAAAAAGACTTTTGAATATACTAGTTTTTTAAAATTGACAATTGTTGTCTTGAAAACACGTATTGCCAAATTTGGAGTTTCATTGTTTAGGAAAATGACGAAAATTTGTATTTTTGTCTGTTGTAGCAAGTTTGCTAGAAATCAAAATTTGGCATTTTTGTGAATGCAAGATAATGGCCTTAACTCTTGATGAGATCGTTAATTTAATATATGTATCACAATTTGAGAAGGTGAGCCACCTCCATTCCCAAAAGCACATATCTATTCATGTCATGTCTATGGTTGTGACATATATGTAACATTTCATATACTATGTTTTTTAGCTCACATTTTTGTTTCCCAATTAACAATAAAGTTCTTCTAAATAGAGAACATGATGCCATCAACTTGAACTAAAAACCTTTCTCAACATTTCAAAAAGGTACAAAAAAATTTAGTCGAGCACATTGCAACCCAATAATCAAGGGATTAGATGATTTGGAGATTTCTTTTCTCAAGAGTTTGTTTTTGAAGTTAAAAGCTCTTGCAATGGTACTTTCTAATTTGAGGGACTCAATATTATGTGCCACTATTGTTTGAATTATTGTGGGAGGCTTTAATAACATGTTGGTGTGAACAAGGGATAGACAAGTTATAGGTGCTTGGGATGCAATTACCATTTCCAAATGGTGTTAGAAGACTTCATGTACGTTGTTACAAATAATTTCAATGCAAATGGCATTGTTGTAACAATTTGAACTTTACTAGCTCATATCAACTTTAATGGCACCAAAATACCCATAACACCCAATGGTGAGAATGTGATTATATTTAATTCAACACAAAAATATAATATTTTGAATTAACAATAGTTCCAAAGCTTTTTGTTATCCTTTTTGTAAGCTCTTTGTATTTCCAATCTTCGCATTTACAGACTAATGAAATAACCATTGGTGATTGATGATAATTGTGGGTCAAAAGTGGAGGCACTATGATTTGATAAAAACTTGTTTGGTTTGGTTGATATGGTTGTGTTTAGATCCAAGCATAGTGATTTTGAGTACATTGATCATTGTAGTACCAACAACCCACATTTCATGGTCAATGGTTGTTCCATCACCCACATCCATGATTGTGGCAATGGGTGGTCAAGTTTTAGGATGGATGTTTGGTTGGGTCGTGTTTTACTTTTGGCTACAAGGTCAATACAAGGCATGTTCCTTGGCTTTGTCCTAATGTGAATACTATGAACTACATTGGCAATGATTTGGAAATTGAATTGGGTGCTAATTTTTGTCAATATGCAAAGAGTTTAGTACATTGTGTATTGACATTTTCAAGTATCATGTTTGACTAAATGATTTAAAGCCATGCATGCCAACTTTTTTTTTTTGTTTTTTGTTTTTTGTTTTTTTTGCAAATTCATGGAAAAACAACTAGTTGGATCATCTGTGGAAGACATACATCTTGGCAAAATGGAGTCAAGTTATGGCAATGATTATGGTCATACTACCAATGGTTTTATCATGGGCTTGTCTAGTGGTAGTAGATATTAGATTAATGATGATGGGTATGATTGTTGCAATTGTTTTGGGTGTAGCTATTCGAGGAAGGATAAAACTTATAGAATCATGTGAAAAGGTTGAATTGGCCTGCCACCATGCATATTGGGAAAAAGTAACAACCACGGTTGTAACATCTTATATATTAAAGCAACAGTGGTGTCTGTATGTGTGGGCAGTGTCTGGAAGATTCTTTCAGTCACTGCCCGTTCCCTGTGGTGGTGTTTGTCTGTCTATGGTGACAAACAGGGCAGCCGCTGCGGAGGGCCGGACGAGGTGCCATTTCTATCAAAGAAATCCTTGGGGAAAACCAAGGGACTTGCATCTAATCAAACAAAAATACAATTTTAAAAAATATATATTTTCATTGTAGAACATATTAAAAAAATTAGAATATTTTTTAAAAATAAAAATAAAATAAATAAATAAATAAATAAATACATAAAAATAAAAAATGAAGATAGACAAAATAAGAATAGAAAAAATAAAAACATGAAACAAACATAAACCAAAAAAGAAGTAAAAACGCAAAAACTATAAAAAAAGATTGGAAACAAATGAAACAAGGAAAGGGAAATACAGTAAAATAATTTTAAAATAAAAAAAATTCAAAAAATGAAGAAACCAAATAAAGAGTAAAAAATAAGAAAAAATAAATTTTATAAATATTGAAGAAAAACCCTACTTGAAAAAGAATGAAGTGTGTCTTCTTTCTCCAAACTTCAAAGTTGCATTCAAATAAATATATATATAAAAGTGAAAAAGAAACACTTTATTTTTATTATACAAAATAATAAAAAATAAAAAACACATAAAAATAAATAAATAAAAAAGTTAAAAGTTTTTAAAAAAAACTAAAACATGAACCAAGTTTAAAGAAACCGGGGGACTTCACAGTGGCCGAAGGTCATGGGCATCCACTAGTATGATGAATGTTAAAGAAGGGAGACGATGTAGGTTTTTTTAAAAAGGCACGTTTTATAATGAAAACTTTGTGCAAGGTAAAACTCAATGAAAACTTAATGAACTTCAGTTGTCACAAACTAAAGGCAACAATATTGATGATATATATATTTTATAAAATATTCCAAAATTGTGCCACATGTCACAATAAAAAAACATTGAAAATGATCGATTCAAATAATAACACATTTACAAGAAAATAAATATGTGAAATCCCCAAAATGTGCGATGTGTCCATAGTAGATTTGATGAATTAAACACCACATGGACCATGTTTGGCCATAAGAACTTGAAGATGATGATGAAAGGATGTAGCGTCATGTGGGCCAATCTCAACCACTAGATTTGAATGATCCAAAATTTTCCAAATTAAACCAAACTTATAATAATCAAAATATCCATGTGTGTGCCATGTGGATAAATTATGATGAATTACATTGGACAACCCAAATTTTTGCAATACGCAATAAAACTAGATATTTGAAATAATTACTAGTATTTCCATGTGGCAACATGTTATCAATTGCATCTGCTCACCAAATAAGTCACATTGCAAATTGCAAACAACTACATGTATACTAAAAGTCAAAGGATGGAACCGTATTTGGTTGACATTTTCTTCACATCCATAATCCAATGTCGCATGCGACTATTGACATACATGACTTCTCCAATGTGAATAGAAGTTTTTTAGTCATATTTGTCACTTGCAATTAAAAGATAATTTGCAAACAATAGTTGAAAAAATGGTAATTTTTTTACTAGTGTCTATTTGTGCTCCAATCTTTCACTTGATTTGGGAAACATGTGTAATCCAAAGCTCCACATAGGAAGGCAGCACATCCCACCTCTTGTTCAAGATTACTTGAATGAAGTCAGGTGCACATCTTCTTATAACCACCCATGTCCTATTACAAAACCTAAACAATTATTACAGTGGCATTTAACTAGCAATAAAGTTATTTTTTTAGTTTTCATTTTAAATAAGAATTTAAATTATAACTTTTGCAATGATCTTAATTCAATGAATGGGTCACTTGCTATTCCTTGGTTGTTTGTTTACATGAAAGGTTAAGTCACATGCCACCAGAATGACAACGATTTAAAGCAAAGTCGTTGTGCACTTATAAAAGAAACATAAGTAAAATATTATGATGGGAAAAAAATGCGGAGTACGTCTTACTTGTGTACTATGTGTGAGGGGTGCAAATTCTTTAAGTGAACAAAATTTTGTCACAACATCACCTTTTTATATCTTGTTTACCTAGTCTTTTTTTGCCATGTAAAGACACATTTATGGATAATTATGATAGAATCTATAATTGTAATAGTCCAAAATATAATCCTTTTGAAAATTTTGACAAAACTTTTGATTCATTATTTTTTATGGGGATCAAAATATAATGTAAAAAAGGACTATAATAAGGATTAGGCCTTTTTCGTCATGTGGTACACCTTAAAGGATTTTCACCTTAAGGTCAATTCGAATGTGTTGTCACAACAAAATCAAGTCATGCTTATGGTTTAAGGTTTAAGGTGAAAAGTTTTAGATAGATCACTTGTTATGGAATGTTTAGATGTAATTTAGTGTGATAGAATGTTTTATGCATTATTATTTTTCTCATAAGGTGATTATTGTGATTACCATAAAAAGGGTATTTGGGTGTAAGTACATAATGTCATATTGTGATGTGGTGGTTTTCATTCATGACTTCATATATTATGCACCTACTCCATAGGATGCAATTTTTAATGTTATATTGGTAGGTACTTAGTTTTACTTCAATTACATAATTTGATTTTGTAGTTGGATTCTAGCATATTTGTGATCTTTGATCGTGTTTGAATTTGTGGGAACTCACGAAGGTAGGTAACACATTGTAGGAAAGTCACCATGAAAAAACGTTGATAATTGAGATGAATATTTTAAGTATGGCCATTAATTGTGGAACAACAATTTTAAATCATTTTCAAGTTGCACTAGAAAAAGGATTAATTTCGGAAGATCTTATAAATATGCATCCATGTTTTATACTCACACTGTCTATTTTTAGGTTCCAATGGCATTCCTTTGAAGCAACTAATGGGATTTCAAATAATTCATTTGAATTTAAGCTATGAAGAAGAAGTCATACTTTTGGTGCATTTTGTATTGATTTGGTGACTATGAAGGTGGATGGAATGTGGACTTTTGATATAGGGACCCGTATCATCATAGTTGGGACAACCCACTACCCAATTATTGTTGTTAATCACAAGTCCTTCAACAAGTTATTATATTTGGGTCTTCCTATTTTGAAACTTTCTATCGAGATAGATACAAGAATCGAATCTAATTTTGCACTTAAGCAAATTTGTAGTAAAAATTTGTCCTAGTGGGATTCTAGAAGGATTATTTTGAACATTTGCATTCACACTATGAACAATGATGATATATTGTTCTTTAGAATATATAGCTCTTGTGATTAAAAATGTGGGGAATAAAAACCTATATATATATATATAAGTTTTTGATGCAATCTTTTATTTGTGTCCATCAATGCAACTTTTTTTTCAAGGTTTCATTCATGAAAGTTTCATGATAAGAGGTTAACTAATGGTGATAGATTGATAGACAATTCTTTAACATGACACTAATACATGTTTTAAAAAAAAAATCTTGATTTTATTACTTGAGAAAGAAATGTTAATTTAAACTTGGTTTTGAAGAGCTTATATACTTACAATTTTATCGTTAGAAAACACTTTCACTCTAGAATTTTCTTTAGATGTTTTGGCCATTTTATGAGAATTATTGTCTAATGATGGTATTACCATCTTCTAACATCCATGGTGTTTAACCAACATAGGACTTTTTTTTACCATTAACATATGCCAAAAGAATTACCTTTCAACATATTCTTGGTGGAGCTTTTTAGTTATACTTCTTGAGTCTTTTTTTTCTTGCTTTTTGCTTCTCATGAAACAATTATGAATATTTCCGGACCTCATCCATTTCCATTCCCAACCAATGAAACATAGCTTGAACAGGAAACAAAACATGTTATTTTGAAATAAAATCATTTTTTTTGTTTTCCATGAGTGTTATTTGCACAATCAACTTGCACACAAAAAAAACATTTCATAAACTTCATAATTTCTTTCTATTCCAAGAAACAACCCTAACTACAAGTATCATACTATAAAAAAGAAAAAAAGACATCCAAAGATAGATAGAAGATATGCTTTATGAAAGTCTCAATCTCAAGCTTGTAATATTTGTTTTGTAACTTTCTTTCCCAAGCTATTTCTTTAAATTTGTGTTATTTTCTCTTACAATATACAAGTAGAAATGAAAAGAAGGTCCATGAACATTGCCAAAATAAAAATAAAAATTGGACAATTTTTTTGTAATAAACATAAAACAAAGAAAGATTTTTCAAATTCTTCAAAATAAAATGAGTTCTCCTCTTTTACACTATAATAAATAAAAATGAAAAGAAAGGCCATGAGTGTTGTCAAAAAAAAAACCATAGTAAGCTTCCAATAGAAAGAAAATAAGGATATTTCAAAAGATGCATGCAACAATTTTTGTTTTTAAACAAGAAATCCAAGATGTTGCAACCATATAACATGTCCTTATACAAAGATGTCAATTTAAGTCATTATATAACAAACTTTGAGTTTAAATAATTCATTTTAGCATATTATGGGAAATAACATGGTAGGACAAAATATTATAGGAGCCTATTGTCATCCTACCTAAACCATCTTTAATGAAAATTCATCATCATTGGAATTAGGGAGATAAGCTTGGTTTTTTTAAAGTAATTCATGTTTAATGTCAATGCAATTTTCTTACATATTATTTTTATTTTGTTAAGCCCATTTTTGTAAATTCAATGAATTTTTAATCCAATAAATGAATTTCATCTAAATTTTTATTTTAAATAAAACCATTTTTGTAAAATTGCTTGTTTTCCTTAATTTACCTTTTATCCATTTTTCTAATGTTGGGTGGGTGTTAATTTGTTGTTCAAAACCATGTTAAGTATGAACTTATCTTTAAAAAAAGAATTAATTAGGTATCATCTAGGGTGCACCCAAAGTGCAAGGTATCATTATTGAATGAATTGGTTTGCAAATAATCAAAATTTCATGAATTTAAAAATATGATACCTAGGTAAGTTATATGGATAATTCCTAAGTTTGGTTTTGAAAGGGTCTAAAACATAAGGAACATAGAATTAAGGTTTTTAATTATTTATGTTTAAGTTAGGTTATTGTTTAAGGTCAGGGTTTAAAGTATGGGACTAATGATGGAGGTGCCACTTTTTTCATGTAGGGAACCCCTCCAATTTTTTCATGTAGGGAACAAGAGATAAGAAATTAAACTATTTTTTCTTATGTGTATGTGTGTTTTTTCCAACATTATATGCGTTTATGTTCCAATCTTGTTGTAGAGTTTCTTTTGTTGAAAAAACTTTCTTTCTTACTTTGGTCTTGTTTTTTTTCTTGTTTTTTTGCTTGATTTTTTTCTTTTTATTGTAAATGTTTATCATGTGTTGAAACCTTTGCAATTATCTTTTGTTTTTGTTGCCAATGCTTCATGTGCTAGAAGGTTTGTCGTTTTTTGTTTTTTGCTATAAGTATTACTCAAATGCTTGAAGTGTTCTTTAGGTGCTTAAGGCATTACTCATATGTTTTTGACACTAATTGGGCACTTTTGACATTCCTTGTGTGTTTTCAAAATTATTCAATTGTTATTCATGTTGTTCACATGTGACCTTGTGTTGTTTAGTCGTTGGTTGTTACTAATGTTGTGTATGTGCTATGAGTGTTCTTCACATGTTAAATGTGTTGTGTGTGGTGCTTATTGTATTAGCTTCAAGTATTAACTCCTTTGCTTTTGCTTGTGGTGCTATTAGTGTTGCTCATGGTGTTCGCCCTCTTTTGTGATTATTACTACCCCCTACCTTGTTGTGCAAGTTGGAATTACATCGGAATGGAAAACAACTTACAAAGAAAAGGCTTATAATAAGTGTAAATATAGTCTCTAATTTTTGGGGCCATAGATCCTTTCAAAAAGGATAATGTGCACCAAAAATGTTTTTTGGAAAATGTGGGTCTTCTTGTTGTTAAAAACCATTGGCCCATTTAGTTTGTAGAAAATATTTGGTATAAGCATTTGGTAATGCATAAGTCTCTGTGTTGTTTTCCTTTCCAAAAAAACCTTTCATTTAATAAGTGTTATTAGACACAATAAAAAAGACAAATCAAACATGTCTTTTACTAATTTTAACATATTGTGATCCTATTACTATAAGTTTCAATCTCTAGATGTTTAAGGGGCACATGACATTTTTGCATTGATTATGAATTTCATAGGAGAGGATTAAGTGCCAAACATATTGAACTTGGCTTGTTTTGAAGCATTTGAAGCTTTTGGGCAAGCATTGGAAAAAAATTGCAAGGCCTATTGTGGATTAACAAAAAAAACTATCTTTATGTCAAGGATGGCTTGCATCAAATTTGAATACCATAATAGATTTTAAAAAATCAATAGTTAATATGAAGTTTTGGGTGTGGTGAATAGTTTTCAAGGCACATGTTTTGGACACTCCTTCTCTAAGGCTTATCAATGTGTAATTGTTGAAAATAAAATGTGTAGGGGTTTGAGATATGTTTCCATTAAAATTTTCCAATCAAATTTGCATAAATGTATAATATGTACAAATAATTAGAAAAAGGAAGACAAGAATGGGTGAAAACTTGCATTACTATAAGCCCTAAACCTATAAATTTGAACACATGAATCAAATAAGGTAAAATGCAATTTGTTTTATTTTGGTTTTATTTATTTATTTATTATTTTTATTATAAAATTTTGCATTATGATTGAAGATTTGATTTGTGCAAGTTGCAAGAAAAATTATCATGTTTCATGATTTTTTTAATTTTGAGAAGTCATTGTTTTTTAATTATAGCAATTAAATTGCTGTTAAGGTCATCAGTTATGTACATTTTCTTTTCACGTGACATATATAACAAATTATTGTAAATATATATTTTTAATCTAATGATTTGTGTTTTGAACCAATCAAGCAATCATTGGTTGTTGAATAATGTTTTACGTGTAGCCATATCCATAAGCTTTAAACTAAAGGAAAAAATGAACCTGCCTTTCATTTTGGATAATTTCATTGATGATAATTCAAGCTTAAATATGGAGCTGGGAACTCTTGCAATGAACATAAATAATGAAGTTTATGAGGTCATTGACCTTTTCCTTTCCTTCTTCAAAAAATATGATGAAAGGAAAACTCACAATATGTTATCCTTGATGTTAAATCCTAAGTTTAAAAATTATTTTTTCTTTTATTAATCATGACCAAATGATGGCCATAGCTAAAAAGTATGGTTGGAGATCCTTACTTCTTATGCTCTTGAAGTCTTATCATCATTTTCATCTATTTTCCAAAGTGGATAGGAGCTTAGATATTGTTGAAATGGTAATTGTCAACACTAATGAACCTATAAAGAAGTTTATTAATAAAAAATTGCTAATATTTTCAAAATATCAAGTGGATGCAAAAAACATAAAGTATTTTTCAGAGTGGTAGAAGAAACACGAATACATGTTCCCAATTGTTGGCTTTTGAGCTAAACAAATATTAGGGATTATAGGTTCTCAAAGAAAAATAAAAATAATATTTTCTTTTGCTAATTCTTTTATCAATTTGAGGAGATGTTGCTTGTGGTTAGATAAACTTGAAATGTTTTTTTGTGAATAAAAATTGAATGATGCAAAGGTTGGTTGCAAAGCTCTTTATGGTTTAATATAATTGATAGATTATGAAGTAAATTTAAAGGAAAAACTAGAAAGATTTGAAGGTTCATTTGAGGAAAACAAACTGAAAAAAAATATATAGTTTTTTTTACCTTGAATATATATTTATTTTGTTCTTACTTTTTGTTATATATATTAGATCTTTGTAATGAAGCTTGATAGTTTTTTCCTTGACTTATGAAAACTTTGAAATTTTGTTTTCTAAATTATATTGAGCTTAAATTTTAAAATTGATGTTAAGTAACATCTAAATATAACCAACTAATATGAATGAAGTAAGAATTAGTTTGACATGAAAAAAATTATGAAATTATTTTTAAAATAATTATATTACATTTTGTAATAATATTGTTAAAAACCAAATCACCCGATTATGAAAAAAACTAATAATTGCCCGACAATGATTTTTTTCCACCTCATTACATGTTGCACCTATAACTTCCCATGTTACAAGTACTAAAGGGTATGTATGATGCCAAAAAATACAAATGTACAAAAGGTTTCATAACATACCATCCAACATGTTACATACTTCCTAATGCTTGTAACATGCCCAAAATATTTATAACATGGACCCAAAATGTGTCTAGGAACCTAGGTGGAAAAAACAATGCAAAAGGTAGATTGGGGGGAAAATAATTGGAATAAAATTCTTGTACTAATTGCATACCAACTATGGACAAATATAATGTTAGGTGTGAGGGTATCTCCATTGCATTGTCAATGTTGATGGTTTGGATCACAAGTATTTAGATCTTGATCCAATATCTAAATCAAAATTTATAACAATTAAAAAAACCTCACAAGGAACCCACATGGAGGCATGAATTGGGTCTAAATTAGTATCATCTATTATAGGGATTTGTTGGAGTGGGTTAATTTGAGGTTGCCTTTAAGTTTTAAATGTTTATGTGAGTTTGGGTATTACAAGGTTTAGGTTTTTAATTCGCCCCTTAATAGCTTTCAAGCTTTCCTCCTTTTTAAAGTTTTTTTTGTTGTTTCTGTTCTTCGTGTTTTTGAGACTATAGCAAAATGTGACAAATGTCCTTTGTTTCAAAACATGCATTTCAATTTATTGTTGATTTGTCATAATTTTTGGGACAAATTGTGTGATAAAATAAACAATTCCAATGATTAAATCTAAATAAAATTAACTATTACTTAATATAATACGTTATTAATTGAAATAATCATTATAATAATAAGTTTCTTTTGATGTTATTTTAAACAACATAAGTTATTCTAACTTATTGTACCCTAGGTTATTTAAATTTATTGTACCATAGGTTAATCTAAATTATTTTACTTTGTTTTATTTTAAGTTATTCTATTGATTATTATATGTTTTTTTGTTATTTTAAACTGCCCTAAATTATTTAAAGCAATACATTCTAAATTATTTTAAATATTTCAACCTATATTATATTAATATATTTACCATAATATGATTTTTTATTATAAAATATTTCACCTTAAATTATTACATGTTATATTACATTATGTTATTATTATTTATTTTAGGCTACTTTTAATTATTTTAGGTTATCCCACCTTAAGTTATTTTAATATTTAAAAAAAATTATTGTAAGTTATTTTTATGTTATTTATATTTTATTTTAGGTCATTTTAAATTATTCTACCCTAAGTTATAAATTATAATAATTCAAGTTAACTTATAACAACATAAGGTTACATAACATGTAATAATTTAGGGTAAAAAAAACTAACAATAATTGAAAATATGTTAGAATAAGACAAAAATAACCTAAGGTGGAATAATTTTGAATAGTTGAAAATAACCTATAATAACTTAAAGTGAAATAACTTAAAATATTAAAAAATAACCCAAGGTAGAATAATGCATAATGTCCAAAATAATACAAAATAATTTAAAGTTGAATGGTTATAATAGCCTAGAACAACATGTGTAAAATAACTTAAAATATTGTAAGGTGAAATAACTTAAGATAATTTAAAATAATGCAAGGTACAAAAGCTTATAATAACATCTTAGCATGGAATAACTTAAAATAATAATAAAAATTGAAGATCAAAATATTTTAAATAAATTAATGAATGAACTTACAATAGTCAATTATAACTTAAGGTTTAGCAATTTAAGGTGGATTGCTTACAATATCTCAAAACAACCTAAGATGGGATAACTTACAATAGTTGAATATAACTTATAATAAATTTTTAAAAACATAGGGTAGAATAACCTAAAATAATATAGCATGGAATAATTTATAATAGTTGAAAATAACTTAAAATGGAATAATGTATAATAACAAAAAATAACTTATAATAGCCAAATTGACATAAGATAGAATAATCTAAAACAATATAGGATGGAATAATTTATAATAGTTCAAAATAGCTTATGTTAGAATAACTTAAAATAATCTAATGTGAAATTACCTAAAATATTTTAAAACCTATGGTATATTAACTTTAAATGGATAAAGGTGTAATAACTTATAATAATTATAACCCAAAATAACTTAAAACGACATAGGGTGAAATGTTTAGAATAATGAAAAATAACTTAACATGTAATATTAATTAAACAAAATTAAATGTAACTTAAGATCCTTGTTTATGATAACTTAGAAATAACATGGAATAATCAATACTAGCTAGAATAATGCAAAGTACAATAACAAAGAATTTTTAATTTTTTTTTAAATAACCTAAAATAACTAGAATAATTTAGGGTATTATAACATATAATCGCCAAGGGTGGCATAACTTAACGTAACTTATGGTAAAATAATTTAAAATAGTTTAAAATAACCAAGGGTGGAATAAACTAAAATAACATATGGTAAAATAATTTAAAATAATAAAAATAATAACAAGTGGAATAATTGAAAACAACCTATGGTATAATAATTATAAACAATGAAAATTAACCATGGGTGGAATAACCTATTCAAATAACATATGGTGAAATAACTTAAATATAGTAAAAAATAACAAAAGGTGGAATGACCTAAAATAAACTATGAAAAAATAGTTTAAAATATTCGAAAATAATCAAAGGTGGAATAACATATAATAACCCAATATTAACATAAGAATTTAGCATACTATATGTTTTTTTTAAAATGTGCATAATAATATGTGACAACAAATCATTTAAATAATGGTCCAATGGTTAAAGGTTTATTGTTTAAACATTGAAGTGAAGGGAGGTGAGGAATTAAAACCTTCACATTTGCACTTGAAATTGGTGGGCTAAGTTGTTTAAGTAAACCTAGGTCTTAGGTGTTTAACTTAACATAGGTTCTTAGCCTAGCATTAGTCAGGTTCCTAGTGTTTAACTTAATTTCGGTTCCTAACTTAGTTTAACATAGTTTAAATATGAATTAAGAAATTATCCTAATGAATTAATTATTAATGAATTTGATTAATTTTTAGTGTTAACAATTAATAAATTCAATTACCTATTAATGAATTATTTTGTTCCCAAAAATTAATCCTTATTCACTAAAAGGTTGACCACTTTCATCATGGTAAATTTGTCCAAATTCATCAAAATTTAGTGAAATATAAAATGAATTAGGAAACATGTTGGTGCAATGAATTTTTTTTATACTAAGGTTATCAAAAAAAGAGACCCAACAACATGTTTCCTAAAACCAAACACTTACACAACATTAGTGTCAACCTTTGAGCCCATGACACTAGTCTCAGCACAACATCAAGTTTTTTTTCAAACCCTTGTTTAAATCCAAATCCACATGTCAAACAATGTTTTAATTTAAAACCACATTCCAACCTATGTTCAAATCCCAATTCATTTTTTAAACCATGTCTAGATCATAGACCACATGTTTCAACTTATGTCCAAGTTGTAAAATCTATCATCCACATTTGAAACAAAGGTCAAAATAAATGTTGGGTTTGAATATTTTGAAACCCTTAAAAATTAATCAATATAATATTATATATATATATATATATATATATAACTACCTAGTCAATGTTTGAAACATTTTTCTATTTGGACATGTCCTCGTCTCATTGCCCAAACGTTGCATTTTCATTTGCATTTTGATTCATGTCCAATTTTGCATTTATACTATAATGCATGTTCAAATCTCAAATCCCAATCCACATCTCAATCCATATTCTAAATCTTGGTCCATGACTTAACAATTGTTCAAATTCAAAAATTTCAATTCATATCTCTAACCCTATTTAAATCCCCAATCAACATTTCAAACCATGTCCCAAATTCAAGATCTTGATTATAGTATCAATGGTTATTCAAATTCCATTTGTTGTCACAAATCTAATTGTTCAACCGTATGAGTCTAGATATCTTCCCTGGTTCAATCCATGTCCCAAGACTTGTTTTGATGTTTGGCACATGTGGAGATTACATATTCATGACACACAATGAAATTTCAATCTAAGTATCGATTAGTGTTGGTTGGATTTATTGAAATAAACATTGATACCCACTATTTATGCAACTAGTTATGTGTTTATATCTTAAGATTTTTGTTGACAACCACAAATGACATATCCAAGTGTGTGAAAAGGACGTGATAACCTCCAAATGTTAAGAATTCAAGCAACCACCCAAGTGAATGGGACATGACATCTTACACATATTGATAGTAAAAAACATGACTTTGGGACTTTGTTTAATTTTCACACATTCAATATATAACAAACACAAAGTGTATTTGGTAATGCTTCAAGTTGAAGGGATTTTTGAAAATTTTAAAGGCTTAAGTGAGGTGAAGCTAATTGCATTTGGCATTGGATTTCAAAAGTGCTTCAATTGTGAAAATTACTCAACATAAAACATGAAGCAAACATGAAGCAAACATTGAACTTAAATCATGAGATGATAATTTTATGTGTATTGTCTAGGTAAGCACAATACTAATCATCTAGTTGTGAACATTTTTGTTACATTGTAATTTATATTTGTTAATTATTCCTTAGGTTCCACATTGTCAAAATTAGGAGCCCCATACATGCTCAAAATGTTCACACCAATTTTTCCATTTGTGTTGGGTTTTCAATATCATTAACATCAGCCTTCTCTACTATAACAAATACATTTAAAAGTGTATCCTCCATTATGGATTTTGTTTCATTTAAGTCTTCATTTTCACATACCTTCACAAGATGGAGGTAATGGCCAACCATCATATTAATCAAATTGATGATCATATCCTTTTCATAGTCACATTTGTGTATTTTAGTTATCAAAATTGAAATGTTTTCTAACAAATTTTGATTCAAATATCCCTTGGATCTAGACCAAAATCTTTTATATGTCTTTTTATTCTACACCATGATTAATCATCTTATGTAAACATCAATGGTTTATAGTAGGCAGTATTACAAAATGCACCCTAGTTCACTATGGGTTTCACTAGATATTGAGTGAATTTGGACATTTTTACCTAATGAAATTGTTTAACCCCTAGTGAACAAGGACTAGTTGCTATGGACAATGATTTGTTTCATTAGTACCTAGTTACTCTAAAGTGAAATACAAATTTACTAAACCATTCACTTACTATTAATTAACTAACCAACACGGAAATCAATAAAATTTTAATTATTTAATATATAATATTATTGATAATTTCATGATTTTTAAATCCTATTATTTATTGACACGTGTCATTACCTACGTTAGGTTAAAAACCTAGTTTAGGTAGGTATGCAATGTAGTCAACCTAGGCACCTATTATAAGATTTCAATAGAAGAACATCCAATCAACATATCATTGTTGACCACACACAACACCACCCATGAGGTTTGATCCCTTGACCTTTGGAATAAAAGCAAACACCCTTACTATCAAGCCACCCCATTTGTTGTGATAATATGTTACATTACTTTCTATTTATCAAATATTTAATTTTAAACGTTACAAAAACATAAACTTTGAAATTCATATCTTATCGAGATTTTGTTTAAATGAAATGATTCGACTTTACTTTTTAAGAAAATTCAATAATGTACATAATTACATTTATTTCCTTTTGAAAGTTTAAAATCATTTGAACAAAAAATAAGTTCAATATCAAATTTTAATAACATTTCAATGACCATTCTTTTGAAGGAAAATAATAATAATAAATGGATTTTTTTTTGTTGATATAATAATACTACTTATGTTAAGTTACTTTCAATTATTATATGATTATTTTTCATTAATTTAAATTATTTCACCCTACATTATTTACGAATATTTATGGCTATTTTGAATTACTTTTGGTTATTTTTAGCTATTCCACCCTAAGCTACTTTTGGTTATTTTAGCTTATTTCACCTTAGGTTATTTTCAGATATTGTAATTTTTAAAATTATTTTATGTCATTTTTTGCTATTATAAATTATTTCAATTTAAACTACTTGTAATTATCATAAGTTACTTTTGGCTATTGAAGGCTATTTCACCTTATGTTATTAATGGAAATTCTAGGTTATTATAAACTATTTCATCTTAAGTTATTTTTGTCAACTATAAATTATTTCACCCTAGATTATTTTTGGCAATCCTAAACAATTCTAATATATGGCTATTGGTTCTTATTTTATTAGTGTTATTGGTGGTTATTAATGGCTATTGGTACCTATTTTATTTGTCGCTATTAATGTTTTAATGATTATTTTATTAATAATTAACGGTGGTTATTTTATTAATGGCCATTAATAATTATTCTATTGGTGGTTATTGGTGGCTAATATATTAATGGCCATTAATAATTATTCTATTGGTGGTTATTCGTGCTTATTCTATTGGTGGTCATTAACAATTATTCTATTAATGGCTATTGGTTGTTATTCTATTAATGGCTATTGGTTGCTATTATACTAATGGCTATTGGTTGTTATTTTAATAATTGTTATTGGTTGCTATTCTATTAATGGTTATTGATTATTATTCAGTAAATGACTATTAGTGGCTATTTCATTAACGGTTATTGATGGATATTCTATTGGTGGATATTGATGATTATTAATGGCTATTATATTAATGGTGATTAGTGGTTATTCTATTGGTGGATATTGGTGATTATTAATGGTTATTATATTAATGGTGATTAGTGGTTATTGTATCGGTGGATATTGGTGATTATTAATGGTTATTATATTAATGACGATTAGTGATTATTCTATTAGTGGATATTGGTGATTATTAATGGTTATTATATTGATGACGATAGTGGTTATTCTATTGGTGGATATTGGTGATTATTAATGGTTATTATATTAATGACGATTAATGGTTATTCTATTGGTGGATATTGGTGATTATTAATTGGTATTATATTACTGGCTATTGGTGGTTATTATACTAATGGTTATTAGTGGTTATTTTATTAGTGGTTATTGGTGGCTACGGTGGTTATGGTGGCTATTTTATTAATGGATATTAATGGTTATGCCATTGTAAGCCATTGGTGGTTATTGATGGCTATTTTATTAATGGTTATTAATGGTTATTAATGGTTATTGTATTGTTGGTTATTATATGTTATATTACAACTATTGGTGATTATTATATTATAAGTTATTTTTTGATATAATATGTTATAATATCATCGGCTATTGGTAGTTATTATATTGTAAGGTTTTTAAATTATTTTTCATATGCTATTATTTTTACTTTAGGTCATTATATTTTGTTTTAGATTATTTTAAGTTATTATACTTAGGATAAAATCATTTATAATAACATAACATAGAATGACCTTGAAAATCTTAAAGTATAACTTGAAAGATCATACATTAATTTAAAATAAAATAACCTAAGGTATAGCCTAAAGTTAGTTGAATAATTTAATTTATAATAACTTAAAAGCTTATAATAAACTAGTTAAAATAATACCTTAAGGTAAAATAACATAGAATAATTTAGGGTACAATAATTTATAAAAGCCTATAATAACATAAAATATTAATTAAAATAATTAAAATAACTTAAAATAATATAAGGTATATTATAAAATAGCATAGATAAAATATTTTTAAAACATATAAATAAACCTATTTATTATAATAAATTGTAATAGTGAATTATCTTAATTAGTAATGAAACATGATGTCTACATAGTGATATTATAGTGAAATAACTTTCATTACGATGAAATCAGTAAAATGCAATGAAATTATTTCACTTTTAAGGTCCCATAGTGATTTAAGTTAGTAAATTGCACCCAACTTTGGTAGTAGTGAGGAGACATATTTATACCCTTGCTAGTCAATCCAAAAGTTAGATACATATTCTTTGTTTTTGGTGGTTAATTATGATTCCACACAAAGTGTTGATGTTGTGAAGGCCATTTTCCAAGATTTATGAATTTCATATTTGGACCTAACCTTCTTACTTTACATATTTGTTCATCAAGTTTGTTGCAAATTTTGAGCAACATTGTGTTTTTTTGTAAGTTTTTCCTTCAATTGTCGAACCAGTTATTTCCTCGATATTTCCCTCCTATGGTTTGCATACAACTCATGGAAAGACAATTCCATCCTATTGATTTTAATTCCAACATAAACATGATTTGCGCACATTTTTGTGGGGTTTTCAAAATTTTAAAAGTTTATTGATACTTGAATCAAACTTGTAAATAACTTGAAGATTTGAAATATAGGCAATGATGCAAAAAAATAGATGTGGGTTTTGACTTCAAAGTTTGGGGACATGGTATTGGAATTGTTGTAAGCCTTTGACTGTTGTTAAAGAATCTTCATCAAATTTGACCTCTAACTGTCTAAAATATTTTTAAAAAAATCTCATGCTACTACCAAAATATACCTTCAAATTAGCAAAGACATATTATGTATTGAGAACAAAAAATGCCAAGCTTACAACATTAATGACATGAGAATATGAACATTGGAAATTCCCTTGAAATAATTTATGATTGTCAACATGTTCTTTCATGAGAAAAAATATAATCAAACATTAAAAAGTTATTTACATGTTTTTCAATTTAGTTTTCATCATTACACCTTCATTTGGTATTTTAAAAGTTACATGTAACAACATTAAAATCCATAAAATAAAAATAGTAATTGAATATTAAACTAGTGGAAAAAAAGTTTAGAAAGGAAATCATCTTGAGATTGAAGGTTTTTTGACATTTATGAAACCTTCTATATGTGCTAGGATATGATCTTGTTATTTTTACAAGTAACATCTTCTTTGTTGGACCTCATCATTCAACTATTCAAGAAAAATAAAAAGTTGTTCTATTTCAAAAGCTTTGTAATAGAACTTATGTGTGCTTCTATACTTTAAAATGATTGCACAAGGAACTAAATATTTAAGGTTATGCATATGTACTATGTACTCCCAACATTGTTTTGTGCATTTTATGATTTGGAGATTAAAATTTATTTAAACAATTTACTTTGAAACTTGTAGCTTCCCTATAAAATTAAACTGGAGGGTAAATTCTTGCATCAATTTCTAATCGCAAATCATTTGTGTTATTTATATAAATTGAACTTTAATGTAAAAGTTATATGAACAATGATTTGAACAATATTTTCCAAATTAGCCTTGTAGGCTTATAACTATTTCATTTTCATCGTTGAGAAAAAAATGACATATAATTGTTTATTCTACAATTTCCAAAACAATGATTTGAAAGAAAAATAGAACATTACATCTCTTTGGATCTAAAAAAAACAAAATTGTAAAAATTTCTTTGTCGACTTGTTAGAATAAGGCAAGAAAAACCAACATCAAAATTGAGAAAGATAGGTTTCCAATCTTCATGTATAGCTCTTGATCCTAACCTACATCACAAGCTTCCAAGTGTAAGTAGAAGAAAATGTAAAATGGATTTTGAAAACTTTTACAACATGGATGTTATAAATAAATTTTTGGTGTGATGTTATGACAAGGGAATGGACATAACAATATAAAGAAATATATATAAACCAACCTTGCAAGATTTGTTAAATTGTCACTTTAAAATTTTTATCAGTAGCCCCATTTGCAATTTCATCCACATTTGCACACTTGGCATCATCATCATCCTTTTTGTTTCATTTTGTAATGTTGGCAACGATTCTACAATTTCAAAAACAACAAGTTCATGTGGTTCTTTGACTTTTCTTTCAAAAGACATTTTGGATTTGGAGTGATGACCTAAGTTTGATTTTTTGTGGAAAAATGATTGTCCTTCATTGTATGACTAGCGTGTACTCGTTGCGTTCGCTGCCGGGATAGGCATTGATGTGGGAACCCATGACCTTTGGTCACTGTGAAGGCCCCCAGTTTCTTTAAAACGTATTTATTTCCTTTAAATCAAGAGCGTGCCTTTTCTCGGCCAGACGGTTCCGGCAGACGTGCAGGCCCCCCCAAGGGGCCTCCTCTTCCTCTTCGTCATTGGTTTAATGAGGGTTGTTGTGTTGAAGGGGGGGGGGAGATAGGTGAAGAGGTCCATTCCGTGGGAAAGGTAACCAAGGAAACAAAAGGGATCCCAAGTTCTAGTGTAAATCGGGAATTTTTTTTATTTCCCTAATGTAAAGTCAAAAAAATTACCAAATCTATAAATATATTTATTTTAAAAGTATATTTATAACAAAGAAAACCTGATCCCAATTCCCAACTTGGCAAAATTTAGTTTTATTGCAAGTCTTTATATGCTGTAAAACCTAAAAATTACTTAAGTATAGGATAAGGTCCCTCCCCATAGACCCCTTATTTTTGAAACCCACCCGACCCATGGGCCTTACTCCCCCCCCCCATTGTAAAGTAACAAAGAAAACCTGATCCCAATTCCAAACTGCCGCTGTCCGTTCGGATTAAAGTTAATGATAATAATTACAGGCGGATGACGGGACGGATGACGGTTCGGGTGAATTTAGGGGTTGCTTCAATTCTCATCCCCAAAACAGTTCAAAACGGAATTAGGGGTTGCTTCATTTCTCATCCCCAAAAAAACAGTTCAAAACCGTTCAAAACGGAATTAGGGGGTTGCTTCATTTCTCATCCCCAAAAGTTTTCATATATAAGAAGATGTTTTGGCAAAAGAATTTGGATTCTCATACTTGAACAATGTGGAACAATAATATCAAGAACTAATGGAAAGGTTTTTGGAACAATAAAGACTTCATATGGACATTTCACAACTTCCCAAATTTGTTATATGATGTTTTTAAACAATTAGTGAATTAAAACATTTTTAAAAAAAGTTGTTGGAAGCTCAACCACTTTTTGTAAGGGCTCCAACTAGATCCCTGACATTAATAGCTTTCGACATTAGTTAAATATGCCTCTTTACACCTTCAAGAGCTTAAGTTCTCGTTGAAATAGATGCTTTGGCAGTCTTACATTCCATTTAGTACATCGTATTACCATAAAAGAGTTCATATATATATATGACTTACATGGATATATATTTTCAAATTTAATATTCAATCTACTGTTTGCAAGCTTGTGATTTGAGAGGAAATTTTGATAAATTTGATATTTGTTGCATCTTAGATCTACACAATAGATCTTTATATCCCCCCCCCCCCCCTTTTTTTTTTTCAAAAGCTAAAGAACTTCATTTTATGAATCCCACCACACATGTTCATTCTTTCAAAATGAAACATTTGGTTCATATTGGCAAGGCATTGATCTTCAAAACCTCGAATGTAAATTGTTTTTTCAATTTAATGCAATGCAATTTATAAAAAAAAATTGCACCAATCATCAACTTCCACTATTGTAGGTTAAAAAAACATCAATATGTATATATTTTATAGATGTAAAAATTCGAATACAAGTTCCTCACATGATCATAAGATAAAAATTGGACAAGGTCTTCTTCACAGAATTGCATGATTAAAGAAATTTTTAGCAATAATAAAAGTACAGTTCAAACATATGTTTTGTTGAAAGTTGATGACATTTTTAAAAAAATTCAAAAAGACATGTTAAATGCATGTTCTGGTGTCAAGTTATCATTTCCAACCTTGTCCTACACTCATATTGCATAAAAGAAATGCAAATCACATATATTAGTCTTAGTTTTATTAATGCATGACTTTGCAATAATATCAATGGGGTTTTTATTTCAAGGTTTGCCAATTCTAAAAACTAGATATACACTTCTAATGCTCATCAACAAAGAGTCATTAGTCCTTTTAATTATAGAGAGTGGGCACCTATGGACAAGCTTTTTCCAAATTGCAAAATATTGATAAAAACACAATGATCATTTTCATGGACTTTGTCATGTAGATGCCATAGATGAAAAAACATTGCTTCCAATAGGTAATCAATTTTGAAAACATTCATCAATATTGAAACCAACCATTGTTTGATTTTGAAATAATGTATGGACAAATGAGAGTGAGATGGTTGTTTCTTCATCATTTTGTAGTGCCCCAACTTCCATATTAATTAAAGAGTGCAAGTTAAGAATGTGAGACACTTCAACATGTTCAAATGATCATTCAAGTTCACAACAATCATGTAAAATATTAGTTGTTGTGATAACCAAATTTCTTACTTCTCACTTCAAAAATTTGACCAATTGCACTTGGTGGCCATGACTAAATTGAATGTGTTTAAAGTAAGCCTTACTTTGTAATCTATTATCACCTTCCAATTGCTCCACACTTTTTAGTTCTAATGGATCCATTACCAAGGCTTGGTTTTGAGTCGATTATTTCACTTCAACATGATTTTTATAATAAAAAATCTTTTGCAATTTTTTTTGGAAAATTCAATAGCAAAATTCTTTTAAATTTTCATGCCCACAAGCTTTCAACAAGACAAATTTAACATTATAAACTAAACAATATAAAATTTCAAATTTTTGTAATCTTTCAAACTGATGTTTAATGTGAATTTTTTGGGAGACCTTGAAAAGAAGAAAATAATCAACAATGAGAATGGGTATCACCACAATATTGTACAAAGTTGTGTTTCACTGAAAACCCAATTTGTGCCAAAAAATATTAATACCTTTGACTTTGTTATGAAAATGAAAACCAATTCTTAGGTTAGGTCATTATGCACAACATACTTTAGAATATAGTCAATTAATAACAAATGTCTCTGATTTGTGCAAAATTCTTTTATGCTACTTGTTTGTGATAAAACTTATTTTTATATTTTTGATTACAATGTATATTTATGTGACCTAAACTTTTTGTTCTTGATTGTAACATGTTAAATTACTTGTGCATGATTCTTCATACAATGTGGGCATATAAGTTCTAGTGTAATCTTGTGTGTATATGACATACAAGTCATTAGGTTTGAGAAATGTGTTAGCTTGGTTATCTACTATATTCAAAATTCAACCTAGAATTGTTGAACAATTGTTTTTAATTATAATACAAAAAGAATTGACACTTTAACAAAAATTGTATTCAATTGTTACCCAATCATTTTAAGCACCTTGGAAGTTTACAAGTACTCCCATGTCCGTAGGAGTAAAACAATTTATGTGATTTCCATACATGTCATTTATGAGAACTTGGTCTTAAATCCCATCATCCACAATCAATTGAACACCCGACCTGGGAACTTATCGTAGTGCCACGGAAGGTTTGTTAATGAATTCGGGCTGGAGGCCGAAACGATCCTTTATTGGGCAAATAAATGACTTTTGGACTTCTGCAACGAACTTTTTCCCCCAAAACAAGACCTTTTGGCGCCAAAAAAAGCTTGTATGCTCATAATGTTGCACATGTGTGCTTGCAACATCAAAACAAAAAAAAAATGGAAATTGGCTTGGACCTGTAATGGACCTTTTTGGCAGATTATTACTGGACCTTTCCCTTGAAAACAATGCATTTCCTGCAGCACTGATGGACCTTTTCCCAAAAAATTCCTCAAGATTAATTAAATTGATCGTTCCAGCCCGCCCGAACCTTTTGAGGCACTACGATAATACAATAAATAAAGGGTGGAAGGAGTTTTGTGGCTAAAAAAAGCACATGGACTGGTTCAAGGGCTGGGCCAGGTTCGTCATCTTAACCGGGCAAAGTGCAGACAGGGTAAAAAAGAATGTAGCAGTACTTTTTCACTGTTGGCATTGAAGAAACTTGGCCGATTTACTATTTTCCAAGGCGTTGTCGTCGTAGATGACTGCCTTGATTTCTAGGCTTAGTCTTTTTTGGTGCAAGAGATTGTTGGAAATGGTGGCCTAGGGTTTTGAGTTAAAGCCCTCACAGCTGGACGTTCTGAAAGCTGTGGCTTGAGGTCATCAGGCCCCCATTTTGTAAAGGGGGTGAGGCCTGCTGCTTAGGGCCTCCCCTAATGTCAGGGTCCAAGACCTGAAAATTAGAGGAGGCCTACTGGAGCAAGGCATCGCCAGCATAAATGGCAGCAAGGCTTTTGACCTTTAAAATTTAAGATTTTGTTCTGCACCTGAATGTTCTTGTTTGTTCACAATAAAAGATCATCTTTCTATCCCACAACATTCTAGTCTAACTTACCATGATACGTGATAAAAGCAACTTTCACAAACGGCAGCACCTTCTGTATGTGAAGGTCCCTTCAATTTGGGAAGGGATCTTCCATGTGTGGAGGTGGTTTAGATACAAAGAAAAAAAACATTTGATTGTTTTGCATACCAGAAAAGGTGTCACAAATGGTGCATTTGGCCATGTGTACACTTACTGGTGTTGCCCACTGAGGACTTACGTGGCAGAATCCACTGTTCACTCCACATTTTCTGGCATTAAAAGCCTTGAACACCATGAGAATTCCAAAGAACAATGTCTGAAACAGCACTGCTGCAGAATTGCTAGCAAGAGCCAACTCCACCTCCTACAATGCAGTCACAGGGGAGCCTGAATTGGCTCTCCCTGCTTTTAGGAATAATGTGCCATCTTAGGGCCTTAATCTAAATCATAAGTGTCCTCCTGAGGAGTGTGGTGTCTATGGCAGTGCAGTTACCAATCCCTGTCCTCACACGTTCTCAAGCTTAAATCCCCAATAATAAGTTACAGTGTTCACCATTTCCACATGACCTTGAACTATGCAAAGTGCTCGATTTGAATTGCTACAAGCAATTTTTTATCTGGTGGATGCTGGGATGCTTTCTCAACATAATCCAAATGTTTCTAAAGAAACCACAAAATCCCACAGTACACTTCAGCCAAGGGTGAGTTTCTAAACTGATCTTTTCCTTTTGTGGACAGATCCAATGGTAAGGGTCGTAGGCGTCCTGGAGCTTGATTCTTAGAAAGAGAATCAGTTTCATCAAATCAAGATAAGCTCCCAAGATATAAATGTATGGTAAAGCGCTGGGCAGTGGGTAGTACTGGAATAAGGGCACATGTGAGGTGGAAACAAGCACAGGCCCAAATCTGGCAAAGCCCACTGCCAAGGGCTTTATCTTATGTAATGATTACTGACTTGCTTGGTTTTTTTTCCTGTGATACCCACTGGGTATCATGGGGGAAAAAATTGGGGCAGCAAAAAATCCATCTTGCATGCATTAGGGTTCTCAAAACACACACCCCTTGCAGAGGAAAGATTATGTGCAGAAAGGCACCCTCTAACTACACTAATTATTTCGAGCAGCTCTTTTCGCACCCAATCATCACATTTAATCTGCTAAATAATCTCTTCTGATCAAACAAGTAACTCATAGGCAACTGTTGTGAGGTGCAATCATGGCATGCAAAATCCATTGGTGTTGATGAACCACATTGAATTCAATGGGGGTTTGGTTGTGATTCAATGCTGATCGCAAGTAGTGTAATTGATTGGGTAGAAAGTGTTTTTCAAGTGTTTTTCCAGTGTTGCACGTGCCGCTGCTAGTTGCTGAAGACGATTGTTAGAGTGCAATTTGTGGAGCAGATTGTAAAGTCCCTGAAAGAATTACATTAATGGAAAAAAGCAGTTCTTTTGCGGGATGAACACCATCAGGTCAGTTACCTCATGCAAAAGATGGATAATTGCTATTCAAGCTGCTATATGAAGATGGATGAAGTGTGATCATTGCTACAAACCAAAAAAGTTTTGCAAGTTTTCTTTGGAAGGAATCAGGGAGTCACCACTTCCATGAAATTTGCCATTACATCAAGTGACTAAGGTACAATTATCATGTTAGCAATTTTGCAATGTTACATCACTGGATGATGTGATAACATACTGGGCAAGACAAACACCATCTTCAGATCCAATGGCAGCAAATAGTACTATTCTGAACTCTGAACTCCAATTGTACCCAAAGCCCTGAAAATCTCTGAAACTGTTGGCCATATCAGAAGGCCATCTTCAGGTTCAGAGGTAGGAGGGGCAGGGGTTCATGAAGTATTTTATAACCTTGGCTTGAAGCTCAATTCCTCATTTCTTCCCCACATCAAATTCCGGACTACTGGAAGAGTGACCCATCTGTAGAGTATAGCTAACTCTAATTCTTTGACTTTTATGACTCTGCATCATCTGTTCACAACCACAGAATTTTAGCATTACTTTCAGCCTTCTCTTTCAAGATCTTTCCTCACTTTTGCCCATATGCATAGATAAACTGAATTCTACTACTTACAATCATGGTGCTTGATCCACAAACACATTTTGGACACTTGTTTGCTGAAGTGATCAAAACCAAAGGAAAGATAATCTTCATTCAGAGATGAGGGGGTGTATGATGTGCAAACTTTTGAAATCAGTTGAAGAGTGGTTGTCTTCTACAAATGGTATTGTCCTGAACAAGTCAGCTTCACCACAGGCTTGAATACAACTTAGGTACCAATTTTTCCATCTTCGAAAACATATACATATAGATCATCATCACAGAAAATGCACCTTTCAGCCATAACAAAACATTGGCCACTGCAACACCCACATGGTCAACATCGTCATAATATACCATTTTTCTGTGTAAATTCTTTTCTCACCCATTCAAACTTTGTGCAGAGTCCTACAATCATCAGCAACAGTGCACAATGACTTCAGCAACAACTGCTGCTTGATAGATTAAACACATGAACTTTCTTTCACAATTCACTTCTCAAGTCATGGGGTAATAGTCATACTAGTAGTGCACATGATCAAAGCAGATCTCATACAACCCAGATGATTTCTGCAACTGCAACAAAGGTAACTGAATTGCATCCAAGTTTAGTTTGTGAGGGGTGGCAGTTATTTGCTTTTCTTGCCAGCTTCCAGTTATCTTTGGGGTAGTTAATTTTCTGGACAACAAGGAGTGTTCATCCTCTCTCATCACTTTCTCAGCTTGAAAATTGTCAAACCACCCAAGGGGAAACTTTGAACCTTCGTAGAGAAAACACATTTTCTTTGCATATTCAACAATAATAATGTTTTATTGTACACTCACTGAACACCACAATTACACACAGAACTAACTCTGCAGGTGTGAGAGTGACTAATTTCTTACATTCCTTCCTCTCACTGCTCTCAACCACTCCATTTCTAATATCCATGCTCCAAATTTTTCTGCAAACTTTTGTGAAACTTTTCAGATTATGGACGAAAGTATGAAATATTTATGAATTTCCCAGCATCCAACTGCCCACAAACCAATGTGCATAAAGGTGACCAAACGAAACATTGTAATAAAATAATTTTACCATCTCAAATGCAAGATGGAAAGAATTGATCATTCCATGCAGACTGAGGAATCTGCTACATTCAATTTGTCACAGATACTACCAATCTATAGTCCTATCCATATTTACAAATGCCCTACAACAACAGTCTCTAACATGATCTTCCATGTTCCATATAAGCAGCAAGAAAAGGTTGACCAGGCTGCGAATATCTCTCAATCAAACTAAGAAAATTTTGGAGCTCAAACCACCTGAAGACTCTTTTTGGTGGTGGCTAATGAATATGTGTAGTATGTACATGTGACAAAGCTGATCCTGAAGCTAACTGCAAGCTGATGTTACTTGACAACTAGTGGTACATCAGAGAAGCTGCTTCCTGAACTAAAGGTACTGTGGCATGTACATGGGTTTCAGCACTGTGGGCTTCCTCCTCCCAAGGTTGGAATGTCCTCCCTTCCTCCATGTGCCTAACAAAAGGCACAAACTGTCTCCAATTCTCATTGTAGAACAAATTCTCACCCATCCTCAGAAAGGTGAAAGCACACATCGGTTCAAACTCCCCATCGGTGTCACCCATCTCGTTCATGCGTAATCTAGATTTACTCACCACCTGGTCATGTGCATACTTGTCAAACCTAGGCAATGCATTTTCTCCAGCCATCCTGATCCCGGCTTTCCTTGTTGCAACAGCAACCTGCCTGACGAGACTTTCAGGACAGCAGAGAGCATCAGACGGTTGCTCAAAGTCCCTCATCTCAATGCAAGTGAAGTTGAGTGTTACCCCATGCTTTGCAAACATTTGTGCAATTGGAGCATATCCATCTCTAGTCCGTGTGTTGTAGTAGCCTGCTGTCAACTCAGCAGCATGCGATCTTGTGCCATAGTGCCAATGGATACCAGCCACTTTCCCAGAAACAATGGCTCCAGTACCACAGAAAACTCCAGTAGCTGCCGCTAGCACTCGCTCACCATGGGCCAGCAGCATCTCCGAGTACCACTCCATAAAGAACTGTCCATAGTCTGACTGCCAAGATCCATCTCTGCTGAAGAAACTTGTATCCTCAGGCCATTGATTGTAGTGTCCAGCATCATGAGGACCTCCAAGACCCCAATGAGGTTTTCCAAGTGCATGTGCATTTGCCTTCAAGCTTGCTAGCATGTATTTGTCATAGCATTGAAACTCCCCAATTCCAGGGAACCGCCATCTCCCCTCACTTTCAGGGTATGATGGATACCGAAGTTCTCCAGCAGGTCCCAAACCACACTGAATCTCCTGCAGACAAGACCGCAAAAAAAAACTAGTTTCAGCATCCAACAATCACAAGTACACCACAAAAGCATGGGGAAGAAAGAAGAATGCTTCTAACAAGAGAAGCACATACATACATATGAAATGGGACACAAAATCTAAAATAAGTGGAAATTCTTTGCAACAATAAAGAAGAATAAGGAAACTCACAATGATGACATCACCAAGCAGATTTGCAAAAGTGTCCCTGAAACTCCTCATGAAATCTGTGTACACTTGGACTGGTGATCTTCCCTTCAAGACAGGAAGTGTGTCACAACCTAGAGACAAGTACTCTGGATTCCGCCTCCCTGCCTTGTCTGTGTACACAAGATCAGGATTTCTTTCCACCTCCTCCATTACCCATGGGGGCAAAGGAACCCTGCAAGAAGGAAAGAAAAGGAATGACAGTCATAAGCAAACCCCAGTCCGTCCGGACAACATCCTTGGGAGTTACAAAAGGATCCTTTTCACAGAAATAATGAGAGAAACCACCATGGACAAAACTAGCGCCTTCAAGACAGTGATGCAAAAAAACCCTTGGAAGTTTGAAGAAGTTTGAAGAAGAAACATAACAGAACACTGTCGCCGGCCCGTAAACGACAACGAGACATATTCATTTCTTTCAAAGAAGAAAAAATGCAACAAAACAAACGACTTACGTGCAGCTGTCACCGACGTTGCCTCCGCACTTGTGAAACGACATAACGGCTTGGACTTTCAAGCCATGACTCCGCACCAAATCGATCAATTCCTTGTACGCAGACCAGTTATAGATCCGAGGACCGTCTCGCTCCACAATCCCCCACCAAACGTCCAACATCACGCCCTCGACACCGGCGCTCTTGAGAGCCATCAGGCTAGCATTCAAGGCCCTCCGTCTGTTTAGGGTATTGTTCATGTTCACGCTATCCAACGGCAACATCACGAACACTGGAACTCCGCCACTCGTTCCCCTGCTGGTCGGGGTTTCCAGAAACGGATACTCCTGCCACAACGCCACCGCCTGTTGTAGTTGCTGCTGCCATGACGATTTCTCCACAAGAATGGATTCCCTGCCCCCTATTTCAGCCGCAACCAAGGAGCTATGAAGATCATCCATGATCCGCGAATTGCCGTTCCCCGCGACCGCCTCTTCTTGCTGCTGAGGGCTTCGTCTCCACCAGTCATCGGCAGACGGTGGTGCAAATCCGCGAGAAGAAGAAGAAGAAGTTGATCTTCTTGCATCAGAGCAAAACACCGCAACACCACCGCCATCCTGCCGCTGCTGATCTCTTCCGCCGCGACGCTGCCAGCTCTTCTGCAGGACAAAACTGCTGCTTCTGTTGCTACAAGAAGCTTCTGTTTGTTGCTGCTGCTGCGACGAGGAGCATTCGAAGCCCAGACCTGCCCGCTGCGAGACGCTCAAAGCAGCCACTGCGCTACTACTCAAACACGCGATAGTCGTCATAATTCTTTCGGTTTTCCTTTCTTTTCCTTTCTCTTCTTTTCCCACAACCAAGAGTACCTACCACCACCAGAGTACTATGTATACCTATATGATCGATTACCAAACAAGAAAAGAAAGAAGAAGAAGAAAGCTGGCTCTATTATGGATGTACACAAAAGAAAAAAAAGCTCTATGCACACGCGGAGACAAACCAACACAAGTATGTACTACAAATTACACCCACTTCGTGAGTCACAAGTTCAAGTCTTTGGGACAAATCGAGTCAAGGGAGAGAGAGAGAGAGATTGAGTGAGTGAGAGGAGGTTGAGAGGTGCGTGCTGCTATTGTGTTTTGTGGTTTCATTGTAGGAAATAGTGTTATCAACAGATGGATATATACAAAAGCGATTGATGGATGGGGATAGGAAAGTTGAGTGGGGGGGAAGGAATTGATTGGGGGAGCCTTTTTGGGCCTTCGAGTACGCAAATGTTGTGTTTTCATTGGTGGCTTTGTTTTACTTTTTGTGTCGTGGTGGGACTGGTTAATTTGGTGGGTTTAAAGTCCTCGTAGTAAGAAAAAATGGGTCTAGAAGAGGGGGGCGAGGGAACTTGCACACCTGATGAGTCTTTGAGGAAATACCATAGGTACTTACTTACTCTCAGGGGAATTTGAGTTGTACCTATTACGCCTTTTAGACCTGAAAACTGGTGTCAAACCCTTTGTCATCCTTTCGACCTGTCTTATTTCATGTGACCTAATTTCTAAGTACATTCTTTTAAGTTGTCCGTGTATCTTCTTCTCTCTCTTGTACAATATGAGAGGTGTTTTACACTCTATGGTGGACATTGATCTTATACACCACAAGCTTGTGATATACTTCCATGATCAGCCTTTTTGCAAGGGCTGATCTGGGCCCCATAGTACTAATTTCTTCAAATCTCTTGAGTCACTATTGTAACAATGAAAAAATAGTTCTTTGAAGTTACTTATCTACTAACTCTGTAAAACAAAGAGGAAAATAAAATATTTAAAACTATTCTCATGTTGGACATTCAAGCTTGGAAAGAGAATATGTGTGTGGAAGCAGCACTCATCTGTAAATCCGCGTGGAATTGCTGTCCAGTGCTGCGTCAAAGTAAAAAGCACAGTATACTGCCACTTCCGCGTGGAAAGCAACAACCTGTATTATGAGAAAATAAAGTTCCAATCTTATGACTTGGAAAATGGATTCTTGGTTGCAAAGGTGAAGTCCACCCACGTGTCATACTGCGTCCAGACCAACACAATATCAATGTGGACTACTTATTATGCAGGTTTGTCTATCAAAACATGAAATTTAACCTTGAATTGAACCTTTCTTCACATTTTAAAAAAAAATTCTTAAAGGCTTGAGTTCCAATTCAAGCGTCCAATATAAAAAAAGTGTGATTAATATGTGAGAGGATTCAGTAAACTTTTTTGTTTTTTTTTTCTTCATGAATTTTTAATATTTTCTGTTTTCACTTTCATTTTGTGCACTTGGGTTTGAAAGGGCTGAAAATTCACTCTTTCTAACAACCACCTTGCAAGGATCCACATAATCAGCCATGTTAATTCTAAAATTGATCAAAAAATGGAAGAGCTGCTGTGCTTTCAATGATGTCTTCAATCCATAGATGTGTCTCCCATTTTCATAGAATTTGAACAACAAAGGTAAAAGAACAACTTTGCAAAAACCAAAAAATTTAAGAAATGAATAACCTTGAACCTTAGCGTACACTTTGGTTCTCCAAACTATGAGCCCTTCTATAAGCTGTTTTTTTTTGGTCTGGACCAATTGGTTTTCCCTCCAAAAAATACCATGTAAGCTAAATCGCAATTTGATTTTGTCTTGATCTTGGAACCTTGTCTAAAGGCCTTGGAACCAATTTAAAGCTCTTCACCAATAAAAATGCTCGATTTCATTGGACCCTGCTTCTTGGACCCTTGTCTAAAGAGGCCCTAATTGAGTCAAAGCTGCACCTATTGCATGCTGTCCCTTTGTTTTCTGAAATTTCAGGATGGAACAAAATATCACTGGAATCCAAACAGCCTCAATTCCCAAAGTCTGTAGGCGAAGGAGGCTATTTCTAGAGAAGGACTGACTCAATTTGTACTTAGGGTACTTATTTGTGATTGTTCATGGGTTCCCTCATAACTTTTTCTGTTTTTTTTGAAAGAGCCATATTGATTGGCCCATCATAATTTTTTTTGGAACATTGGACACTCCCCATTGGCATCACCTCTTCTGACCCCCCAATTGCAAAATAGAAACAAATATCTGCCTCTATAGCCCACCTTTTCAGTTTCCATGGGAGTTGAATTTTTCAGGGTGCTATTGGGAACATATTGGGGAACATATTTGGGAACTAATTGGGAACCACATGGGAACATGGTGAGAACACATTGGGAACAAGGGAAAAACAACCAAAGAATCCCCCCCCCCCCCCCAAACTGAACTGTTCATTAGTGCATGCTGAGCCTTCCCATTGGCTGTATGAAAGTTTCTCTTTCCAAAACTGTTCGTCACTAATACCCTTTCTTTATAACGGGGTTACAATTTCTATTTGAATAGCAATCCTGCCTCTCCTATTGTGCTTTGCATTAATTAGATGAGGTGCCTCCCAAGTTCAATTTTTTTCTTTTGCAATGAGCCAATTTGATGGCCCATCACTCAAACAAAAATACCCCCATGTAGGCTCTCCAAAATAGAAAGTTCTATTTTGAAGTTCCTTCTCTTTGGCCCAACTATCTATCTATGACGGAAGGTAGTTTATTTTGTTCTGTTGTTATGAGATCCACCTGGGATGCTTCAGATCGTGTTCTTGGTGTCTTTGGAAAGCTCTGGATGAGGAGGGGTGCATGGGCTTGGTTCCATGACAATTGGACTTGTGGTGCAAAGTTCTTGAATATTAAATGATATCTTCACTGAAAATTAAATTAAATTGTAGCTGAAAATTTCAGATAAATTGGAATATGCCTTTGATATTGTTGGAAAGTTCTTCATGAGCAGGATTTAATGGAATTTATTTGGTAAGATTTGGATTCAGAATGTGGGAGGCATTGCTATTTAAGTGATTTCTCCCACTGAAAATTCAAATAAATTCCAAAAAATCAGGTTTTGGAAGGAAAGATGAGTTCAGGACATTGTAACACTTGGGCCAACGGCACATGCCACACTAGTATTGGTGAAAGGAGGACAACATTCGTCAGAGCATGTGGGAAAAAAGTGAGGTGCTATTGGGAACTCTTTGCTTGGGGTTTTGTTATTCCTAAAATTGGCCTGGACTTATTGCCCTTCCTAAGAGCACCACCCTACTATTATTGGAGTGATACGGCATTTAAGTTAGCAGGTTACTTGGTCGCCCATCTGAATACTTAATATGGTTCAAGGTAGGTTTAGGGTTTATAGTTTATACCAGTGTTGTGTGTAGTTATTTGAATTTTCAGAGAACTATTGATTTTGGATTTTTTTTCAAATTCAGAATCTAAGAACCAGTCATTTTTGGTTCTCCAAAAAGAAAAGAATCAAAGAGTCACTGGTCCTAGTTTCAAAAACCATACAGAATCTGAGGTTTTCATGAAGGAATCAATAAAAAAGTCAACAGTTTTTTTTGTTTATTATCCAATTTTTTCAATTTTTAGAACAATGGTCATATACCTAACTGGGCCTTTGATTTTTTGAGAATTGTGATTATGAATTGAGAATTGGCTCTTACTTATACAAAACTTTGCAATCCTCTTAGTAATATTGCAGCTGAGTAGTATCCCAAAGGGTTATTAAAAATAGGGACATACCCTCATAATTATCAGGTGGTTCTTAATATTGCAGCTGGGTAGTATCCCAAAGCTCTTAGAGGGAGAAGGGTGTTAACTTAGCATTGGCACAGTGAACAGGAGTTCAAGGTTGGTATGCATGGGTCCCAAGCAGAAACGTACATAAAGCTGCCATATATGTAACTGGAACCTAACGCTTCTAGCCAAACTCGAGTTTTTCTGTTCCAGTTGTTTAAAAGAGAACTGGTAATTCTATCAGAATTCCCAGTTTTGTAGTTCTAGTGTAGATCTGTCTCTAAAAGACCTGGCCTGGGAGAGATTCAAAACTGGGAGTTAGCAAATTTCAATTCAAATCAACCAATAACTCAGGAATCAGTAAATTCTGCAAAAATAAAAACCATTGCATAATGCACAATCCACCTAGGAATGCATTGGCCAGAGCAACCAGCAGCCACGAAGGCACTGATCGTTGGAGGTTATGTGGACGGGAAACACTTTTTATTGTATTCCCATCCCATAGGTAACCACAATAACTAGCATTGTACTAACCATCCAATGCATCTACCTACCTAGTAATTGCCAAGTGTCTTACCTACTTGCTTACATACGTAGCAACCACTTATGTTACCCATCCAACTCATCTATGATACTTACCGACTTATAGAGCCAGTTACCAAGGTAGGTTGAGGTGAAATTAGGAGGCTTTCTAGGATAGGTTATCAAGATGGAACAAGGTTGTCGTGCTGAGGAAGATTGGTCAGTAAATAATTTATGGTATTATCTTAATTTGATATTTCCACTGAGGAAAGCCATTGTGAGGGAAAGGCAACATTTCTTAGCCAAATCTAGCGCTGCATTTTGGGAACCTTGCCGTCATGGGTTTTACACAGCAGAGACATGATATGAAATTAAATATATGCAAATATCGAGGCATAGGTGGTGGAGAGTTTTATGCCTACTCCCCAACAGTGGGAGGAATCTTACACCTATAAGTAAGCATAATCTCACTCCGACTCTCAAGGATTAGTTAGATGATCCATCCCTCCTCATTCTCAGAGGTATATTCATGACTATAAGGTGGCCTCAAAAGACATACAATTTTTTTTTAACTGCTTTACGTGCCTGGTTACTGAAAGCCTCCGCAACTGAGCTTGACTTGGGGATGCCAACAGCGTGTTGGTCAGGCCTGCAGTTGTGCTTCAAAAGAAACCCCAAAAAAAAAACTGGTTACTGAATTAAAAATGCTGGGACAAAACATCCAGACCTGGTTTTCAAAATTTTAGAACGACTAATATTAATTTGGTAATAGTGTGATGCGTTGTCAGGAGCGCAATCTGGGCAATAATATCCTCTTCAAATCAGAGGACACCTGTCAGAGGCTGGGTTAAGGATAATATCTGAGCTGCACGCCAGGTGGAAGGTAAACCTGTAGGGATCATATAAATCTACCAGTGATCCATTTCAAAAGTATCAGTTACCAATCTTCACATACATGTGGGCCAGAATGAACCAGCACCACTAGAGTGCACAATGCAGGATGGATGGTGTGTGAACAAGAAGCAATTTTAATTGTATTCCTGTCCCAGAGCTATGTAGTAGCCATCCACATGTCTCTTCCTACCTAGTACCCACCAACTCCCTCGCTTACTTATCTGCTGACATTCCTTACATACTTACCTGTGGTCAGTCTTCACTACTAATCTATGACTAGTGGGTGCCCGTGGCCGAAGGCCACTGTGAAGTAAAAAAAACACAGCACCAGAACCCTGAGTTTGGTCATACACAGGGTGAGATAAAATAAAAAAAAGCCTGCAAAAAAGTACATTAGCATTCAACAGGGGATGAAACTCAGAAAACTATCAATCAATTTTGGTGGTAAACTGAGTTTCATCCTGTCTTTCCTTTTTCCTGAGCGCCTCCACTGCTACTACATATACTAGTGTGTGCCCCGTGCTTAAGGCACAGGTGTCCGTCCCCCCGTCCGTTCCCCGCCCCCCCCCCCCAATCCCTGCTGGCCCGCCCCCCCTGCGGACCCCCCCCCTAAAACCCTGCCCTGCCCCTGCCCCTCCCCTGCCCTCCCCCCCTGCCTTGCCCTCCCTGCCCTGCCCCTCCCCTGCCATGCCCTCCCCCCCCCCCGCCCTGCCCTCCCCTGCCCCGTCCTGCCCCCCTGCCCCTGCCCCAGAAAATGCAGCACGCCTTCACCGGTGCCCCATAAATGCAGCAGTAAAAACCCAGTTTGATAGGGTACCTATTCATCGGCAGAATCCGATCCGACTGCCGTTCCCCCATCCCTGCTGGCTCGCCCCCCCTCAGACCCCCCCCAGCGGCTGTCCTGGCCACCCTACCCAGTAAAAAGCTACTCAGTAAGCACACAGTCACCAAGTAAGTTGTCTGTCAATGGTATAGTTTGTGGCGACTGTGTGAGCGGAGTTAAGAACCTGCTACATTTTTTTTCTTCCTTGATCATCTGCTCTTTTGCCTCCATGTGTGTCTGTTCTCTTCATACTGTCCGTCCGACTTCACGGGCAGCTTCCAGGCCGACCAAATGAAGCCGCCCGTGAAGCGACCGTCTGTCCGACTATATGACTGGACACGCGCGCGTTCAGGGGCGGCTTCATTTGTCGGGACCATCGTCGGTACCATCCTTCCTTTACTACATGTAATTTTGACTGCTACTCCTAACTATACAACTATTATAATTAGTCTGACACCTTTTGCTCCGAATCCTGCCCGCTCGTGCTCGCCACCGTCACAGCCAGTCATTCACTATGACCGTTTTTGCCTGCCCACCCGTGCTCGCCACCGTCATAGCCAGTCATTCACTACGTCCTTTTTTGCGGGTCGGGCCCGGTCGTGTGTCTGTAACGGAGCTCGTTCGTTTTTGCCTGCCCGTTCGTGCTCGCCACCGTCACAGCCAATCGTTCACTACATCCATTTTTTGCGGGCCGGGCTCGGTCGTCCGTCTGTGACGGACCCGAGCTCCGTCAAAGACACACGCACTACGTGAATTTATATATAAGATACTTATTACCCAATTACATAGGTAAGTTAATCGGTAGTGTGATGGGGAAGTAAGAGGGTTAACAATATAGGTCACTGGGCTGAACCCTAGTAACTCAGTTTCGGTCCAAAGTCCCTGCACAAAGCTTTGTGGCCAGAGTGAACCAGCCGCAACAAATGCACACCAAAGGGTAGTATGTGGGCATGAAGCGCTTCCCCATTGTGTCTTTGTCCTTTGACTACCCATGATGGTTAGCTTTGTACCATCCATCCACATGCATCTACCTACCTCATAGTCACCAAGTGCCTTCCTTATTTACTTATCTACTTACCACTTACATTTCTTACTTTCAATACTAACTTATACAGGTTGGAACCTAGGTAGTATGAGGAGGAAGTAGGAGGGTTTAGAGGAGAGGTTAGCAAGGTGGAATCAATTGTGCTTCACCCATGATGGAGTCGGGGTTTCCAAGGGGTGGTGCACCAGTGGCTGCATGGGTAACATAATCCTATGATTACTGTATGTGTGTCTGAATCTGGATTCCCCCTTTCTAGGTCTTTGAAACTTTGTTCAGATTGTATGTGAGTGGAAGAGAGAAATAAATTATTCCGATCCCCATATGATTCAACATCTGTCATTCTTCCCACCCACCGTCCACCACCAAACTTTCAAATATCTTCCATCCCTCCATTTGTGGCTCCAGAGTTCAGAAATACCTTCACCTTGCAACTGATGACACCTGCCTCCGACTTTCTCAACAGTTCTTCAAAGTTAAGCATCCCACAGACTTGGGGATTCATTCAATTTCCAACTTTGTTTTTGTGAGGTTGATGTTCACCTAAAATTTGGAAACTTCTTCATTTCTGGTATCATCCTTGAGTTTCAAAAGCACCTTTAAATGACACCTGCATCTGTGCCAACCTTTAAAGTGAGAGTCTCACACCCCTCATTTGCGGTAACTTACTTGCCAACCTTTAAAGTGAGAGTGTCACACCCTTGTCAAAGTTTGTAGGGGTTTTTAAGTGTCCTGCTGTCACACTTACTTTGGGATCTGTCTGGGATTGAATCTGTCTGGGATTGATCGATTCAAACCCCCAATTTTGGGTTTACAAAATTGAAAAACCCCACACATATAAGGACAGCTGCATCCTATGTACCCCAACTAGTGCCTAAAACGGGGACCAACAAATTTATGAATGAAAATCATGCTAACCAATGAGGAGATGCAGCATGCACTCCAAGGCTTAGGATTTTATTCTTTGGGGGGGGGGGGGGGGGGTCAAGAGTTCCCAAGTTCCTAACATGTTCCTCAAAGAGTTCCCAATATCCCCTCACTTTTATCTGGTATGCTTTGGAATGTTGTCCTCCTTTCACTAATATAGGTGGGCCAAAGGTGAGGAACTCTATACTTCAAAACAAAACCTTCTACTTTGAAGAGCCTCCATGGTTTCATTTTTTGTGAATGATGTGCCAATCAAATTGGCTCATTGCAAAAAAAAGATAAATTGAACTTGGGAGGCACCTCATCTAGTTAATGGAAGAGGTGAATATGTAGGTTGAATTAGTTTGGTAAAGATAGAAATAAAGTTTTGTTTTGGTTTAATTTTCAAAGTGGTTGTGAAGGTCCAAAGACTTTTAGTATTTTCACTTACAAGGTGTTGCACATACATTACAAGAAAATATGGACCCGATTCACTCAACATTTCACTCATTTTGTAATGAAATTCACTACAATGAATTCAAATTTTGAAATGTGAACAAATGAACATTGAATCAACTAGGACCAATGTTATTGACCATGTGAAATACATCGCATGTACATGTAACTTTGATGTAGTTAAACTATTACTTCTGTAATTATGTAATGGGTAAGTTTGGTGATTTACTTGTTGGTAGGGTTTCATAATTTAATTATGATTTGGTCATGGTGCTTAATTTTCACATAGTAAGTTATGTGAAAGTTTTTAGCACATTAAGGTGCATTGATTTTCACATGATATTTTATGTGTAAGTCATATGAAAAGTTTTTGACACATTAAGGTGCATTGATTTTCATATGATATTTTATGTGTAAGTCATGTGAAAAGTTTTTGGCACATTAAAATGCATTTATTTTCACGTGATAATTTATATGAAAAATCTTTGTCACTTTATTATGCATATGAAATACATGGGGATCTATGGGGAATCATGTGATGTGTAGATTTTAAAAGATTTCTTGTTTAGTTTCCTTTTGGTTAGTATATAAATGAGTGTTCGTGACCTTTGGAAACACCTTCACTTGATAGAAATAAGTTGTTGTATGAATGTAAAAGTTTCATGGAATAGAATTGTGAAAGGAATTGAGATTTCTATTTTGAAATATTTTTGTGTAGTTTATGTGAAGTCCATGGTAGGAAAATGGTGTGGCATACTAATTATACATAGACAATAGAAAGGTGAAAAAATATTTATGCAAACAAAAACAGAGATTTCCATAGCTATGTAATAAACATACATAATTTCGGTCTTCAACTCGCTTGTGACTTACATACACATGTACATTGTTCAAATGTGGATTTTTAATTTTTAATTATTACTATCAAATGAAATAATTATATTATTATTTATAATTTCCATTTATCAAAAATGTGTATTTTTAATATCTAATTTTTTAAAAACTTAAAATGTAAATAAAATGTGTATTCTCAAAGTTAGGTCTATTGGTGAACACCATTGATATAGCCATAAAATAGAGGGTTTCATGTATGGTATATGGGTTTTTTATATATGGATAAACCTTTTTTTGGGCAAAACATCATCAAAATGCAACACATGCGAAGGACTTGTAATACATTATAAGAATAAGGCCAAAATTTGGACTAATTTGCCTAAACCTCCTAGTGCCAAATGCCACCATCGTTGCCATTGAAATATCCAAAAAATTTAGGTTGTCGTTTGTCTCTCTCCCTCTCATTAAATAGGTTGCCATTGCAATAGACCTTCTCATCACCATACCTTGTACAAGATTTGTCAATTCATCAATAAGCAACAGCATGAGTGACCTTGAGAATTGTCAGCATGTGGCAACATGCACGCACCTAAAATTTGTTAACACTTGCACAATGACAATCATTTAGTATGATGATTTAGTTTGTAATAATTGTTTGACTTTGGATTTCAAATACCAAATTTGAAATTGAAGAAACATGGATTTTTTTGTGGTCCATCTTCATAGATTTTGAAAACTTATGCTTGGAAGTTGGCATCAGAAGCTATAAAATCTACTTAACTATTTAATCTTTAAAAAAAATTGGGGAAGATTTGAAAAAATCTAAAAATAAAATTTAATGTTAGGGTCAAAACGAGATCAAAGGAGTCACAAGTGTTACTTTACATTAATCTAGCGTGTCTTTTTTTTCCAAAATAATTTTTTCATACGAATGAATTTTTGAATAATTTTTTTTGCAACTTGTTATGAAAATGATTATAATTGCTTCAAAAAGTCAATTTTTTTTCCTTGACCATTTTTTAATAAATATGAATTTGTAAAAATGTAAAAATAGATTCTATGTTTCATCTTGAAAAATGATGATAATTTGAAATAATATTTAAAAAAAATTATTTTTTTAAAGTTGAATTTAATGTAAATATAAATATTTTAATACATCATGTACATTATGCCCCATTACATGTGGTGAAGCACTCTCGAAGTTTTAAAATTTTGAATTTTCAAAGTTTTAAAATCCACATTTTTTAAATTGTGAATTTTTTTGGTGCGTTTAATGAGTTATTATCATCTCATTTTTTGACCATAAAATTATTTCTATTATATGAATCTTTTGAAAGTCCTTTTTTAATGATAGAAATTTTCACTTTCAAAAGTCCTTAACTAAATCAAAAATTAAAAATTGGATCAAATGGATTTTTAAATTGAATTTTTTGACATTTAAAAATGAATAATGTGCTATGATTACGATGGTTTCAAATGGCAAAAAATAAATAAATCTTTGGTTTTCATGATAAAATCTAACATCCAACACCTTTTGTGGCTCCTTTGACTATGTTTTGACCTATCAAAACAACTTGCTAAAGTAGTGATCTTGGTTACAAGCATCCAAATGGCAAAAGTTACAGTGGTCCAATAATTCAAGTACCAAATATTTGAAATTTCCCTTATGGAATGTAGTTACAACAATCCCAAAACCCAACATTAAAATTTAAAGTTTCACTCTCAATCTAAGAACTAGGTTACAAGTACGGTCTAGTAAATTTTACACATTTTGGTTGTTTAATTCTTGAATTATGATTATAAGTTGTTTTTGAGACTTGGGGGCTAACTTGCTAGGAGCACATTTCAACTTCAAAGTTGAAACATGGGGGCTACATGTACATTTTAATCTCCGAATCTTGGTCTTAACTTCTAAGTTTGGAGCAAAATTTTCTTTTTCAACTAAGACATTCCAAAATCCATCTCTTGTACTTTTATAAGTATATTTTATTGGAGCATTTAAGGTTTTGAACAAACCTTCCTTATCCCTCGAAGCTTTAACTCGGCTTCCAATTTTGTGTATATTAGGGTTTTAAAGTTTTGATCAAACTTTCAAATTCCCATATCCATTTTTTATGTTTGTTCTTATAGTTTTTGCACATTAACATTTTAGGGTCTAGATTTTGATAATTTTATTTTGCTTGATTTGTCAAAACCTAAAGCAAGATGGCCCTTTTACAAGTTTCCAAAACTTCAAATTTCATCCTATCTATATTTTTGTCACCTCCTAAAGATGGAATTGGTCCATCAACTTCTTCCCTGCTACCACCCATTATTGTTTGTGATTTGGCTTCTATCCAAGTAAGGTCATGATGAAAAGAAAAGGAAATTATATGAAAAGGTTTGAAAATTCTAGAATGTTTGGATTGTTTGCTTACCTTGGGTCGAATCAATGGTTAACAAAAAAGGAAAAGTGCATTAGGTATGATGCATGATTTGCACAATTGTGGAGGGTAAAGAAAATTTATTGGCTCCAAAATTAAATAGTTTATAAAAGCACATTAGCCATTACTAAACACAAAGTTTCCATTCTTGGGGTGGATGCTGGTTCATATTACATGAACAAACATTTTGTGCATGCCAAGAATGAATAGTAATACACAACAAGTCAATGCCCTTTTTGTTGTGGAGTCCTATGTGATGTATCTTCCTATCACAAACAAAAATATATTCAATTTGCTATTATTTCTCATATTATTGTTCATGGCCGCCCTATGATTAATTTTGAAAGTTTCAAAACATTGTACCAGATGTCTATGAATAATGTTTCTAGAAAACATTAGTCTAACTCATCAAGTTGGGGTATTGCATAAATTATGCATGGTGCACTATGGGAAGCTATAAAGCTTGCATTTGCATCTACTGCCTTCACATGCATTTTTTGCAAATGAATTCATAACAATTGACAACATTTAATAGTTGTCAATCCATTGTTATTTTTTTTGGATTGGAAAAGTATTATAGTCCACCTATGTGTGGAAATTGTGAGAATTTATGCCGCATCTAACAATGTTTTTGGGTTGATGGTTAAAAATTTGCTAAAATATTGTGGAGTAAGGCTTGAGGAGTTGGGAGCCAAGCTAATTAACATGGGCTATGATGGTAACAAAGTGTTTCAAAGGCATCGGATTAGTGTTACAATGTAGTTCAAAAAAAAGGTCAGCCCTTTTTTTAATGGTGTCCATTGTTTTGTTCATAAGACAAACTTGATTATTGTTATTTTTTTAGAACTAGATTTGGTGCAACAACTTGAAAGCATTTTGCAAGCTCTATATGCTTCCTTTTCACATAGTCCAAAAAAATTCCAATAATTTCAAAACCTTGTTGATTTGTTGAACACCAAGGGGAACAAATTGTTAAAGAACGTTAAAACTAAATGGATCTATGTGTTATCTCTAGTGAAGCAAGCTTATTCATAATATCATCTACTCATTATCAAGATGTACACTGAAATACAAGGAATGAGCCAACTTTCAAGAACTTGAATGTTTTTTGTGATGTTGAAATCATTTTCAAAATCCCATGTATCCTCCTTATGCTTGAATGTGTGCATGCATTAATCAAGATTGCATAAAGCAAGGATTTTTTTTATATGTGATTTTGTGGAATCTATCAAGTTAGTCTAACAAGAATTGTATCAATTCCATTGTGATTCGTATGCCAAATATGATGATCATGGATTTGATGATTCTCAGTTCCATTGTGGTCCTAACCAATGACAACCTACCTATGAGTTGGTTTTCTAACTTAAATGGAGGTGAGGATGTTCATCTCATTTTTTTCTTTTGTTGATTATAAGTACCTTATCTACTAATCTCGCCTTGATGTTGCTAGAAATCTACAACTTGTCACCAAGCATGTTTTCAATTAGGCCATCAATAAAGTTAAAGACAAGTGTGAAGGTGCAGCATGAGGCCTTGTTGTAGAACTTGAACATTGTTTCCCTCATGATGAATTGATGATAGTTTTTGGTGTAATTTACCCATAATTATGGGCTATTAACCCAACAAAAGCAAAAGATATGTTTCACACTCACTTGAGTGTGTTGAAAGCCTTGTTTTGTGTGCCTTGGAAGGTGGGTGAAAGTGGGAAGTATGTTTTTACATTGCTTTCTAGTTAAGCCTTTGATTTGCAAACTTTTTTCTTAAAGGTGACCATGTTACATCAATTTGAGGCAATTTTGCAAAAAGATAATGAATTGAATCCTTTCACTAGGATATAGCGCAAGATTTTTACCTCTACCATTTTCAACCATAAGTTTTTAGAATTTATCAAATTAACCAAAATTGCAACAATCCAAATGTTTGGTTTTATTGAGGATGAATGCACATTTAATACTATTAATTTCATGAAAAAGAGATTACACAACTAGCTCAGCCCACATTTAGACCTTTGCCCCAATGTCTACAACCAACATGTTTTCATTATGCAATTTTTTCCTTATGATTGGTCCATTACCAAATGGCTTGGCAAACTATGTTTTTATGTTGATGCATAGGTGGCAAATGGCTACCATTTACAACATGTATGCTTTTGGAGGTTTTCAAAGTGAAAACATGAAATGTGGCTAGCAAATCACATGGTTCTATGTGCCACAAATTTTTTGATGTCACTATTGTTCAATGCCAAAATATGAACCAATTTTTCATATATGGTGTTGTAACATTCGCTACTACCCACTTTATATGTAATAGTCTAAACTCCAAACTCCATACTTCATGTCGAATTTGGCTTGCAACATTTCAAAGCATGTATCCTAGTTTAGGCTTTTGCATTTAACAAATTTTGAGTTTGTTTATTAATTGGGTTTTCAGGTGTAGGTAGGGACTTGAACTACATAAGGCAACATTCTCCTACGAGTTGGGGTTCAAATACCCTTCAAGTTATTTATGATTTATATCATTTTATATTTTGGCCTCACATTAATTTTTATGATTTACCTTGTTAATTAATGTTTCAAGCTTGGCATTCAAATTCCATAAATACATTAATGTAAGGAATACAACTTTCATGATGTCCATGCTAATCCATTTAAATCTTTTGCAAGCGTACAATGATCATGCCAAATTTTAACTATCCATCTAGAACATGTAAGATGTTTAATTTATGTGTACATATCTACAAATTTGATGCCATTATTTTCATGATGCATATGCAATGTGCATTTGCAACTATTGCCAACTAATCTGTAAACATCATCATGTGCATTATTGTGTGTTTTGCAAGCAAGAACAACAATGGAAATAACAAGGCAAAAAATTTACAAAGAGAGGAAAGTCAAGGTACCATTTGTAGAAAACTTTCTTTGGAGATGATTTCCTATGTAAAATATGAAAGAAAATTTTGATGTTGTGTGTATTATTGGTAGCAATAACTATTATCATGTTTTGCAAAAGAATTCATTATTTGCATTAACATAAACTAGAAGCTATGGTTCATCAAGATCTCAAACCCAAGTAGTATCATGGATCTATTTTATACACAAATTACACATAACTCTAATTATGGGGATGTTTATTTTGTGCTCTGCAATACCAAATGTTCTTCCTATTTGCAATTCCCCCATGTTTTTCTTGTCTTTGGTGAAACTCTTTAAAGATATCACCAAATGCATTCCCCTCAACAATGGACATTTCGACAATTTATTTGATCACCTACATTACCTTTGTAGCAATAACTATTATCATGTTTTGCAAAAGAATTCATTATTTGCATTAACATAAACTAGAAGCTATGGTTCATCAAGATCTCAAACCCAAGTAGTATCATGGATCTATTTTATACACAAATTACACAAAACTCTAATTATGGGGATGTTTATTTTGTGCTCTGCAATACCAAATGTTCTTCCTATTTGCAATTCCCCCATGTTTTTCTTGTCTTTGGTGAAACTCTTTAAAGATATCACCAAATGCATTCCCCTCAACAATGGACATTTCGACAATTTATTTGATCACCTACATTACCTTTGTAGCTATTTTATAGACCTTTGAAAATGATAAATAACCATCCTAACCACCTTTTAAATGTATATATATCCTCAATTCAACTCTACCTCACATAATTACTTAACCAACTAGGCTATTTCAAGGCTTGCTAATGTAGCCACAAAAAACACTAACTATAGTTCCAAAAAAAACTGACATGGAGTACACATGACTACTCCCCAAGACTTTGAACCTTCAATTCAACACATGGAACCAGCACCTTAACCACCTAAACACAAGATTAGACGTTGATATCAAACAATAATATCTAACCTTTTGATACTAGGGTTTTGTTTTTTCAAATTCCTCGAATAGTCTAGTGCAAGGCTCCTTAACATTAATTAGCATAAAATGATGACCATCCTAAGCAGGTTGTAGCAATTTACAAAAGTGCCAATACAAGTGATGACCTATGAAATGCCTAGTTTAGATGTGGCTAATTTACTTATTTCTATTTTGAAAAAATGGTGAAAAAATCACAAATTATTATTTTTTCATTGTTTGAAAAAAATGTCAAATTAAACTTTTCCACAAATAAATCTTTGGTTCTTATTGAAATTTGTTTGGAAATCCAAATTTTAATTACTTGCCTTTTCTTTTCAAATCTCAAATCAAGCAAATGAGAACATCGTTTCAAAATTTTACCAAGATTTAAGAAGAAATAAGTACATAAATACAAAAACTTTAAACCATTTTGATTTTGATTTTTTTTTAAAATTCAACTTCTTCACAATCAAATTTAACATTTATTCACAAAATGTTCTAAAGGTGTTTCAATTCAAAACTTAAGGCCTTCATAAAGCTTTGACATTTGGTTATTATTAAACATTCCCTTTTTTTTAACTTCGAAATATATGACAAGGATAATAATAATCTTAGTTGTTTTCAAGGTTATTATAATACTTAAGTTGTATGATTTTTAAATTATTATAATCTGAAATATTATTTTCAATATTATTATCAAAACTTAAAATTTATGACTTGAAAGCATTGTAAATTTGCAATTTTGAACCACTTTTTGTTTTTTTTTTAATGAATAAAAAGTGCTATTTTCATATTAAAAGTCAAGTAACAAGTGTCATATTTGAGATGAATTATTTTCATTGATTGTGTGTATTAGATTTGTGTCACATGTAATGGGATGTGTGATGCATGTAATTGGACATGCATCACAAGTGATGGGAGGATACACATGTGTTGTTGTGGTCATGTGAAATGGTATCTTATTATTTTGATTAGTAGTGCCAAAAGTTGAATAATGTGATGTCAAAGAATGGTGTTCATAATCCAAATTTCAAGGGTTTGATGGTCAAGAACACTCAAACCAATTGGAATGTAGTGTGAATCATGTATGGTATTGGGATCCAAATGAACTAATGGTCAATAGGGAATGAATGTGTTACTTTCATTAAACTCAATTTACGGATAAACACACAAAATAATAAATCAAACCAAAAATGCATGAACAACACACGACCTTGTGTTATGAATATAAGAATGCCATGTTGTTGGAAAAAGTGCATGCTCACTATGCAACTATTCGGTGCTAGTGGTATTCCTTGGGGGCTACAAATGCAGCTAGGCTTCAAGAATTGGAGAATCGGTTCAATTTTTAGCACTTTCATGTTAGACAATGTGCATGTTTTATGATACATGTAATGTTCCCATACCTCTTTTACATTTTCCATCCCATCATGTCTAGATGGCATGTTTATAGTATGTTAAAATGCATTAGAATTGATGTTAACAAACATATATTATGTTTTGTAAAAATTTATTTCAAAGGAGCTCATAGACATGCCCACCTACAACCTCTCAAAAACAATGCATAACATATGGCTTCAACATTATAAAAAAGGGGGGTAGCTTTCTTGTATGCTACAACTTTTGATGATTATGTTCGAGCTTTCAAACAAACAATGTCATTATATTACTATTTCAATAAGGGTGGTCCATTAGGTCAAGGGCATTATAGGAATGAACTTCCCCTTTGTAAAACAACCCAATCTTATGACTTGAAGTAATTTGCAGATGCATTTGAAATATGAACTTGGTTCATCTTTCACAAATATAATTGCACATGTGGAAAGGGAGGAAAGTTTCAAAGGTTCTTGCAAACAAAAGCCAAAATCGCCTCCATAATTGAAAGGGATTCACTTAGGCACGATCATGTCAATTTTTTTCACCCATGTGTTAACACCTAGATTGGAAAATCACGTGTGAAAATTGAATGACCTTTTTGTAATGCTAAACAACATGAGGTTGTGAATATTACCAATGAAATGTTGAGATCTTAACAACTCCATGCAAAGATGGAATGTGGCGCATATAATTAACGTTGTATTCGTACCTTGCACATCTAGTGTTTAACATTGCAAAATACCACCAAGCATTATTGTATTGCAAGGGTAATCACCAAGTTGACTACCATCAGTGTTCATGCCCCTACTTATTTAGGTTTGTTGTTTTAGTTCACAAATGTAGCCCTAAAGTTTCACAGACTCTTGTTATGTTCATATGACATGAATCGTTGCATGGGGGGTACATCATTGGTCTATCGATTGCAAGTTTACATATCGATGCAATGTTATGGTCGACAACACAAAATAGGAAGGTTATTTGACGCACATTGCTATTTACAATGTTAAAACAACACTACAGTTGATGGGAGGTTAGTTGACTTCTTATAACAATTTTTGAGCCACCATTGGAGGTTCTTATTCTAAGATATAAATGAATCTACAAGATTTCATGTGGCAAAACTTCAAACAAAAAGCAATATGAAGTTACAATTAGGGAATTTCCTAGCCTACATTTGCATGGATTTTGTGATTATGATTTTGAGTTCATTGGGGAAATGAGGGAAATGGGTGCCACATAAACACATGTACCATGTCATGTTTTGTGGGGAGTTTGAAATTTTCATTTATTTTTTGACTTGGAGTTGCAATGAAGTTCATTGCTTGTTGGTTCATTTTGTAATTTTTACATAAAAATACATAACTTTAATGATCAAAAGTGACACAAAAATTTGTAAAAACCAAGTGTCCATTTTAACATTCAAGATGATGGGTATGTGTTTTGCTTTAAGATAAAAAATTATGCCAATTGTTATTGTTTTGATCTAATGTGTTTTGATTTACTAAAGGAATGGATTAATGTTGATTCATAAATTTGGTAGGTATGAATCATGTTTCACTATGTGAGAAATCACACATCAAATTAAGTGTGTTAATTAAATATTGACCAATAATGCACACTATATTGGGGGGTCTAATTGTGTCCTCTTATTCTTACCCCTAAACAAAGGTAGGAAAATATTGTTTTCATGATTGGAATATTCCTTTGATGTAAACGGATTTTTTTTGCCACATAAATAAATTTTTTTGTATACATGGTAAAAATATTATGTATATGTGGCAAGAATATTCAAAAAAGCTTTCTTTGTGCTCACAAGAATTAGGTTCACATGTTCACACGATATTTATATTGCATAGTAATGTGGTCATGGGTGTCCAAAATGACTAATAATCCAATCATGGATTGGGGATTTTAGCATTGTGTTGGTAAGGTGAGATGTTCAATAGTAAACCCTTGAGGGGGACACTTAGTTTTGAAATTAAAAATCATGTGCATCAAATAAGGTATTATTTGGGGATATCAAGTAAATTTTGACCTTATCATTCTTTCACTACTACAAAATGTGGGCATAGTTCACTAGTCCCTGTTCACTAGACAAATGAATTCACTACTTTTTCATTGGTCCCTATTCACTACAACCAATTAATTCACTCAAAATCCAATGAAATCACTTGGTGTACAAGGACACGTTTTGTTATATTGTTTGCTTTATTATTATGTAATTTTTTAATATGCACATATTTAAACCACCCTATATTATTTTTGGGGGGGGGGGGGGGGGGGGGGATAAATACATACCTTATATTAATTATAATTTAAAAGATGCATACCCATTTAAAAAAATTGTTTAAATTATATTTTCTACCCAATAACCAATACATGACACCCTATATTTTTACTCGCATATTTTGTAAATTTTATAAGGAGTGTCCCCACTAGGAGTAAACCATGCACACTTTATACTTTGCAATTGTACTACAACTACTGAAATAAAATAACATGTAACAACACAATTAAGAACTTGCAACAATTTAATCTATTCAAATCAAAGGCTACATATCTAAACCTATTGAAATATAATTGAAATTTTTACACATTCAAATACAATGGAAAAACAAAAATAATAATAAACTACATAAGAAATCATAGAATACAAAGGACAACGAAATAATGCATTACACAATAAACAGATTCACTAAATAAAATCAAAACAATGAACTTGGAATTTTATTATAAGGGTCAAAGATTTTTCCTCTAGTTCCTTTTTGTCACTATCTTTGGATCTCTTGTCTCACATTCTTTCAAATTCATCTCTCTTTGTAATCCCCTTTGATCTAACCCTCATCCACCCAAAACTTAAGGGCGTCATCCCCATGAAATCCTTAAAGTTTCAAATTAAGATATCAAAACAACACTTATAGTTTCAAACCACCTATCTTCTCTTGCTAATATATTTACTATTCTATTTCCTTGAGATTTATTACAAAACAATTTACTACATCTTAACAAATACATTCAAAAACTAACTTGAGAAATTAATTGAATATCGCATTATCAATTCATGAAGTGAATTACATAATGGATGCTAGGTATATTACTCACACACTAACAAGTTACAACATTGATACACTACCGTTTTAATATTGATGACCACATTTGAACTTTTAAACTACATAGAAATAATGTTCAAAAGTTTTGGAGAAAAATTCACAAACTACATAATTTGAAGAAAACAATTGGTTCAAAGATTTATGATCAAATGTTGTAAACAATGAATGGTTGATTAAAGAGTTGGAACTTAAATTAAATGCATTTTGGACGCATCATAGCTAAATAACTTTTGAATGTGTTCTTATATGTTTCAAACCCACAAAATTCATGAAATTGTGATGTTGTGTATGAATGAATGTCTATAGATCATGTGTCAAAATTATCTTCTTTTTCTTTTTTTAATTTGTTTGTTTCACTTGATTTCATTACGACTTTACATTGAAGGGTACAACATTATTAACTTCACCATTCCTAACGATCATTTTTTGAAATTTAAAATAAAATAAAAAGGTTTATGAAACTAAATATATATGTACATGAATAATTGCACATATACATTTGTCCAATATAATGAAATGTTGAAAATACATTCTATAAATCTTGTGTATGTACCACAAGGTTTTAAAGTAAAGGATGGTTAGAATAAGTCCACACAATGGAGATGATAAAAATGTATGCAACACAATTGAACATGATAGGCTTTTCCACAACAATAAAATGGATTACAATGTATTATTTTTCTATACATAGATCTAATTACATTGATATAATACAAAATTGAAACAAAATACCATTAATATAAGGTAGTAACAAACTCTTTAAATTGGTGTTGTAATATGTGAACATGTAATGAATAACTAAATTCACAAGTTGCAAATAAGATGTAGGAGCACAATGACATGAACTTTGAGCCTTGATTAGCCTAGATGAAAAATTTGTCAAATCATTTAAAATTGGATGACCCCCCCCCCCCCCCCCTTCCCCAAGGGGAAAGTAGATGAAAAGTTTGGTCCTCAATTTATAATCAAATGGATGAAAAATGAATAATGTGGATTAATGATTTGGATGAAATTTCTAGATAAATAATTTGGATAATATTTTGCATGAAAGGGGGAACCATAATTTTTAAACCAGTTGGAATTATCTTACATGCATTCATGTTATATTACAACCACTAATGTGTGATGGAAAGTTTTATTAGTTACAATTCACACAATATTATTCCACCATTTACATTTTTTCATTTTGTGCCTTAACTTGAGGAACACACCTGTTCACACACAACAACAATGACCCATTTTTAAAAATGCTCTTTGTATTATTACCACAAATTACAAAAAAAATTTAACAGTTTTTATGTGGTTGCCCAAATTATTATCTCTACTAACCTATTTGCAAAGGTTTCATATAATTATAATTACCTTTTAATCATATCCCCCTCTTACTCATGGAACTCAATAATATTGTTTTATAAAGTTATGGCTAGGAATTATAGTAGGGCTAGAAGATGTTGCTACTACTATTGTTGGAATGGAAAGCTTGGATACTGAATAAATGGCAAAATGAAATCATCAATGTCACTATCTAAACTATATGTTCTTTCTTTGGCGTGTGACATTTTTTCATTGGTTAAGTATTTGTCCCCTTCTCCAACTTCCACTGTGTGTGGGAGAGATAACTAGTAATGAGCAAACTTGATTGGGCGAGGTCTATCTTCTAGTTTCTTGAACCAATGTTTTGCTTGTTGTTCTATCCCAAGGGAAATACAACCATCATTTCCCAACTATGTTGTTGAAGCAATGTGTTTAATGATTTCATTGTTTAATTGCCATTAATTGAATGTAACCCAAGGTTGTCCTAGCAAGCCTTTCATCTTCAACAACTCCTTGCAAACTTCAATAACATATATCCATTTATTTGGATTGACTTTGGCCAATTCCACTACAATGACAAATCCTTATTTTGGTTCCACCATGGCAAATGTTGGTCTATTGCATTTGACTTTTCCACACCAACCTACATACTACATGTATTCCTATTCCAGTCCACAATATTATCACAAGGCATAACTTTCTCACAAGATTTATTAATACAAAAATTTATTCAAGTTTGTCTATTTTTTCCTTCATAATTTTAACCACATTGAATATGTTTCATGTATTTTGGAACTTCCTTGAATTTCTACTTTTTCACAAACCAAATTTCTTATTACATTTTTTTTTGGGTGTCATATTTTGGAGATATTATGTTTCAATGTAAATAAATTTCACAATTGCTTTTCACCTTTATTGATACAAAAAGTCTAAGCATGATTAAGGTACCACATTTGAACCTTAAGGACTCATTTCAAGGACTCCCATATTCACCTTTTTCTTCACTTTTCCCATGATTTGTTTCACATTTCACCTTTTTTTCCATGTGAAATGACACAAATTTGTTCTAATTTTTATATAGTCCTTTAAAATATATATTGTTTTCATTTATGAAAGTGAAAATAGTAAAATTTATCAAATGTGGGTTATGTTCTATCAATGGCCCATAATTCCCAAAAATTGACTTTAAAAAACTTTTTATATTACAATAACGCATTTAGTTGTTACCATATTTGTATATTTTATACACATTAGCACATAAGGTGCTTGTGCTAAAAATATTGGGTCAAAAAGTTGTTTAAAAATTCCTTATAAGTTTTTGATTTTTTGTTTTTTTTCATGAGACAAAGTCTTAGATTTTTTTCAATGACTTGGTAGGAATCTTTGAATTAAGTGTTTAAATTCGACACCCTATGCATAGAATATTAATTTTGTAATATATATATTTATGAATAAAATCAAATTTTCAATATGAATGCGTTATTAAGTTTCAACAACATGTTTAAGTGAGGGTGATGCGCACCCAAGTCACGGGGTGAAACCCACTTGAGGGTTTCACAAAGTCAAGTTGCGGAAGTTGAGACTTGGAAGCACGCTCCCGGCTTCCAACTTTTGAAAGGGGTAGAGGGTCGAGTTGGGAGCCCAGGGATTAGACTAGGAAGAGGTATTACTTGATCAAGCTAGATTCTGCATCAAAATAAACCACCCAAGTGGTTAGATCACTTTCCGGGACACCCTTTGGTGTTGGGACAAGCCACGGGCACTTCGGACCACAAGACTCACCACGGCCCGAACTCGGGGGATGCCACCACCATCCCCCATATAGTATACTCTGCGATGCCTCGCTGAGGCTACATCCAAATCGCTCTTTTTCCCGGGACTCCCAAGTTGGAGTCTCGAAATCCCACGAAATGTCCCGATTTTGGACTCCTGGGACTTTGAGAGGTCATAGCTCCTTGCCTTGACCTTTGATTGCAACAAGGTCTAAACTGAAGTTGTAGCCCTCGTTGAGATCTTTTCAACGACATATTGCAATTGCGAATCGGACATCGTGAGCTGGTCAATTCCTGACTTTTAGTGGTCGGGAGTCAAACCCTTCTTTTGCCCATAACTTGGGCTACAGATGTCCAAATCAAGAATGCGAGGGCATTTTCAATATTTACGTTTCAAGACCATTCTAACGACATCAAGAATACCCCAATGCAAGGTGTTTTGCCCCTTGCTGTCGAGCTCTGAACATTCGGGAGTCCCGGAGGACCCCAAATCCCCACTTTTTCCAAGTGTTGGGCTTCACCCCCACACTTGGCCAAAGTAGGGTTGCGACAGAGGGGGTCCAATGGATATAAAATGAATCACTAATACAAAAAGTGGGGTGTAATTTACCAACTTAAATCACTATAGGACCTTAAAAATGAAATAATTTCATTACATTTTACTGATTTCAACTTATTGAAAGTTATTTCACTATAATATCACTATGTAAACATCATGTTTCAAAACTAATTGACATAATTCACTATCATAATTTATTATAATAAATAGGTTTATTTCTATTTTTAATATATATATATATATATGCTATTTTATGAAATATCCTATATTATTTTGAATTATTTTAATTATTATAACTTATATTTTATGTTATTATAGGCTATTATAAATTATTGTACCCTAAACTATTATACGTTAATTTGCTTTAAGGTATATTAACTTGTTTATTATAAGCTTTCAAATTATTTTAAATTAAATTATTCTATTAACTTTAAATGATACATTCAGTTATTTTATTAAAATTAATATATGTTATTTCAAGTTATACTTTAAGTTATTTAAGGTCATTCTAGTTTATGGTATTATAAATTATTTTATCAAGAGTATAACAACTTATAATAGAAAATAATAACATATAATTTTTTATAATATCCTAAAATATAATAACTACCAATAACTTATGATATTATAACATAGAATATCCGACAATAGTTTATAATACAATAATCACCAATAGTCGTAAAATAACATATATTAACCAACAATAACCATTATTAAAACGACCACTAATAGCCATTAATAACCACTAATAAAACAACCACCACTGTCTTACAATGGAATAACCACCAACATCCATTAATAAAATAATCACTAATAATCACTAATATAATTACATTAATAACCACCAATATCCACAATATAATATTCACCAATATCCATTAATACAATAACCATTGATAACCACGAATATCCACTAACAAAATATCCAACAATAGCCATTAATATAATAGCTAATAATATCCATTAATATAATAAACACCAATAGCCATTAATATAATAACCACAATAGCCATTAATATAATAACCACAATAGCCATTAATATAATAACCACCAATATTTATTAATAGAATAACCAACAATAGCCATTAATAAAATAACCATCAATGACCATTAATATAATAACCAACAATAGCCATTAATAGAATAGCCAACAATAGCCATTAATAAAATAGCCAACAATAGCCATTAATAGAATAGCAAACAATAGCCATTAATATAATAGCCAATAATAGCCATTAATAAAATAGCCAACAATAGCCATTAATAAAATAGTGAACAATAGTCATTAATAAAATAGCCAACAATAGCCATTAATAAAATAGTCAACAATAGGCATTAATAAAATAGCCAAAAATAGCCATTAATAAAATAACCAACCAAAAATCATTTAGAATAACCAAAAATAGCTTAGGGTGAAATAACAAAAAATAACCAAAAGTAATTTAGAATAACCAAAAATAACTTAAGTTGAAATAACAAAAAATAACCAAAAGTAATTTACAATAACCAAAAATAACTTAGGGTGAAATAACAAAAAATAACCAAAAGTAATTAAGAATAACCATAAATAACTGTAAATAATGTAGGGTGAAATAATTTAAATTAATGAAAAATAATCATATAATAATTGAAAGTAGCTTAGTATAGGTAGTATCATTATGTTACCAAAAATCTTATCCATTTATTATTATTTTTCTCCCCAAAAGAATGGTCATTGAAATGTTATTGAATCATGATATTCAACTTTTTTTTTGTTCAAATGATTTTAAACTTTCAAAAGGAAATTAATGTACTTATGTAAATTATTGAATTTTTAAGGAAAAAACCTTAATCATTTCATTTGAACAAAATCTCAATAAAATATGAATTTTCAAAGTTTATATTTTTGTAATATTTAAAATGAAGTATTTTAAAAATTGAATGTAATGTAACAAATTATCACAACAAGTGGAATAGTTTGATGGTAAGGGTGTTTGCCTCCATTCCAAAGGTCAAGGGATCAAATCTCATGAATGGTGTTGTGTGGTCAATAATGGTATGTTGACCAAATATTTTCCCATCTAATTTTTAAAATAGGTGCCTAAGTTGATTATGTGCCCTTACCTACATAAGTTAGGTTTTAAACTTAACCTAGGTAGTGACATGTGTCAATAAATCATAGGCAAAAAATATGAAAATATGAATAGTATTATATATTAAATAATTAAAAATGAATTGATTTCCATGTTGGTCAATTAATTAACTATCAAATGAATGGCTTGGTAAATTTGTATTTCATTTGAGAGTAATCTTGTTTCATTAATACCTAGTGAAACAAATCATTGTCCGTAGCAATTAGACCCCATTCACTAGGGGGTTAAACAATTTCACTAGGTAAAAATGTCCAAATTCACTCAAAATGTGGTGAAACCCAGAGTAAACTAAACGCATTTGTAGCAGTGAATAGTCCTTTTGGGTACCCCAACCATGTTTTGACCCCAAAATGAAATATGTTTGAGTGAAAAAAATTAGTTTTGAAATTAGACAATTCAAACATACATTCATCCTAAAGTTGTCTCTTCATATATATATATATATTTGTGTGTTGAAATATTCTTAGGTCATGTTTTTTTTCCTATAATATTCATAAGATTCCAACATTCTTCAAAATCTAGTGTGATCCAAAATCTAAAAGCACCATGTTTAGAAAAAAAATGTTAAATAATTGGGGTCTTTTCATTTGTTGCATTGTGAATGGTATTTTGATTCCCCCAAGGATTCAATTGCCCCATTTCATGTCAAACAAGCTTTGCGAAATAAATATAATGATGGAGACTTCGAATAGTTAGCAATTTTCAAAACAAATGAAACCTTTAACTACAAAAATAAAGGTGGCAATGTTAAAATGAAGTTGATCCAAAGGTAAAAATGCTTTGGATGAAACTTTTGGAAAGACCCTCAAGGAAAGTGCCATTAATAAAATATGATGCCTTTCCCACTTATCCAATGATGATGAAGATGTCCATGAAGACATGCCACCCATTAAAAAAATCAATTAACATATTTTGCTTCATGATATTCATGATTTTTGACGCGCTCCTAAGCTCCTTAGTAGACTCAAATGTAAATTAAAAACAACGGAGGAATCAGGAGTTGGGGCATGTTCCAGGGTTCACAACACTTTAGAGGGGTAGAGGGGCGTGTTGGAGCTCCGAGATGGGACTAGGAAGATTGATAAGCACTTATTCATTCACACGGACCTGCACAAAACCAAGCAACAAATTGGTTAGTGCATTGTTGGAGCACTTTTGGTGTTAGGACGAGCCACGGGCAACTCGGACTCACAAGACTCATCACAACCCGGACTTGGGGGAAGCCACAACCTTCCCCCTTATAGTATACTCTGTGGTTGCCCACGGAGCCCACATCCAAATGATTTTTTGTCCTAGGATTCCCAAGTGGGAGTCCTGAAATTACCAAAATTAGGACTCCCGCAACTTTGGGGCCCCATAACTTTGCATGCAGACCTTGAATTGAGATGAGGTTTAAAGAAAAGTTGTAGCCCTCGTCAAGAGCTTTCCAACGACATGTGGCACACCACCTGTATGCAATGCAATCGGATCGATTCCCGATTTTTAATGGTTGAGAGTCAAATTGCAAATTTGACTCACGGCCCTTCTTTTGAGCATAATTTGTGTTTTAGATGTCCAAATGGGTGATGCAAACCCATTTCAGACATCTACATTCCAAGAGCTTCCAATGATATAAAAAACTCTTCGAACCATTGAGTTTTGACCCTACAATTGCCTTGTGAAGATTCGGGAATCCACCGAGACTCCATCTCCCAAAGTGAGAGTTGCCTTGGGAGTCTAAAAGTTCATTCCCTCACAATTTTTGCACTCTCGGGAGCATGTGATATGACTCCCGGGTTTCCCTTTTCGCCCGCAACCTTGTAAACCCTTTGCTTTGGTCGCAAGCCCAAGGTTAGGGTTGTGACAATTTTGACATTAAGGCCTTTGAAATATTTGTTCACACCAATCCTTGTGTAAAAGTAAGAAATTCCTAAGGTGCACCAAATGGTTTTTAATTTCTCTTGGTCCTCCATTATGGAGATTCAACAATCATCCAACAAATGGATCCTACGCTAAAAGACATTCATAGCTTTTTAAAAAAGGTGTGTGATTTTTGTTAATAATGTGTTTGGTCATTTTTTCAATTGAATTATTTGTTTTCTTTTGACATGTCTTTACAAGTTAACCCAACCCACATATGGGTGAAATGAGTTTTTGGCCAACACCTTAAACTTCACATATGATGGTACCACATGCCCAATTTGCTTCAACCCATATGGGCCTAAAAGGGGTGGGTTTTGGGCACATGTGCCCACATGTACCGTCTTCAATGCATCATTCCCTTCATGGTGTATTGTCAGCAATTTGTGTTGTGTCAAACACCATTCCAGAAATGATTATATGCATATGTTCAACTTAGAACAGTGCATGTCATTACATTGGGAATACAATGTTGAAAATGCACTTGGCTATGAGAGAAAGTGGGGGATTAACCAAGTATGGAAATGACGATATGGTGTGCATGCATTAGATTTTGCAACAACTTTTGTTAACTTCAAAAAATACACCACCATGGTCACTATAGACTGCCATGCCTTGTATTTAGACCTAGATGATGGATGTTGAAATTTCTTTTGCCAAGTGGCAAAGGGATATTGGGATAGGTTACAAGAACAATTCCACTTTGGAACACATACCCAAACGACAATTTGTTAAATTCACAAGGGGAGGTTGTTTTTAAAATGTTTTTAGAATTATTTTTAATGTGGAATAGTTGTTTAGGGATTTGTGCAAATTAATTAAATATGACCTCCAATTCCATGGTCAACCCTTGTATGAGGTAGTTTAAGCTTGTTTGTTCAACCAAATTACCCCCTATATGCTCTAGCTCTTGCTTTAGCTCCTCCAAGGATTAATGCCATTTTGTGGCTTACAAGAGAATTTAACTAAAGATTTTGAAACCACAACCTACAATGCTCTACAACAATTAATTATGTAATGGGGGCAATGTAGTAGCAAGGTAATGTGATTGAACAACCATCATTAGAATTAAAATCTTATTTAAAATAAGGCTGTGTACTTATATGGGTTTAAGGTTATTCAATTGCCATTTCCCACATTGTATGATTATACATTTCATTTTTCCATATGACTAGTTTTTGTTGTATTGGGCTTCATTTTTTTCCTAATGTTTATTTCCATCTTTCTTTGTTAAAAAAAAAGAATTGGAAAATCCCATTTGTGCCTAAATTCACTACTTTATAATGAATTATGCATACCTTTATCTATGTCCAATTTTATTCTATTCTACATGCATCTCATTTCTCATAATGTAGTTTATTATTTTTTTGGTTTTACACTAGTCACCTTCATTGGACCAACACACAAAAAATTGCATTTGATTCATGAAATTCCGAGGCCTAGACAAAAAGTTTAATCACAAGCTAAACAAGGGTTCTAATCAAAGTATTGATGAGGGTCATAGCCAAAAAGATTCAAGTCCAAGATGCAACCAAAAATTGGTTGCACCATGGACAAGGGCCATAACCAAAAGGACCCAAGTCCATAATTTGACTAAAGTTTGGCCACAAGTTAAAGGGGGTTGTAATCAAAAGGACCAAGTCCAAAGTACGATTTGAATTCAATCACACGCTGGATAAGGGCCATGACCAAAAGGACCTAGGTCTAACCTATGACCAAAATCAACATTCCTTGGAGTTTTAAAAAAACGAACTCATAATTTACACTAACATCAAATGAAACATTCCATCAAAATATGAACTCATAGTTCACAATACCAACATATAATGAACATTCATTGAAATATGAACTCGTAAATCAAAGTAGCAAGGCATCTAGTGAACATTCCATCAAAAAATGAAATCACAACCCACCCACAATAACCTTTACTTAACATTCCTCCAAACAATGAATTCACAATTTGGAGTGACGTGATGAAGAAATATGAGGTGAACCTTAACGGAAGATTTACAATGTTGTTAATTGTTGAAAACAAAAAACAAAAAAAGTTTAGTAGTTGATGACGACTAATAACAAGTCTAGTTGTGAGTTTTATGTTTTTGTATTGACTTGTTTGTTTGTGTGAAGGGAACATTTCGTTGTCCTTGTCTTTTTGTTGTAATAAAATTAAAAAACAAAAGAATTCCCAATCACAACTAGGTGAATGTTCTAGTGTTGGAAAGTTATTAGAAACTACATCAAACCACCAAACCTTTGCGATGTATTAAATATTTTGAAACATGGGTTTGATAGTTTGGTGGTTTGGCACAATTTCTAAATGAAAAATGTTGTCAAAATTAGAACCATGTATTGAAAATGATAAACTTTTGAAAAAGTCAAATAACCACCTTCAAACTATTTTGTTTGCCAGTTTTTTTAATGGAACAACAATTCACTTCACAGTAAAATCAGAGTTGGTGAAACATTCCTCCTTAAAATATGAATTCAATTCTCACAATAACATATGGTGAACATTCCTCCTTAAAATGAACTCAATTTTCACAATAACATGTGGTGAACATTACTCTTTAAAATGAACTCAAATTTCAGAATAACATGTGGTGAACATTCTTCCTTAAAATGAACTCAATTTTCACAATAACATGTGGTGAACATTCCTCCTTAAAATGAACTCAAATTCCATAATAACATGTGGTGAACATACTTCCCTAAAATGAACTCAATTTTTACAGTAACATTTGATAAATATTCTTCAAATGTGTCACATAAATAACTATGGATAACAGTAATTCCAGTGACAAGTAATCAAAATAGGTATATGGGAGATTTTTTTGGAATCCTTAGTATGGTCGTCCATAGACCATTCTAAAGACAATTTCAAAAAGAACTCTCTCATTTTCAAGCCTAACTACTTCTATTTAAAAAAATGATTGCGTCCTTTTCCTCTAAATTTTCTAAATAATTACTTCTTATATTTAAAAATAAAAACCTTCATTATATAACTATCTCACTCTTTTCCCCTATCCACCAACATGGATATGAAAAACAAATTAACATGTGGCTTTTCATGTACCTTTTCATGTACGTGAAATGTAAATTAATGAAAATTAAACTTGACATTGACATAAATAATGATGAATTATTGAAAACCATATGAAAACATAAGAAAAAAAAATGCTCAAATATGTTTTGATAATAAAACATATTTCAAATTTTATTACAGTGATTAAATTCATAAAGTTATCTCAGAGAAGAAGCTTGAGTCAGCCAATTTAAGAGCATCCCCAGTGGTGCTGAGGATGTGAACGCACATTAAAATTGCGTAAGGAAAAGTCAAAATATGCCCATATGGCTCAGGAAAATGGTTTTGCTCCTGTAAACGTGCACAGTTTGCTGAGGAAGAGTGTAATAAATACGATCTGACTCTTGCTCCCTGTTTCTCAAAATGTGGGACGAAATGGAAAAACCACATGTTTTCCTAGTCTCTTCTTTACAGGCAGCGGCAGCAAACCCCTGCACGCAAAGCGCAGCAGAGGTAGAGTGAGAGCTTGGGTGGTTCCTGCCATTATCATGATGCAATCTCTACTCAAGCTGCCGCCATTCCCCCCTGTCTTCGTCGCCTGCTCTTCTTCTAGTCTTCTCTTCTCGCCTCCCAGCCTCAGCCGTATAAACATGTCCTCCGCTGTCAATTCCCTCTCGCACTCTTTTCCCACAACTGCAGCAGCAGCTGCTTTGTCTTCCGGCAAGAGCTTTGTCTGTCGAGCTCAGGAGCAGGAGGACAAAGAGCTCCTGGTGAAACCTTCCGAGAGCAATGGGGAGATTGCAGCAGGTATCTTCATCTTTCCTCTCTGGTCTAAAAAACCTTGGGTCTGCCTTCATTTTGCTATGGAAGGAAATAGAGTGAGGAGGGTGAAGCTTGGTCTGGTGGTGTATGTGGACAGAAGCAAATGCCGTCCTTGAAGGGTGGAGGAAGGTGGGGCTGTATTTGTTTGGATTTGGGTTTGTGTTGGGTCCTCCCTTGGACACAATTCACTCGCGTGTGGAGCTGCAAATCTATGATATGGGCGCTCTTGACATTGCAGGTCTCCATACCGATATCTGGGTTAGGGTTTTCCATCCCTGACCTTGTGTGCGTCCTTTCAATTTCTTGATCACTCTTTTATATTCACTGATCAAATTGTTCCTTACAAAAACTTGTGTGCCTCTTGTGGGAGTCATGTATCTGGCATCAAACTTATGTTGGGTGCATTGAGTGACCAGGTGTTTCCTATGCTGGGTGTCTTCTATAGTGTTGTCGGATTGCTGCAACTTGTGCTTGATAATTGGCTGGCACCAAAGCAACAAAAGCTGACTGCAAGTCTGGACAGAGTTGGCCTTTCCTTCTTGTGAGTTCCTTCCATTAGCCAAAGAGCTCAACCTTCTTGTTCAAATTTCCTAGGTTTAAAATAAACCAATTTGCAGTTCATTGAGCCGAAAGGAACTAAGGCAGTCACTGGTCATGTGTGGAAAGGTAGCTGGAAGTTGTGTATCTTAATTCATCAACCTATCTAAGCATGAACAGGAATCTTAACAAGCAGATTGCCATTTGATTGATAGAAAGAGCAAAATATGCACTGCAGAAATTGCAGTTGGAAATGTGCTCCAAACAAAATCTGCACATCTGCATACAACTCCTAAATTAGATCAGCTTGTATGGTTGATGCATAGAATCGGTCACTCTGGTGGGTTTAATGGAGGACCTGCTTATGTGTTGTTGTCAGAACTGTACATAGAAGTTTTCAATGTGTAGAGCACTTACCCAGTCTCCAATATCACCTTATAGTTCAAAGGCTGAACATTGAAATTGGTGGTGGTATAGTGTGGGAGCAAGTGTGATAAAACAGTGATTGTGCCAATTTGCAGATCATTGGCAGTACTGTTGGAAGTGAGTGCAGAGCTATACAAAGCTGGTGTACCCTACAATGTGGAGGCCTATATTCTTTTTGCTCTTGCTGAATTGAATTGGTGGTTATTTGACAATACCTGGTGGGGTTTTGCCCTTGCGTCAGTTGTTGGAGTGGGATGCCCTCTGGCAGAAGTTCCTATAACCAAGTACTTCCCTTTTCTCCCTAAACCTTCTTCTCATTCAACTTAGAGTTCTGTAGTTTGTTTACATTCATATGGAGTTCGGATTTGGTTGAGAAATTTGGTTTGACTTTGAATTTGGTTGACCAGGTTCTTTGGACTTTGGCACTATCCTAATGGTAATTTTGAGCTTTTCGGAGAGGTATGTTTACTTGCCTTCTTCCTGTCCATGTATAAATGATGTTCTGAATTTGGTGGACTTGCAAAATATATATATATATATAGTGGCTTTGATGTGAAGTGCTCTAGCACTTCCAAAATGGGAACAAGTTCATATTGCCAACTCTAGAAGGGTGCATACATTTTTCTGAATGAGCTAGTGATGGCCACCCACCCCTAAGAGAACCATTAGATCTTGTTTTAAGCTCTGAGTGTGTTTTGTTGGTGCAGAGTACTGTAACATGGGTTTTGGCATGCTATTTCTTTTACACTCCTTTCATCTCAAACCTTGCTCGGTGGCTGAGATCTGTGGTTGCTAAGGAAGGATCAAAATCCATCAAGCAGTAGCCTTGTCTGCTTTACCATTATGCAAATGAGAAGTGGAGCGTGAAAGTATAGTTGGGTTAGTAACTATTGTACATCATGACAGAACTGCCAATGTCTAGCAGCTTCACAGGTTTACTCAACGGTTGGCCAAACCAACTGCGTTTCATGCTAGAGCGGGTGGATCATTGTCAATACCTGATGAAATTAGGTGTTCAAAAGGGATGCCTGTGAAATTAAGGCCTGCTCAAATTTTCATGAGTGTCAAGTTGGGAAAGACCTCTTCTTGTGGCCCACACAAGGTTCTGGGGCAGGGAAACTCAGTGGCTGAGTTCTGTGAAACACAAGGGCATTAGTCACAGGGTCAGCAAATTTGTACAAGTGGTTTGCTTGCTGTATGTGGATTTATGTGGAACTTTCACTGCGGAAATTCTCTCCCAAGTGCAAGAACTGATAAATGATACTGAAAAATGAGTTGAGATACCATAGATCAAAGACATTCACTGCCGCAAACCCCATGTATGTTACATTACCCTTACAATGCAAAAAATATTCAACCACTGACAATGCCTCATCTTTGGTGAAGAGTCTGAATTCTTCACAAATTGATTCAAATTCTTCACCAATTTTGTGCTGTTGTCACCATTGATGACTGGCACCCTGATGCCTGCCTGCCTGCCTGCAGCCATCAATCGCCAGTTTCACTTCTTTCCTTGGAAACCTTCAGGATACACACATACAACATTTCATGCATGAATGAGGTAATGCAGGTATGTCGAAAGGAAACTTTCCATAAATGTCTTCTCGAACAGAAATAGAGTCCATGAAATCTCTTCAAAGCAAAGAGAAATTTGTAGCCCTGGCTTTGATGAACAAAATCTTGTCAAATCTCCTCAAAAAGTACAGAAGTACCAACTTATAACATGATGAAACCCTGATGGCCTGCCAGACCTACAAATCTCAAGTCATAAGCAGGTGATCAGCATCCTATTGATCTAGCTTTTCAGCGGATCTTGGATTTTGGACACTGACAGACATGGTGTATGCTACATATGCAGATAGCCATTTGGCCTATGCACCTGCAAGTAATTTTGCTTCTGACATGAGCATCATCTAAAAGGAACAGAAGTATGGCTCCTGAAGGGTAAGGACTTAAGCAATTTGAGTGATTCCACAAAACGTATTGCAGGACCTTCACACCATAAATTCAGACACATTTGAAGAAGTAGAGTGATACCACATGTTTGTTGACAAGAGTGATCTTAGGATGACTAGCCTCCTTTCAGAGATGTGCCTTATTTGGATTTGATCTCATAATCACTTACAAGGTGCTAATGAGCACTAAGACAGTCAGCTATAGTCAATCTTTTCTTGTAATAATGTGCTGAGAGAGATATGATGGATCTCAAGAACGCTGAAGAAGGGAGAGTTAACCTGCCATGTAACTATGATGCTTCCAGGGCTAGTAGATCTGCAATGATCTCCACTTCTTCTTGTTCTTGACTTTGGTGTCTCATTCCTCTTGTACAACATACGTATTGGTCAAATTGGGAGGGCATAGGTTCCTGCCAAATCCTCCTAATCTTCTCAAGTGTTTGGTGTGCAATTGCCCGCCACAAAGAGGTTCAGGAATTCTGGCATCAGGAATTGTGTGTTGTGTGCTCTATTGACTTATGTGTTCAATGTTGTCAAACGTCATTTTGTCAGACCTAATAATCTGTGTCATTTCACACCATTTCCATACCTTCCATGATATCATCTCTTGATTTTTGCTTGCAGATGGAAAGAAGGCAGTCGCACATCAAAACATGATAGTTTCTGCTCTGGATTTTTCTCTGTGCATAGAGGTTTTAGCTGGTGGGGAGAACTTCGGGGTTCTTTTGTGGGGTTTTTGTGTGCTTGGTAGCATGTACTAGTGTGAATGGAAAGGTGCTGGAATCAATGGGCAAGTGCTTTATTGTGGTAAGCTTTCTTTTCCTGTTCAAAGTTGAATCTCAGACTGTATTCTCGAGTCAGTGAAACCGCAATTTCCTCTGTGCAGAATTCAGTGAAATCCTCTTTGTGTTTCCTGATAGACAAAAGCATTCAGATAGGAGGAAGGGCATGGAAATGGATTCAATGTAGCAACTGGTTTGCACCACGACTGTGGACAACACTAGCATTATTCACTCTGGAGCAGGTGATCAGGGGTGTTGAGATATACAGCATATCTTTTCTCTCAGCAAAGACAACTTTGGCAGAGGTGGAAGAGGCAGTCTGGCTCAATTGAGGATCCAGTAGAAAATACACAAAGATATATGTTACAAACCAGAAAGTAAAAGGCTTTTTCAGTGTAACACTGAGCACCTGTGTGCCTGTGTGATTGGAAGTGCCCTGGTCCAGATGTGACAACCGCTGTCATTGATCCAGCTCCAGATAATGAAGGGAAGAAGAGAAGGCACATTCGTAAGGATGCCCATTCTACAGGGGAGAAAAAGTTGAAGTAAGATGATACCAGGGACAAGTTCTGTTGTGAGAATGTGTTTGCTGCAAAGCTCATCAAACAACACTGGTAATGTATGTTATCCTCTTCTTCAGGAACTCTTTGAATCTTTTTGCTGCTTCCAGCACATAATCACATTCCATTGCTAGCTCCTCCTCCTTTGCAACCTGTATTCAGAAAAACCTCAGCTGTAATCACCTGCCCCTTGTCATACCCATTCCAGAGCTGAAATCTGCGGCAATGTACACAACAGTTGGTACTCCTCTCAAGTCTATCGTTGCATGATGTTCTTCACTCAACTCATATTATGTACATCAAGAACCCAAGAAGTACATCAAGAGTACAAGAAGAGATTACCTCCTGTAGACTTTCTTCCATCCTCCGATGCGTCCTTGTCCCTGAACACTTCTTCTCCGACGCTTGGCAGCCCTACTCTATGAAATAATGAACTTGCTTTCCCAAAGCTTACATTGGATGTGCGAAACTCTTTCCTACATGCCTTGCGGTTTCGAGGTGCAAACAACTCTTCCGATTGTGGCATCGGGCTCCTCTCCTGCCTGCTTTCTTTCTTCTGAGCAATGGAAAGAGTCTCCCGCTTTTGGTTACGAAACAGATCTTGTTGCCGCTGCTGCGCCTGTGCATGTCTTTCATATTCGTAAGTGCGATCTCTTGTAACCCTGGCTATGTCTAGTACGAAAGTCGCCAGACTCTCAAGGGTTTCGACTGTGGAGCTTTTCAGACATGTAGCAACAATGCGCAGGTTATCCATAGACTCCTTGATTACCACGCCTAATCCTGTTGCCACCCTAGCCATATTTTGCATGTGCTTCATTTCTGTCTGCTCCTTTCTTTCTTTCTTTCGCCACCACCTGAGAATTCTTTGGTGTTTTTCTCTGTTTAAGCGATCTTCAAACGCTCCTTGCTGCTGCTTCTTTTATGCAACCATCTCTTTTTCTGCTTAGCAACTCCAACTACTTGAAGCTTCTCTGCTCCTTGTCAGGTGCAAATTTCTGCTGTCTTTCTTGTTGTTTTTCTTTTTGCAACTGCCTAATACGTTCTACTTTCATCAATTTGATGCAAATCTCAAACGCTCTCTATTGCTTTTGCTTATACTTTTCTCTCCGACGATTTCAGCTCTCCTCTACGTCACAATTTCTATTGCATTGTTTAATGCCAATCTCAAACATTTTCTATTGCTCTTGCTCATGCTTTTCTCTCTCATGATTGCAACCGCTCTACTTCGCAATAGCTATTCCATTGGTTAACGCAAGTCTCAAATATTTTTTATTCGTTTTGCTCATGTTTTTCTTTTCGACGATTACAGTTGCTCTAATCGCAGTCTTTTCCATCGTGTGACACAAATCTCAAACATTTTTCTACTGATTTTGCTTATGCTTTTTCCTCAAACGATTTCAGCTGCTCTACTTCGCAATTTCTATTTCATCTTTTAATGCAAATCTCGAAGGTTTTTTTCTTTTGTTTTTTTCTTTCAAGTTGCTCTACTCCAAATCTTGTGACACTTTATTCTTAGCTAATGTTTCTGTGTTGTTCTTCCTTGGAATACGTAGCACCTTGCTACTCCAAAAAATGCCTGCTAAGGAGGCAGGTTCGCAAACACTAAGGGATCAACGGCAAGCAATCTTCCTCTTCAAGGGCTTTCTTCGTTCGACAACAAGGGTCACAAAAATCAACAAGCTCTCCGAGAAACAAGGTATGCCTCCTCTCATTTGCCCTAGTTTGGCCCCTTTCCACAAACCTTGAGACGGTAAAACTTTGGGAACATATTAGAGTTATCCCTAGAATCTCCGAATTAGGGGGTGAGGGGGGCCAAATTCGGCATAATAGGCTGTCAAATGTGTAATTGTGAATGAAAAATTGTAAAGAAAAATAGTTGGAACCCAAACTAATTTTCCACAAATTTTTAGGGTAAACTGAGTTTCATCATGTCTTTTTTCTTTTTCTTTTTTTTCTGTTGCTACATATATTTTCACTACTTTGAACAGTACAACTACTAATTTGCTCTTGAATCATGTGTTAAATGTTGAATTTCATACTCAGATTTAATAACCCTTTTTTCCACTTCTTAACACCATTATTGACAAAGTACTGAAATTTTATAAAATGAGTATAAAATGTTGAAACTTAGGATTAAATGCATGAGGTTCAAAGAGATTTATGGTTGTAGTAGACATAACAACCACATTGATTGGTTGAGCACAATTAGGCCAAAAAAGAGAGATAGAATGAAATTCAAATTTAGGCAAACTTGGTGTTAATTTGAATTTCAATCCCTATTGATAGCTATTATATGTTTCTCATTGCTATTTAGAAATCTCATCCCCTTTATGACCAAATGAAGGTATCGGTGTTATGTTTTCCTTATATTTCAAGTATATTTAATACATATAATTTTATGATAATTTGGGTAATAAGCTTCTATACATGTTGTAGGATAATCGTCCATATGATAAGTAATGAAGTATTTTATTGTTGTGAAAGTATGAGTAAGGAATTTGAGGTTGAAAGTGATTATAAAATTATCATTGTTGAAAATTCCATTTTGTTGTGAACATTTGTGCAAATCATTTAAAATAATTTTGGGACATGAAGTTGATGCCACAATGATGAATCCATGTACAAAAAAGTTGTAAGAGAGGTCGAATAATAGTTATTTGGAAAAATAACATATATATTGTTTTTTTAGTGTTGTAAATAATATATGTTGCAATAAATGTGGTTCCACATATGTTATTGTTTTATATGAGTGTAATGGGATTTGTCATACATCGTTGTCATGGTTGGACAAAACAAATATATGATTTTATTTTTGATTAATTGAATTGACATATTTTATTTTATATTCTCTTTTGAAAGCATAATATGTGCAATTTTTGAACTTATGATCATGCTAAATATCTTGATAATGCTAATATAATAAATTTATTTAAAGGTTTCAAATGATGATGTGTGAGTGACAATATGTCTTTAATCTTCCAACCAATAGTTTCCAATTAACAAATGATGTTAAAAAATTCATTTATTAGATGACACATTTATCAATGTAAAAATTTAATCTTGTAATGGGTTCAAGAAATACAATTTGTCTTTGGTATGAACATGAAAGAAAGTTATATAAATGAATCCATGTTTATTTACAAACTTCGGTTTTGTGTTGCTTCATTTTACTAGTGATGATGAATTGTTTTTAAAAAAAGGATATATATGTAATATTAATTCATATTTTTGGGAAAGGAAAGATGTATTTGTTGCTTATGGAGTTTTGTAAATGTGTTCGCATTTGTGTTAAAACATATTGAAATTTTTCAAGATAAAATCCAAACACAATGTTTGTTGCATATGCTATTGCAAAAACACCACATGATGTGTTGTCTATTTGTTGCATTACATTTGCATATGTGTATAACAGTTGTTTACATTTATAAGTTTGCATAATATTTGGATTTTATTTTTCAGCAATTTTTTTGTCATTAGCATATGTGGATCGTATATTATACAATGTAAATTAGGAATTGAGATGTAGATTTTTACTAATATCTAATGATCGTTGTTTATGAATATGTGTCGAAGACATTTTTTGACACATGTACATTTTTTTCCTATGATTGCATATGTATGTTGTTCATATCCTAATGATTGTAATTTTTCAACATACAATATTTGCATAGTAGTTTTTAAATGTTGGTCACTTAGCCATTCGTTCGGATCAAGAGGGATATTTTCATCTACTTTAGTTAATTGGAGGTCTTTGTTCCAATAATCAATGTTATGATATCATTAAGGTTGTTTTTTGAGTCACTTGATATTGCAAAAAAATCTTGTTTCTTTGTTTTGTAATAAATTATCATCATATTTTTTAAGGTCAATGTTTGAATCCATAGGAATTTCAATATCTTTGTTGGTTTTGATACCATTTGTATTAATATTCTTTTGATCTGAAAAAGGTTGCCATCTCTCTAATGACCCTTGTTTGAATAATGCTTTACATATGTCTTCTATAGATATATCTCTTAATATTACGAGTCCATCCAAGGAACATAATTGTGATAATGTTACATATATGTTGTGCATGTTAATGTTACATTATCAAGTGGTTGTTTCAAGTCTATGATCAAGTGATCAAATGTTTGTCCTTGAAATTTTAAATCTTTGAAACATAAAGCATGGACAAACAATAGTTGGTATTTATTCATGTTAAATGTTTTGGAAATATTTTATTATGGTGATTGATGATGATATTGAAAGGTTTTAGATATTGGTATGACATTTTTTGGTAGACATTTTAGGGTCAAGTTTTTCAATGAATTCATTTAACTCAACATAAACATTTGTGGATGGGTGCGTTGAATGATCTCATTGAATCCATTAGGATTCGTTGACTGAAATGTTTTGAATGTAATCGATGGTTCTCTTGACAATTCCTAATTCATGGTATAGGTTTTCTGTGATTATGACTTTCAATATTTGTATAATTTCAAAAAAGGTATTAAAATTTGAACTTATTTATTGAAACAGTTTGTCTTATGAAGTATTGTATGTTATTTCATATTGAATTTTTTAAATATATATTGGTGGTCATTATAATATAACATTTTTGTTTTGATTATATTGAGTTGATATTTATAATTTATTGATTAATTACATTTTGTAACTCATTCTTAGGTTCTATGAAGGTTGTTGTTTTCCATGGTCATTGAAATATTTACATTTGTATTAATGAGAAATTGTGTTTTCGACACACCAAAAATCTGAATTTGAAATTATTTCATTTCAAATAAATTGTATAAGAGTTGCATATTTTATGTCTTTGATGTCACATTTGTTGTGTTAATATGATGTTATTTGGGCGAATGTATTTTTTCCATATACTTTTACCTATGATTTTTTTTTTGCATCGAATTTGTGAATGTAAAAGTTAGTGGATGTTAGTTGAAAACATGGTGTATCAATGATGGGTGGATATTGTAAAAACTCTCCCATACGTTATATTAAATCCTCCAAATGGCAATATGCTTAATTTTAATTTTTGTAATTTTAAATGCATTATAATGAACATCATATAACCCACCATTGATATTTCATAAACTATCATAAACTGAATGTTAGACCATCTATCTGATATTGTTTTAGATTTGTTTATAATTATATTTCTATCAATTGATAAACTAAATAAGGAATGGATAATTTTCAACCTATTACTAAAAACAACATTTGCAATGTATGTTATAATGCATAATTTGTCCTTGTTGTTTCTTTCAAAAAATATTATCTAATAGTTTTGATGATTTGTGTTTTTACCTTTACATGTAACACCCCCTATGTATTGTAGTAGTGATTAGCGAAATTCATTTTTATGAGTCCTTCAAAGGCTGAAAATTGTAGACCATTTAATTTATTTTTTCAATTATGAAAAATTTGAAAAACATGGGTGGATAAATATTTTCATTATTAGATTCCAAATTTCTCATGTTGTTGTATAAGGAATTTATTTATGTTTTGACATTGAATAATTCATGTATTTTAAGTTGTTGTGAGTTATCATTTACATGCGTATGTTTATTTTTTTTACAATATAGATTTTGAAGTTTTGACATTGGTGTATTAGGTTTGTTTCTTTGTAGATCATTTAACATATGAGTCCATTGTTTGTTATTGTTTTGATTTTCTATGATGGTATCCATATCATAATTTTGAATGTGTTGAATTTTTTTTTCAATTTTCATAAATCCGAAGCTTTTAATTATTTCAGAGACATAACACATTGTGTTTGCATTACACGACATGTATTTTATTTCTACGCTTTCATTGTTGTATTTTTTTTTAACTTCATTTTGTTGGACTAATATGTTATGAATGTTTTTTTCTATCATGTTTTTGAATTCATCACCATAAAGTGCGTGAATTAATGTAGCATTTTTATTATCTTATTAATGTTGTTTTCAATGGAAGCTCTTAATAACTTATTACTGTTTCTTGATTCTTTGCATTCATGTAAAATATTGACAATTTTTTTTTCTTTTATTTGAATTTTTTAAAATCATAAAATGTTGGATATGAAGTTTTTAATGTTACACCCCAAGTTGTTGTGAAGTCTTTTTTTATGTCGAGCAATGTCCGTCATGAAGAAAGTAGAATACATATTGATCTAGCGTAATTTTCAAGGTCATTGACTTGTGATGGTATTGTATAATTTTGAAATTATTGGTAATTTAGGTATTTTATATTCAAATAAACTATGAGTGTCATATTGAAGGTGATTTTGATGAAATTGATTGCAATGTGTGCTATTTTTTTTATTAACCTTATTAAATAATTCATATGGAGAAATAAATTCAAATATATTAGGTCTTTGTTGGTTATTTGTATGAATATTGTGTATGTTGTATTGTATGTCTAATGAAGTTTTTTCAATTGTAAATATTTCAAAAGTATTATCAATGTTTTTAAATTTCAATATGGATGTTTTGCAAAAAACATTCCTCTTCTTTTGTCTAAGCTGATAAACTTTACTAAGGTATATAAGTGAAATTGTAATTAATTATGTGATTTGACATATTCAATAAATAATTTATTGCTCTTGTGGTTAATATTTTTTGTTGGCTTCCAATAGTGCTCAAACATTTATTGATCGAAGGTTGATTTATATCAATTGAGTCGTACGAGTTTGTATTTTCAATAATTATGGTTTTTTTATAATACTATTTGTAAAAGAAATAACATGTACGTACTGTAAATGGATGTTTTTGTTATGTAATCACTAATATAATCAATTAAATTTTTACTATTTTTACCCAATATTGCCATGAACTTTAGATCATGATAACATCTAGACGATGATAATATCCATGGGTTTGCATTGTTTAACCATTTGTCATTCTTTTAATGTGTAAAAGTTTTTTTTTTAAATGAATTTCATTAATTAAAGGTTGAAGGAAATTATATCTACATAGTTTTTTTAAAGCATCAACATTTGTTTTATAAGAAGTTGGGTTGCATACATTTATTAAATTACACGCATCATTTTGAAATAATTTGTTGAAAATATTAATACTTGTGTCAAGTGGTCTTGTGGTACATGGATGTATTTGTTGAATTTCGTCATTTACATGTTTCATCTTTGAAGTTGATTTATATTTTTCAATGTTTTTAGTGATGATGTTCTTTAAATAATCAATTATGTGTTTTCAAAAACCTTCATTATCACATAACATCTATACAAGTGTATTAGGATTAGGCGAATTATTGAACCACAACAATGAATGTATATGTAGGCTTCCATTTTTTGTTGTTTCATAACATCCATAGTAAGTTTTGTTATGACCAAGCACACCAATTTTTTTATTTTTTTGTTTTTTGTCTTTCACTTGTAACATGTATGTAAAAATTGCATCACCAAGTGTGTGTACAAATATTGTTTAGGCTTTCAAATACATGGCTATTTGTTTCATTCCTCTCATTTTTGTTAACATTTTTGTGTCATAAAATAAATCAAGATTAATGTTTTGCCCACTTAAAAAAGCAACTAAAGGATGATGGAAAAATGTTGGATTTAAAGTGAAAAATAAATTAGGCATTCCAATGAAATTTAACATGTTAAATATTTGGTTTTTTTGCATTGTTTGACTACTACCAAAATCCATGATATGCTTACTATATACTTTTAAATGTTGTAGTAAACTAAGTATGTTTAGATTCCCTTATATATTTGTGAGGTTTTTTTAAATGTCCTCAAAATCTATGGTTTATAATTGATTCAAAAGGTATTTTTCATTCATGTTTGATGATTTCGATGCTCTTAGTTTTGCCCCAAGACATATTTGTTTACATTGTATTATGTTAAATACAAAAAATGGAAATAAATGGTGTTTTGAAAGTGCATATTTAGTTTCATCTAAATTTAAGAGGTGTTTGACATACATTTGTACTAATACTTTGACAACTCTATTTGCCATTTCATGAACACCAATTCCAATAGGAAATAGTGTGGGAAACATACATGAAAATAAATTTGGGTTATTGTATTCATTGATCATTCTAGACTTATGGTTATATGATAAATATCGATTCTTTTGTAAATTTTTATATGCATTAATCATATGTTCATGTTGATCTATATCAATTCCATCAAAATCTATTAATCCCAGTGTTTCAATGACATTTTCATTGTCATTGACATTTTTTTCTTCATGTAAATCTATTATGTTTGTATGATGTTATACATCTACAAGATAAATATTTGATGATCGAAATATTGACCTTATTATGAATTGTTGTATATTATTGTGAGGTAGATATTCTATAACATGTGTATTCATTATTGTATAATTATACCCAACATGATTAAATTTCAACTAGTTGAATCAAGTAGATATGGCAAATTTTCATACAAATCAAAATTTGCACTTTTTTTTACATTCTATAAGGGGATGGGTGTTGCCAATGAAATGAACTACAATGATGTTAGACAATGATTCCAATGACAATGGTAATATGTCTAAAAGTTTTATAACACTTTCAAGATCTTGTGAAAAACTAACTACATTTCATTTAAAAACATGTTGCATGGAACTTTGTTTGAATACCTTAATTTAATTAATATGGTTTGGCAACGATAACATGTAATTAAAGTTTCTTCTACTATCGTCAATTTTGGTAATGAATTGAATGTGATTTTAATCCATAGTCCATTAACTGATGTAAGTTTTGGAATTTTATTAATGAGTAAACAATTATGACAAGACTTACATATAGAAATTTCAGTCAATGAAATACCCTCTTTTGCAAATGGTAATCCTTATAATTCCAAATACATATATTTTGTGTTGTTTCATAATTCTTTAGGAATGATTTCAACTTTATTTTGCTAATGATGTTTTGGATTGAATTTGAATAGAGTTTTCATATTTATAAGATTTGTGTTTAGATTTTGTTACTTTACATATTTGAAATTCATTTTTATATTTATTTTCATTATAGACACAACAATAACCAAATTCAAAAGTAAATTTTTTAAGAAAGTCATTAAGTTGTTTTAAACATGATATGCTATTTTGGGTGTTAATTTGTGGTGGAAAAATGTTCAGTGTTTGCATATGAAAATCATCATTTGTTGAATTGTTTAAATGTTTTTTTATGTTCATTTTTTTTCTACGTTTCATTTGTTTTTATATCTTTCTGTTCTTATTTGTTTCTATCAAGTTCTTTTGTAAGTGATCTTCTTTACATTTTATTTTCTTTTTATTACTTTCTTCATCATATTTTTAATTTTTATTATGGTTTAATGGTACATGGATGTTATTATCAAATTCATGTTGAGTTCATGTATGCATAACATGATAACATTTTATTATTACATCCTCAAAACCAAGGATTTATGTTCATATTCTTGGTTTAATTTTATTTGTTTTTTGTTATCTTTTTGCCTTTTCTTTTTTGTTTTTTCTTGTCTCATTTTCATTTTTTTGCGTTTAAATAATCCTTTGTTTGTTCATATGTTTCTTTCTTTCTTTTGTTTTGATCATGTTGATGTTGGATTGTATTATCATGACATTCATTTATTTTTGCATATTGGAGACATATATATTTTGTTATGTTATTCAAACCATGTTTGATGTTTTTAAATTATTATTTATCTATTGTTGATTCTTTTAGCCTTTTATTTGGTCTTTTTGCATTTTAATCCTCCTTTTCAATTTGATGTAATTTTATTTATTTTTTGTTATAGTTTTTTGAATTTTATTTATATATATATATATATATATATATATATATAATTTCTTGAAGATTGGAGATATTATGATTAATTATGTGATAATATTATGTTGTATTTATTTTTAATAAATTAGTAATTATTGCATGAATTGTTGAGATATGTTAATTATGATAATGAATGATTAGGTTGATGATAAATATGATCTTTGATATGGAATGACAATTTGGTGAACAAAATATTTTTCTTTTATTTCATTTGATTGGAAACATTATGAAAAAATGTTATTACATTCATCCAATGTTTGTAAATTAGTATATATGATGAACCTATGAAAGTTGTAATTGTTTTTGCTGATTGATTTGCTTTTGATTAATTGTTTTACAACAACTAATTCAAGGGTTAGCTTGTGACCTTTGGAAATATAATGTTTCCAATATCTGATGTAATATTTCATTGATATGAAGTCTCCCTTAACAATGAAAGCACCACAATGAATTTGTTTTATTTGTCAAAAACATTAATCGTATTTCTGATTCATTTATAAATTTTAGTTTTTTTCACTATTACGAAAGTGGGGTGCAATTTACTAGCCTTGATCGCTATGGGATTTTCAAGGTGAAATAATTTCATTGTATTTTATTAATTTCACCCTAGTGAAAGTTATTTCATTATAATATCACTATGTAGACATATTGTTTGATTATTAGTTAACATAATTCACTATTATAATTAGTGGGTGCCCGTGGCCGAAGGCCACTGTGAAGTCCCCCGTGGGTGCATGTGACCATCGGCCACTGTTTTTTTTTATATAAAAATTTTTACTTTTTATTTTTTACTGCCCTAGACGCCCTGCCCTGCCCTGCCCTGCCCCTACCCTGCCCTGCCCTTGCCCCTGCCTTGCCCTGTTTCAAATTTTCCTTTTGTTGCCAGGGACAGGAGGAGGAAGTTACACAGGGAACGGGCAGTGTTTTTTTTTCCTTTTGCTGCCAAGGACAGGAGGAGGAAATTACACAGGGAACTCCTTTTCCTTTTGCTGCCAAGGATAGGAGGAGGAAGTTACACGTGGAACTTTTTTTCCTTTTGTTGTCAGGGACAGGAGGAGGAAGTTACACAGGGAACGGGCAGTGTTTTTTTTTCCTTTTGCTGCCAGGGACAGGAGGAAGAAGTTACACAGGGAACGGGCAGTGTTTTTTTTTCCTTTTGCTGTCAGGGACAGGAGGAGGAAGTTACACCCTGCCCTGCATGACCTGAAATGAAAAGGTCAAACGAAAAAACCTTGCCATCTCCCCTGGCGTTGTGGAAACGATGGACATCACTCTTGCTTTGATAGTCCACCGACCCTGGTATGGATTCAAGGTAGTAATTGGGACAATTCTGGCAGGTGCTTCATTCTTAGCAATGGGTCCATCTCCCTCAAAGCAAGGCTCCACTGTTGATGATGACTCCAGAAATATTTCCCAATCATTTTTTAAATGACTAAAATTCTTCTTTGCTGCCTTTAGAGAACCCTTTGTAATGAAATACACCATGCCCACATCAATTTTATCATAGAACTGATCCACAACATTGTTGAAGCAAGTAGCTCGAATCTCTCCATTATCTGCATCCAAAAGGTCAAAGGAGAAAACCTTGCCATCTCCCTTGGCGTTGTGGAAACGGCGGACATCACTCTTGGCAGTCACTCTTGCTTTGATAGTCTACCGACCCTGATATGGATTCAAGGCGGCAATTGGGACAATTCTGGCAGGTGCTTCATTCTTGGCAATGGCTCTATTTGAATAAATAGGGGCAGGTTGGTAGGGAGGAGCAACACTGGGTCTTCCATATGTGTTCTATTGCTGAACTTGCTGATTATTAACCCCACCTACTCCACCCATAGCTGGCCTCTAGAAGTCACCAGAGTCAGTCTGAGGCACAGCATTCCCTCCTCCATGTCCATCAGAGTAACTTCCATTATTGGATTGACCTATACCTCCACCTTCTGATCTATATCCTGCATTGGTGTGCATGGTTGCCTGTTGAGGCAAGCCCTAACCTGAAACTACAAAGGTTGCGAGGGACTTCTGCTGCTATTGCTGTTGGAGGTTTGAAACTGGTCCTGCTGCTTATTGCTCTGGGCCTGCTCCCAAAAGCTTTGGATTTCCTACAATCTCCTCTTTAGATGCTACAATCTCCATGTTCAAAATGACCATTCATAGCTGTGACCAGAAACCCATTGCATCCTTCTCAATTTCTATTTTGAGTCCCTTTGCTCCTGACTGACACCGCAGCTAATACTCTTACAGACTTGAGGATTTGCTTACAAACTTGCCAAGTCCATACATGGATTCAGCTTCCACATCACCAGCTCCTCTTTGCATGTCACCAGATGTTCTTGGCTCTGAGAATTGCAGGTGCTCATTCCGTCCTTAGAAGAAATTAGGGTTTCCAATTGACTACCCACCCCAGCAAGAGGCCATTTTCTAGTAGGCTTCCATGATGTGAAAGGATCCTAAGAAAATTGGGTTCACTTACGCTCTTGCTGCGGACGCGAAGGAAAACCCAAAGCCCCAGATCCGAGCTCTCTCTCGCTCTCTCTCTCTATCTCTGTGTCTGTGAAGAAGATCTCGTGTTAGAGATCATGCTTGGATAGTTATTGAAAAGCTTCAAAGATTCTTCGGGGTCTGAAAAAACCGCAAGTTTTGTAACAAGAAATATTCTGAACCACTTTGATCTATCACTCAAGAGCTTCTTCCTCCTCTTCCTCCTCCTCCTTCAAGCTATGATGGGTTCACTGAGATGGGTTTTGAGAGCTTCGTCTTGTGATGATATGTTTGTTGTTGTTGCGGCAGAGGGAGTTTTACAATTTGAGGGCTCTTGTGTGTAAACTCTTCTGGAAAGAGTTGAGTTTTGCTATGAAGTTGGAGGTTTTTTTTTCCCCCTTTTCAGAGTTTTTAGAAGCTTTGTTGTCGTCTCTTTTTCTTTTTCTTTCTTCTTTCTTTCCCTCTCTCTCTCTTTGTCTCTCTGTCTGTGTTCGTCAAGAATCCGTGTTCGTCAGGAATCCGCGCAGTAGCAGCGAGGAGGAGGAGGAGATCGAAATCTGAAAACATCTGCTGCAAAGATACAGCAGCTTGGCTAAGAATCTGAAAGCATCACCCAATACTCGACAGATTAATATTGCTCTATTCCTGTAAGCTTCTGATGCATCATCAACCCCTTTACAGCCATATCAACCCCTCCCCAAAATCACGCACCTCTCTCTCTCTGTGTTCGTCAGGAATCCGCGCTGCTGCTCTCTCTTTCTCTCTGTCTATGTTCGTCAGGAATCCACGCTGCTGCTCTCTCTCTCTCTCTCATCAGTGCAAGATTCTGTGCAGGATTGGAAGTGAGAGATCAGAGAGAGAGATCATGGCAATTTTTAAGAATGTGTTTTTCAAAGATGTTGTTGCTGTGTCTTCTTCATCAGCCATCAATGCAGTGCAGGATTCACTGCAAGATTGGAAGTGAGAGATGAGAAAGAGAGATCATGGCAATTTTTAAGAATGTGTTTTTCAAAGATGTTGTTGTTGCAACAGACAGATATCGTGGCTCTAACTGTTCTAACTGTCCCTAAAACGTGTGAAGTAAATGAAAAGAAAAGTATAAGACGGACAGACAGATACACACACACCATGTTTGTAATTATATAGAAGATTTACTATAGTAAATAGGTTCATTTATATGTTTTTAAAAAAAAATTATCTATACTACTTTATGGAATATCCTATATTATTTTAAGCTATTTTGTTATTTTAACTCATATTTTATGTTATTATAACTATTATAAATTATTGTACCTTAAATTATTATATGTTATCTTACCTTAAGTTATTTTAACTAGTTTATTATAATATTTTAAATTATTTTAAACTCAATTATTCAACTAACTTTAGGGTATACCTTAGGTTATTTTATTTCAAATTAATATATGTTATTTCAAATTATATTCTAAGTTATTCAAGGTCATTATACTTTGTGTTATTATGAATTATTTTATCTTAAGTATAATAAGCTAAAATATAATAAATTAAAATAATCTATAATATAATATAATGACCTAAGGTAAAAATAACCTAGAATAAATAATAATAATTTATGAAAAATAATTTTAAATACCTTACAATATAATAACTACCAATAGCCATTAATATAATAGCCACCAATAATCATTAATATAATAACCATTAATAACCACCAATATCCACCAATATCCACTAATAAAATATTCACTACAAGCCATTAGTATCATCACTAATATAATAACCATTAATAAAATAACCAGCAATAGTCATTAATAGAATAATCATCAATAATTATTAATAGAATAACTATCAATAGTCATTAATAAAATAACCACCAATAATCGTTAATATAATAATCACTAATACTCGTTAATAAAATAAACACTAATAATCGTTAATAGAATAACCACTAATACTCGTTAATAGAATAACCACTAATAATCTTTAATAAAATAACCGTTAATAATCTGTAATAATAAAAAAAACTAATTACCACCAATAGAATAAACATTAATAGCCATTAATAGAATAACCACAATTAACTATTAATAATCATTAATATAATAGTCATTAATAGTCATTAATATAATAACAAAAAATAAACACCAATATCCTTTAAAAATTTAACCAACGATAGCCATTAATAGAATAACCAGCAATAGCTATTAATAGAATAACCAATAATAACCATTAATAAAATAACCACCAATAGCCATTAATAGAATAGCCAATAATAGCCATTAACAAAATAGTTAATAATAGGCACTAATATAATAGCCAACAATATCCATTAATAGAATAACCAACAATAGCCATTAATAGAATAACCACCAATAGCCATTAATAGATTAACCAATAATAACCATCAATAGCCATTAATATAATAGTCATTAGTAGTCATTAATATAATAACCATTAATAAGCACCAATAGTTATCAATAGATTAACCAACAATAACCATTAATAGATATCCACTAATAGCCATTAATATATTAACCAACAATAGCCATTAATAGAATATCCACTAATAACCATTCATAGATTAACCAACAATAGTCATTAATAGAATAGCCACCAATAGTCATTAATAGATTAAGCAACAATAGCCATTAATAGAGTATCCACTAATAGCCATTCATAGATTAACCAACAATAACCATTAATAGAATATCCATTAATAACCATCAATAGATTAACCAACAATAGCCATTAATAAAATATCCACTAATAGCCATTAATAGAATAACCAATAATAGCCATCAATAGAATAGCCATCAATAGCCATTAATAAAATAACCAACAATAATCACTAATATAATAATATAATAATCATTAATAGCCATTAATAGAATAACCAATAACACCCATTAATAAAATAACTATCAATATCCATTAATAAAATAACCAATAATATCCATTAATAAAATAACCACTAATAGCCATGAATAGAATAACCAATAACACTCATTAATAATATATCTATCAATAGCCATTAATATAATAATCAACAATATCCATTAATGAAAGAGCCACCAATAGCTATTAATATAATAACTAGCAATAACCATTAATAAAACAGCCACCAATAGCTATTAATATAATAACTAGCAATAACCATTAATAAAATAGTGACAAATAGTTATTAATATAATAACTAGCAATAACCATTAATAAAATAGTCACTAATAGCGATTAATATAATAAATAGCAATAACCATTAATAAAATAGTCACCGATAGCCATTAATATAGTAACTAACAATAACCATTAATAAAATAGCCACCAATAGCCATTAATATAGTAACTAACAATAATCATTAATAAAATAGCCACCAATAGCCATTTATATAGTAACTAGCAATAACCATTAATAAAAATAGCGACCAATAGCCATTAATAGAATAACGAGCAATAACCATTAATATGTTGAGAATTCAAGCTCAACTAGTTAGGTTTCGTTAGTTACTGGAGTACGAAAGTAATTAGGTTACTTTCACAAGGTTGAATTACCGTCGTTACTTATTTTAGTTTGGTTATTTGTGGTTTGGTCCTTTAATTAAATACCTTGGTGTTGATGGTTTGCCTCTCTTTTCTTCATTACACAAGTTTGTGTATTTCTTGTGATAAGAACCTTGGAGAGTTCTTGATGTTGTGTTTTGTGTTGTGAGCATTATGTTGTAATTTCCTTTCAATAAAGATTTATGCACTTAAGTAGATCTCCTATTTGTTAACATGGTATCAGAGCTTCGGTTGTTTGGTGAGAAAGTTGAAAGAGATCTAGAGCTAGAAAGTCTTTAGAATTAGAGCTTAAAAGTCTCTAATAATATTATACAAATTTGTCAAGTGCAAAAGAGAAACGGGGAAAGGAAAGAATGTGAAGAAAAGAAAAGAAAAGAGGTGAAAGGAGATCAACATGTCAAAGTTGTGGAAGTCAAATCTTTAAAGCTAGATCTAAAGCTACTGTGAAAAGATCTTGGAGTGAAACTTAGAGAGGTTGTACAAGACTATAGGACGCTTCTATTTTCAAATTTTCAAAAGAAAAAGATATGTTTTGTGAGAGTTATGACTTTTTGAAAACTTGGTGCCAGATCTAGTTTTTTGGTCATATCTCCTTTGTTTGAGCATTTTTGGATCTACAGCTTCGGGATTTTATTGATCATATAGGAAATATGTGTGAGAGAAATTTCATGTCATTTGGATTTGTATTGAGAGAGATCCAAGCATCTGAAGTTTCAGTCTCAGTTTTGAAGTTAGTTTCTTTTGAAAGTGATATCTCATTGTAGTCATCATCAATAGAGCTGAAATTTTGAGCAGATATAGAAGACATATATTTTATGTGTCTTCCAAAATCTCAAGGATTTTGGAGTTGCTGAGAGCGAGTTTTAAGTCATTTTGTGTTCAGGTCCTAGTTTGAGATGACTTCAAGGAAGAAGCAAGTATGAAGTTAAATGAGCTGAAATTTTTAGAGAAGGTAGTAGACATAGTGTTCTCTGTTTCACCAATTTTTTAGATCGATCCAAGGTCGTATGTGTGTGGAGTAGCTTTGCAAAGTTGCTTTGATAGAAGTTTGTTTTGAGAAGACATCCAAGCAAAGTTTTGAAGTGGAGCAAATACAACTTGGGAGAACTTGAAGGAAAGAATTTGAAGATTGGGAAGTGTAAATACATTATCAAGACCTTCGTACAAAAGTGTGGTATGTAATCATGTACTTAATACCATACGAAATATTATACGAAATACATACCTATACGTAAAACCTATGTATAATATAAAATTTTGTATAATACTCAAGACATACATACATATGCAAGGTCTATCTTGTTTTGCCCTAACCTTAACCCTAATCCTACAAACCTAGAGAAGGAAAACCCTAACCTTAACCCTAGAAACCCAAGGAAGGAATTAAAATCATTTTGAAACCCCAAGAAGACATTGAGTGGTGCCTTGAGAGATGGTGGACGGTCTTTCTCAAATTGCAATTGAGAAACTAGACAAGAACAATTTGCAAGTGTGGAAATTTAGGATTATGAATTTCTTGATAGGGAAAGGCTAGTGGCAATTCATAACTGGTGATGAAAAAAAACCTCTTCTCCCAGAAAACTCCACACAACAATAAATTCAAGCCAATAAAACTTGGCATGAAAAAGCAAGGAAAGTCTTGTATTGGCTTTCTGTGAGTGTGTCCGATTCCATGATTGTGCATATTCAAGATGCAAAATCATCCAAGCAAGCTTGGGATACATTGGTGAAGATGTATAGCACCAATACACAAGCCCGCAAAATGTAGCTCAAGCAAGAGTTGCATAATCTACACAAAAACAAGATGAACATCAATGACTATTCTACAAAGGTGAAAAACCTTGCAGATGCTTTTGCATCAATGGAAGCCCCTATAGATAATGAAGATTTACTGGCCGTGACCTTAAATGGACTTGGAAAAGACTATAGTCAGTTCCGTGCCTCGATTGCAGTTCGAGAAACATTTCCCAACTTCCAAGACTTAATAACACTACTTTGTTAACAAATAGGAGATCTACTCAAGTGCAAACATAAATCTTTATTGAAATGAAACTACAACATAATTCTGACAACACAAAACACAACATCAAGAACTCTTCAAGGTTCTTATCACAAGAAATACACAAACTTGTGTAATGAAGAAAAGAGAAGCAAACCATTAACACCAAGGTATTTAACTAAAGGACCAAACCACAAATAACCAAACTAAAATAAGTAACGAAGGTAATTCAACCTTGTGAAAGTAACCTAGTTACTTTCGTATTCCAGTAACTAATGAAACCTAACTAGTTGAGCTTGAATTCTCAACACTCCCCCTCAAGCTCAAATTCACTTCTAGTACACCAAACATTTTTTAAAACTTCTTTAGCTTGTCTGTACCTAAAACCTTTGTGAAAATGTCAGCAACTTGATCTTCGGTACTGACATGAATGAGGTTAATTTCTTTTGCTAGAACTTTTTTTCTAATAAAGTGGTAGTGCACCTCAATGTGCTTTGTCCTAGCATGATAGACCGGGTTGTTAGCAAGTAGTATGCTATTATTGTTATCACAATAGATGACAACATGAGCATCCACTAACTGTCCCAAATCTGAGAGTAGTTTTTGTAACCAAACTACTTCACATGCAGCAATTGCTCCACCTCTGTATTCTGCTTCCGTGCTTGATAATGCAACTGTTGGTTGTTTTTTACTGCTCCAACTAACAGCACCACTTCCAAAAAAAAACATGAAACCACCTATTGATCTTCTATCTGAACCATTGCCAGCCCAATCAACATCCGTGTATCCATGTACTTGTAACTGGCTCTTGGCTTCATAAAAAATTCCACATTGCAAGGTATGTTTTATGTACCTTAGTATGCGCCTCACTGCATCGAAATGTGGCTTTCGTGGTGTTTGCATGAATTGACTCACCACTCCAACTGCATAACTCAAATCTGGCCTTGTGATGGTCATGTAAATCAAACTCCCCACTATGCGTCTGTACATAGTGGTATCCTCCACGAGGTTTCCTTCATCTGCACTCAACTTCACATTTTGCTCCAATGGAATTGAAATGGGTTTACAACCCGTCATCCCATATTCGGACAATTTGTTCAAGGCATATTGCCTTTGTAGTAACCATATCCCTTTCGGGGAATGGATTACCTCAATGCCGAGGAAATAACGCAACTCTCCCAAATCTTTCATCTCAAATTTTTGCTTCAAAAGCTTCTTCAAATCAGAGATGTTTGCGTCACTATCTCCTGTGATAATCAAGTCATCAACATAGATGACTATGACTACAATCCCATGATCTGTCTTTTTCACATATAGTGAAAAATCTACATTGGATGTTTGAAATCCACTTGTGACAAGATACTGACCTATCTTGTCTGACCAAGCTCTAGGTGCTTGCTTCAAGCCATACAAAACTTTCTTCAACCTATGGCTTGAAAAGATGAGAATTGTTGGTACTTCATCCAATGGAGGATCACAAGAAAGTGTTTTGTACTCAAATACCAATACAGGTAGAGGCAGAGGTGCTAAAACCTCATTTTGAGGTCGACTCGGAAGCTCGCATGGTGGACATCAACAACATGAAGGTCAAGTTCATGGAGGTGGACGAGGAAACTTTGGAGGAAGAGGAACTCGAGGAAGTCGTGGAGGTCGTGGTGGAAGTCATCGAAGTCAATAACCAAATAGCGATTCAAATTGCTACTACTGTGGGAAACCTGGGCACATGGCAAAGAACTGTTATCAAAGGGAGCATGATGCACGAAATGGAAAGCTGCAACAAGAGAATTATGCATCAACTAGCAATCAAGGTGATGAGCAACTGTTTGTGATGCAGCACATGGCAAATTCAATTATAGGTGGTGTAATAGACAACAATGTATGGTATGTGGATTCTCGAGCTTCAAACCACATGACTAGCCATGGAGAATGGTTTAGAGACGCAAAGGATTTGAAGACACCAGGGTTTGTCGAAACTGGTGATGACATTACGCATCCCATCACACAAATTGGCAAGGTGCCATTGTCCATGCAAGATGGGCAAACAAAGTACTTGAAAGATGTATTTCATGTTCCAACCATAACAAAAAATTTCTTCTCCGTAGGCCACATGGTGGAATAAGGTTTATACGTGACATTCAACCCAAATGGATGTTTTGTGGAAGACATGAAGAACCAAGGTCTATGTACTCTTTCTCCCACATTCTTCCCATGAACTTGGGTGTTGTATTAGAGATATGCAACAATATTGGAGTTTACAATGAGGGTTCACCACTAAAATCCACTTGACAAGAAGTTATGCATTATGTTTTCACTAAAATAGTGTGTGTTGAACATCTTTGGGATATTCTCCTCATTATTTGTGTTGTTAGATTTATAATTCAGATGTTTACATGACAAATGTAGTATTGGATCTATATTGTGTTTGCATCTAGCCAACATAGGAAACATGGGTGAAATATATCAACAAAATCACAACCAAATCCAAGAGGTAGACATCACATAAAAGTTTGATTGATTTACTATTCAAATAATAACAAGATTGTTGTTGAGAGACCCAATTGCTATTTATAGTGCAAGCAAGTATTCAACATATTGTTAAACCTTTTGGGCAAAGATAATTGTTTCACTATAGTTTCTATTAATGGTGAGGTCCTTTGTAAATTTTATTTGTGAATCACATGAATTAAGATGTCCTAGAGAGATGCTTTGATGTTGTTTTGGCATGTTAAACTCATTGTTGACTCGACATGAAAACACTATACGCATGTGGGGACATGGATATCATTGCATTCCCTTCTTTCACCCCATAATCAATTATAGTTTGTTTATGTGCCATCTCAACCAATTGCAATTTGTATTCATCAATTATGTCACCATAGCATTTTCAACATTCCAATCTACATGCATTATTAGAGTTTATCGCCATTTCAAGTCCACCTAGCCAAATGAATTCATTGGAAATCATCATGTAGCTCTTGTAACCCATTAGAAACATAAATTGTTCACAATTATTGTGAGAGTCTAGGTTGATCACCATGGAATTGTTAAGTGGTATATAGTTTTGTTATCAAACCTATATTATTGGTTCTTTCTTCTTGACATCATTTCGCATTTTCAATTGTGGTAGCAAAAGACTCATTTGATAGACGGTTCAAACCTTGCTCAATTATTCATAAGTTAGATTTTACCCACGAAATTCTTCCATGATCACCTATCACTTTTCAATTTTCATAAAAGCATGGAACATAACTAGCATGTACTATATCGTTTTAGACAAACTTTCAGATGTTGTCTACAAGTTTTCATGGATGTATAACATTATTCTTGTTGTATGCTAACAAAGGATGATGTAAATTGCAATTTCATATACAAAACATTTAGCGTCATGTATGTCTATCAATCTTTAGAAGGAGATCCAAACTAGTTGTTTAGGTCTACTTATAATTTGTAAAGCCTTTGAATTCTTTTTATAAAAAAGTTTGAACTCCTTAACAATGTTGCTTTTAAGCACACTATTGAGGTGGTGTAGAGGAACACCACCTTAGCAATGTTTGCCAATACATCCATATTGTCATTTTCTAAGGATTTATTTTTTCTTGTTTGTTATGCACAATGGATGCCACAAAAGCAATCTTTGAAAGTTTTCAACATCCCAAGTGTTTTGTTTTGATGTTGTAGGTGCCATTATATTATAAATCAATATTTTTATACATTCCTACCAATACTAGAGGTCATATCAATCATATGTATGCTAACATTGAAATAACACATAACTACTTTGAGCTCATTAGGAATTCAATAGAATGTTACATTGAAAATTATACTTGCCACATGCTTCCTTTAAAAAGAGTGGGTGTGTCATTATCCCTTGGATGTACTTGAACCTAAAATGTTCTCCAAACCCAATCAAGTTCATTCCAATTTTCCTTGGTAAATTCAACTTCCATTTCAACTCCGTTGTTGTTATATAATACCAACAAATTAAATTTAGTTGAGAATTCAACTCCCTCTTATATAATATTATTAGTTTTGGCATCCAACAATTCAAATTGGATAGGGAAACCATTTGAGTTTTTTCAACTTTGTTTTAGCCCAAAAATGAGATGGCATTTTTTCCAATTCAAAAAATTGTAAACAAAATGTAGCAAATTAACAAAATGGCATGTTTGCAATCTATAGACATTTACCATTGTTCAAGGTGGTGGGGATATAAGAAACCCATACCTTCATTGGTCTTTCAAATGGTTGCATCTTTTTTTTTTGCTCAATTTGTTATAGAGTTTGCAATCTTGTTCAATAATAGTTAAATGAAGTGACAAACTTTAAAATGATTAATAGTTTCATAATGAGGACGATCAAATACTCAAGAATGTAATAGCATGAAATAAATATATGTGTGGTCCAACAACACTTGGGTTGTTCTGATTATGAACCTAACAAATCAACAGTATTTTTTCAAACAAAAAAAAATGATCATTTGTGATGCATCACAAATTTGCATGCATGTGACATTACTAATGATATCAAGTTCAACTTCATTGTAGACTCATAAGTCACACTTGTAAATTCTAGCAAAATATGTGTATGTTTTTTGTCCAAGACTTAATACTAAATGAATTATTCATTTTGCCTCTAACACGACTAGTTGTCATCCAAAACACTTGTGCTTCAAGATAGGATGCCACAAATATGGCCTTGTTATGTTATTAAAACATGAGAACTTAATTTTGTTCTTTGCACCTTAAAGACATGGAAGAAAAAATCTTCATTATGATGTTGAAAATGACACAATTTGTAGTTTGGGACTCTATTTCAAATTACAAAAATAGTGGAATATTTATATAACTTTCAAGAGCAAGAACCCTCCTAACATAGTGCAGTTTGAAACAAGACTTCGGGTGAATTGATCAATTGCCACAACCTCCATTTTTACATGTATGATTCCACACATTGTATTGTTTATTAATCAATATGTAGAAAAATAAAATATTAATACAACACCACACTTCTTTGATCATTGTTTCCAAAATTAGTTCATGTACCACATAACTCGATTTGTGATAACTGAAATAATTAAATGGAATCAAGGATATCCCACAAACTAAATTATGGGAGCAACCTTTGTTCCTCTTCCATTGTTCAATGAAACAATTTTGGTTCTTGGATGTAGTATCCTTGCCACTTCCTTTGTTTCTTCCACCAACGACCTTACTCCTTTTGCACCACCCACCCCATAATCTGTTGAATTTGTGTCAAAATAGTCTTGGTTACCAATTCATTATGTTATCATAATGAACCCCAATCAGTGATGAATTTTCATGTTTTTTTGTTTTTTCTTGTGTGGTCTATCTTTTTGGTTTGGGTCTTATATCTTTAGTTTGAATATGAAGCACATGTTTTTAGGATTATATTTATAAGAAGTAGAAGATGAAAACTTGCAAAGTTAACCACTAGCCATCAATTTCTCTAGTTCTATCATTTGGAAGAGGAACACATCTTTGTTGTTGTCATCTTTCAATTCCAACCCCATGCTTCAATTCAAAACAAACCTTGATTAAACCTTCTATGAAGGTTTTTGACACATTATATTTACCTTCTAGAAATATCCTATTTGAAACAAGGATGTTTAAGGTTTAATTAAAAAGGTTTACAATGTAATCATTATCCTGGACCCGAGAAGGAAAGTGCCCCACACAAAAAGAAATGCATGTTCAAGGAAAATATGATCAAACACTTTGGCAACATGGATTGTGTAAGACAAAGCAAAAACATCGCCCTTGCTCATACTTGTAATTTGCCCCCAAACATGTACACAATAGTTGTACCTGAATTGGAGCTTGCATAAGATTTCAAGAATACCAATCCTTGTGAGAGGTGCCTCTAAAAGTAATCAAAGACTCTACGAGACTATGCACCTTACTTCTGGTGATGAAGGTGGGCACACTGAAATTTCAACCACCTAGTTGTGTAGGGAACCCTCTTTTCGATAAAATTGAAAGCCGAACAAAATGTTTAGATGTACACTAAAATCAAGATGCAACTTAATATGTGTTACCTTTCCTTTTACAATCACTGGATGTAATGGGCAAGCTGGTTTTGGAATGCTCCAATTTTTGCATTTTGATTGAGCCCAAATCTGTGCAACCCACAATCAATGTCATGTGATTACAAGCACAAATTATTTGTTCCAATTCTTCCCCAAGAGGTATTGCTTGAAACAAAACCCCGTATTTAATACAATGAGATATTTTAACATAAATATCATTAAAATGTTTGTACATGTTATGCTTGACATTGATAATGATTAAAAGATAACAATTTACACAATACATATGTACTTAAGTAGTTGTAACCAAAAGTCATCCTCTAGCATGCAAAAATCACATAATCAATTTGATTTGAATTTAGGGTTCAAGATCTACACCACATGACAAAACATTATTGATCACATGTTTACCCAAGGGAAATAAATACAAATGTGTTAGATGTGATCAAATAATCATTGAGCATAAAACCTTCTTAAACTAAAAGATTCTGGAAACTAATAAAGAAAAGAAGTCAAGGAACATACAATAATCTGAATGTTCACCAAGATTGCAAAATTCCTTGAACATTCCTCAATGTTCATGGTAATTTGATTCAAAAAAATCCATGCAAAATATTAACATCATAAGTTGGACCTTCCAAGCATCTCTAAGTGTGTGTGCTTTTACTTTTCTTTCATGGAAAACAACTTAATGGATAAATCTTAGACTCAAAATCCTTAAACTTAAAAAAATTATCTTTGTTTATTCAAGAAAAGTTTGATTGAAAATGCACAAGATTATTAAACCACATACAACTAGGTAGGTCTTAATCAATACATACCATTTGTGGGAGAGGTAGGAGACCATTACAACCATAACCCTGAAATTTCAAACATAAAAATTAAGTCATGTTATCTTCCAAAACTTCAAAAAATACCAACCAAACTGCATTTTTCCCATAAATTAAACAACACTACACAACGTCAACATTTGTTGTGCCTTGTACATAAAAGGAACAATGCAACTAAAGGCACCATGCTGAAGATGATACAAAACCAAACACATTGGCAAGATAACATCATCCATGCAATTGTTCAATCCTTCCTTCTGGAATCTTGTTATCCCATAGCCTGGATTCCTACAAGTGAAGGCATTAGTTGACGTTCTACAACCCACAAACTTGAGCTTGAACCAACTAAACATTAAGTCAATTGATGTCTTGATAAGCTTTTGATTATTTTCATGTAAATAGTAAGCATCAAAATCCAACTAGTGGCTAAGACTCATGATGGACATGATCATATTAATATATGAAGGTTATTGGTAAATAGGTCATCCAAATAGTACAAAAAAATGAAGGAATGCTAACTAGTTCACCATAGAAAAATAAACCTCACATCCATCAACAAATCATGATTATGGAGGGAGGCAATGAGGACATGGAAGATAATGTTATTACACAACAACACAACGAGTCAATAAGGATGGAAAATGAGCAGTTCATGGAGGATCGAAGTGAAACTAACTTTGAATAGGTACCAAATTAAGAGCCTTGTTCAAAAAACTTCTATTCCTAATAAAATAGGTTATCAATTTGTTACCAATAGGTACATAACTATTTCAACCAATTCAACTTAAACATGTTGAACTAATTCAACCTATACTTATTTATATATTTTTTGAAACATTGACAACTTATGCTCAACACGAAAGCCTAAAACATGTTACATTTTTCTTTGAGTAAACAACCTAAGTTGCTTAAACTTACTTGGCTTCAAACAATAAACATTTTAACTAATTTGAGAACCAAATACAATAATGTTGAAAACATGTTAAAGGAGACCAACAACCAACTATAGGCTTGTGGCCTAGGTCAACTGTTGTAAAATAAAGACAAGGATTTCACTATTGTGAAAACCAAGTTCCTTAAACTATAGATAGAGAATTAACATTTGGTTGCCAAAAGTGTTGAAGTTGAAAGGGCATTAAAAAAAGTTGAAGCTCTATCGTAGGAGTACAATGAATTAACCTAGGTTCATTTAAAAACCCATAATGAATTGAAGGCCTTATAGACTGACTTTGACTAGCTAATAAGCTAGAGATTATTACAAAATGGAAGCCATTAATGTACAATGGGAAAAAATTCTTTTAAAGTTGGAGAACATTTGTTTGTAGCTGAAGGAACAATTGATGGAAATCAACATTGACATAATCATGCCCATGAGTTTTGGGTATAAATTCAAGAAATGAAAGGCAAATTAGAAACATTTCATCAAACACTAAGTAAAGTTTTTCAAACAACCTACATGGATAATTAGTTGAAGGAATTTAAGGAATTAAAGTCTTTGAAAACAATGTTTTACTTAAGGTACATAACTAAACATTGGGGGATAAAAACCCGAAATGGAAGGAATGGTGGCAAATTGTACATGAGATTATGGAATAATATATCCAAGGCAATTTGGAGATAGCTCGTGCATATGGAGAAACTTACTTGAATGAATTGGTTGCATACCAAATATAATTTGATGGCTATAAATAGGACCGACTTAGTAGAAATGAAGCAACCCCGAGCTCCTTTACAAATTCAACTACGAGTCCAAAGGTGAAAACAAGGGAAAGAAAAGGAGTTGAGGCGTGCTCCTTGACTTGCAACACTTCAAGGGTAGAGGGGGGTGTTGGAGCTCTCAGATGGGGACTATGAAGATTGATAAACAATTCAATCACACACACAGACCTGCATAAACCAAACAACAAGTTGGTTAGTGCGTAGTTGGGGCACTTTGGTGCACGAACGAGTCATGGGCAAACATAGACTCACAATATTCACCACAACCCAAACTTCTAGGAAGCCACCACCTTCCCCCTTATAGTATATTTTGTGCTTGGTCATAGAACCAACACCCAAATGTCATTTTGTTTTAAGACTCCCAAGTGGGAGTCCCGAAATTCTCAAAGTTAGGACTTCTGCAACTTTGGGGGCCCATAACTTTGTGCAAAGACCTCCGATCGAGGTGAGATTTGAAGTAAATTTGTCGCCCTTATCGAGAGTTTTCCAACGATATGTGGCACGTCACCTGAACATAAGGAAATCGAGGTGATTCTTGATTTTTAGTGGTCAGGAGTCAAATTGCCAATTTGGCCTTAACTTGTGTTTTAATTACCAAATGGGTCATGTGAGCTCATTTTAGACATCTACGTTCCAAAAGATTTTCATTGATATAAAAAACTTGTTAATCTAATGTGTTTTTACCCCTATAATTGCTCTTTAAAGATTTAGGAATCCATAAGGATTTTAATTCCCAAAATGGGAGTTCACTTGGGAGTGTGGACGTTCATTCCTTCACACTCTCCCACACTCCCGAGAGCATGAAATGTAGCTCCCGGGCTTCACACTTGGCCCACACCTTTACAAGCCCTTGCCTTAGTCGTGAGCCCAAGCTTAAGGTTGCAATAATAAAATTGGTTGAAGTACTTCATATTGTATCCTATAAGTTTTCACATGTGTAGGCAACAATTATAACTACAAGTTCTCAAAGTGAACTTGTTGTTAATACCACTAAAGAATTAGAGCCAATTAGAGGAGGAGTAAATCTGGCCATTTTTTCTTGTACTTTGTATTTGCCCACAAAATTTATGGAAGTACATGTTATAGTTATTAGTATTTAGGTGGAAGGATTGGAATAGCCGTTCCACCAAAACATGGTTTTCACGACTAGAACATCTTACGATTACTATCCAAGTATAGTCATGTAATCATATTTGGATTTCAGTTGCCATCATTATTTTGACTACAACCATTATTAAGACTACATGATTATAAATATGGCCATATGTAGTTATGTAACTATAAATTACAACTACACAATTAATAATCATGTCAAATATAGTTGACATTATTTAACTAATTATAAAAAATTTAAATGAATGTGAAAATGTAACTATGTTTAGTATAAATTGGCCTACAATGAACCTAGGTTTGGCTTTAGTTTAACCTACATTAACCTTTAGATTTTATTTGATTGAATTTAAGCCTCTAGGTTTAACGTCCATAATTGAATTTTAAAGATTATTTTCCATTAAATCTGGTTTATAAATTTAGTTCAAATGAAGTTATTTTTACCAAGTTTAACCTATTATAACTTAATTTAACCAAACATATTTTATTATAACCAAATATATAGTCAAGTAAATATGAGTTTAGCCAAATTTAACCTAAATAATATATTTTTGCCAAATTTAATTGATTGTGATATAGTTTAGTCAAGTAGAGTCAAGTTTAACTTAAATAATCTACTTTTGCCAAATTTAACATAATATAACTTAGTTTAACCAATTGTAATTTAATATAACCATTATATTCAAGTATAATTAATTATAATTGAATTTAACTAAATTTAACCTAAGTACCCTACTTTTAATTTAACCAAATATGATTTAATATAGCCAAGTTTAACATAAATAATATATTTCTGACAAATTTAGCCTAGTATAGCGTAGTTTAGCCAAGTATAATTTAGTCTAACATATCCAAGTATAGCCAAGTTTAGCCAAACATAACCAAGTGTAGTTTAAGATAACCAAGTTTAGTTTAGTATAGCCAAATTTAGTTTTATATAGCCAAGTTTAACTTAGTTTAGCCAAATATAGTTTAATATAACCAAGTTTAGTTTAGTATAGTCAAGTTTAGTTTAACATAGCCAAGTATAGTTTAATATAACCAAGTTTAGTTTAATATAGTCAAGTTTAGTTTAACATAGCCTAATATAGCTTAGTTTAACCAATTATAGTTTAGTACAACCAATTTTAGTTTATTATAGGCAAATATAACATTATTTAACCAAGTATAGCTAAGTTTAACATTGATATAATGTAATTTAACCAAATATGGTTTAGTATAGCCAACTTTAGCCCAATATAGTCGACTATAGCCAAGTTTAATTAAAATAATTTACTTTTGTCAAATTTAACTTAATATAGGTTATTTAGTCATGTATAATTTAATATAACCAAGTTTAACATAATATAGCCAAATATATCTAAGTTTAACCTAAATAACCTACTTTTGCCAAATTTAACTTTATATAGCACAATATAACCTACTTTAACCAAATATAATTTAGTATTGCCAAATTTAACTTAAGTTTAACCAAATTTAACTTAGGTTAAACTTACATTATCTAATTTAATTTGAGTAGCCCCAAGGTAGACTAGGTTGTATAGATTTAGCCTAGGAAGACCTAAACTTGCTTAAAATAACCTATGGAGGCCTATGCTAGATTGTTGGGTGGCCTAGGTTAGCCTAAGGAGGCATAAGCTAATATAGGCTATAAAAACTTTTTAAATATATTTTTGTGATATCTTCACTTGTTAAATAGAAAATGTGGTAGTGTAATGGCAAAGGACTTTGCCTCTCGAAGTGGAGGTGAGGGGTTCAAATACTCACACCTTCATCTTATGTGTTTCCTAGGTTCCTAGGGGAGTATTAGTGCGGTAGCCTTCCTAGGAGGAAGGTTAGGTGGTTAACATATAGCCTACGTTGTTTTTAAACCTAAGCTAGGTGGCCTAGGCTAGGTCCCAAGTGTCATTATTTGACTAAAAGTTGATTGCCACATGGCATCATATAATTGGGTAGGAAACATAATCTTATTTTTTAGATTGTCACGTGTCCATACATAAATGGTTAATAATTTTTTGAATTCATTTTAAGTTACCACGTAGTAGCAAAACATTAATCAAAATAAATTATGATTATATTTTAAAACAAAAATTTGGCCATTGAACATGTCCTATAATCATGGAGGACATAGTTGCAAATGGTATTTACAACTACACCATATTTTGTGACTAGTGGTAAATACCATGGGGCCATATGGACTAACAATCATGTAGTCATGGCTAGTCATATATGTGGTTTAGAACTACAATGCCAATCACTTATGTAGTCGTATTTTCCATGTTTTGGCGTAGTGAACCTGTTTTTCCCAAACCCATTGGTGATACCAGAGATTGAGGTAGGTGCAAAGGTTACTTTGATTAACATTGGCACACATGCCTTTAAGGTTTTCAGGACTACAAATACAATACTAAAGGACACACATGTTGCTAATAGACAAGGATATGAACTTGTTTTTTTAGCTAAACTATTGATGCCACAAATGAACAACATGTTGATGATTTAACTATAGGAGTTAAACATGTATTCTAAGTGACTAATTTTGAAGATGAAATTTGGTTTTCAAAGGGGGGGTAATGTTAGTCTAATTTTTCAAGTATGTATATACTAATTGGTAATTGGTGAGGCAATATAATTTGTGACTTAGTTTAGTTATTATTGGGTAACAAGACCTTAGCAAATTGGTTTGTTGAAATAACCAGTAATAAGCATTAGGGTCACTAATGAGTTAAGTAAACCAATAACCAATATGTTATAATAACCAGTTGTTGATAATAATATGTTGGTTCAAACCTATGACCAGTAGTTGTTATAGTTTAAATTCAAAGTTTTACTGGCTAATGACTATTAAATTCAAAACAATGTTACATTTGGTATAAATAGAAGGATTAAAAGATAGATAAATAAATAATTGGAACTTTTTGTAAACTTTGGAACTTCTTTTTTCTTTTAATTTTTTGGATTACTTATTGGTATTATTTTTGGTTCATGAATAGGTTCATTTATAACTTCGAGATTTTATTTTTTCAACTTGTTATGAAAGAATAAATTCAGTTTTGTTTTGGCATTTGGGAGAAATGTTTATATATGATTTCCACAAACTATCGATATGAAGCAACCTATTGATATCATTTAAAGTAGAATTAAAAGACTTAGAAAATAATAAGTGTTAAATTTAAGAATAATAAAAAAAACCTTTAACAAAAACCTAAAGGTTTAGTAATGCTTTGAATAGCCATGCACAGATTATAAGGTGTTGGTTTAGGTTTTGATAGATTTAACTACACTCTTAGCTTCTCCGCAATGACATTAATTCCAAAACCACCATTTAGAATTACATTTTTTATGAATTTATTTCCTACTTGAATTTATATTATTGGCCTTTGATGATCAATGGCAACTGAAACAACTATTGGTTCTAATAAAATAGGTTTTGATGGCATGATGTTAAATATATAATGTCGCAACCCTAGCTTTGGGCTCGTGACCAAGGCAAAGGGGTTGCAAGGGTGCGGGCCAAGAGAAAGCTCGGGAGTCACATCACATACTCTTGGGAGTGTAGGAAAGTGTGAAGGAGTGAACCCTCACACTCCCAAGGCAACTCCCACTTTGGGAGTCGGAGTCCAGGTGGACTCCCAAAACTTCAAAGAGCATGTCAGGGGTCAAAACTCAATGGCTTGTGAAATTCTTTATATTATTGAAAAGCTCTTGGAACGAAGATTTCAAAAATGGGCTTGCATTGCTCATTGGGACATTTGAAACATGAGTTATGGCCAAAAGAAGGGCCGGGAGTCAAATTGTCAATTTGACTCCCGACTGGAAAAAGTCAGGAATCGACCCGATATACTCGCCTGTAGACAACGTGCAACACTCCATGGAAAGCTCTCGATGAGAGCTACAACTTTGCTTTAGACCGCACCTCGATTCGAGGTTTGCTCGCAAAGGTATGGGGCTTCAAAGTCGTGGGAGTCCCCGTTGGCGCGATTTCGGGACTCCCATTCGGGAGTCCCGGGAGAAAAAACCATTTGGATGTGGGCCCCGTGGAGAGGTGCAGAATATACTATAAGGGGGAAGGTGGTGGCTTCCCCAAGTTCAGGCCGTGGTGAGTCTTGTGTGTTCGTGTTGCCCGTGATTTGTCCTAACACCAAAAGTGTTCCAACTATGCACTAACCACTTTGTGTGGGTTGTGTGGATGCCCGTGTGAGTGAGTGAAACTTGTCAACTCTTCCTAGTCCCATCTCGAAGCTCCAACATGCCCCTCTACCCTTCAAAGTGTTGTGAGGTAGGGAGTGTGCCCCGACTCCTTCCCCTTCCGCTATCTTGTACTTGGACTCACTTTTGAATCCTTCAAGGGGTTGGGAGTGCGTCATATAACATTTAATATCATGTATTACCTTCAAAAATTGTCCCAAGTTCAAAGTATACTTGGTTTCCAAGACTTGTTTATTGATGTCCTTTAAAATTTCTTTTAAAAATTTTCTCTATTGTATCATGTTCTAAAATCAAAAGTTGTTGAATTATCCCATTTGTTCAATTATTTTCAATCAGTTGAATTACGATGGAGCTATCAAACAATCCAACCCAATTATTTTATAATAGTTCCTCAATGGTTATAATGGGTTGTTTGTCAATTTCACTAGTTTATGGTTTTATTACAATTTTAATGAATGAATCCCATAAGCGCTCTTCTCCTTGTTAATCTTCGGTTCCTTTGGCTTTAACTAGTTCCCTGTTTTTCAACATGTGGTGTTTTGGTTATTGACTGCGAATAATAACAATAACTACCACATTAATTGATACATTATGAGGTTTAGGCAATTTACATTCGAATTAACAAGTTTAATTCTAAACATGTTATGTACTTTTATTTTTTTAAGACATTTTCCATATCTATGTTCAGCATTATAACATATAATACTTTAATATTGAGCAAATATTCTAACTAATTTAACATGTTGGGTTTTAACATCTATTACAAGTTATGTAAATTTGATTATGATAGTTGGTATTATTGGTATTTTTTTTTTTGGTTATGACATGTTTACCACAATTGGTACACGGTAATGATGATTTTGTTATAACAATAGGTATTGTTGGATTAACTATTATATTAAGTTTTGGTGTCGTTAGTGGAACATTGTAATTCAAACTAACAAGTCCATTATTTTCACATACTACAATGGCTTCCATGTGCTCAATCAAGGTATCTATTGTCATACCTATTGTTTCTAATATCATATAAGGTAATAAACTTGCTCTGAAAACAATGGCAAGGAAAACATTTATTGTTCTAACCTATAAACAATTTGTTAGCTTCAATAAGTGTTCATAATAAACCTTAACAAGTTCAATGGTTTGTTGTTGTATGTTTCACAATTGCATGTAGACCTCTTGATAGTTCTAAATCGTTTGTAAAATGTTTGTTTTAACTTTTCAAAAGTGCAATTTCGATGGTCTTGAACAAAATTGACGCCCCCCAAGTCCTTTGTTAGACTCAAAAGAGTCCAACTATGTCAAAAGGCGAAAATAGATGGGACTTGGTGCCACTCCCAGCTTCTAGCACTAAAGGGGGTGAGAGGGGTGTGCTGAAAGCTCCGGCATTAAACTAAGAAGAGCGACAAGCTACTTAGTTGTTTGGTCCTACATCCAAAACCAACTAACAAGTTGGTTAGAACTCGTTCTGCACACTTTTGGTGTTGGGACAAGCCACGGGTGACCTTGGACTCACTTGACTCATCACGGCTCAGACTCCGGGGAAGCCACCACCTTCCCCCATATAGTATTTTTTGCGTTGCTCCGCGACACCCACATCCGAATGGCTTTTATTCTCGGGACTCCCAAGGAGGACACCGAAACTGTCTCGATTTGGACTTTCAGGACTTTGGGAGCTCATAACTCCCGGCTCAGACCTCAGACTAGGATAAGGTTTGAACCAATCTTGTAGCTCTCTTCAAGATCTCTTCAACGGTGTGTCGCACTCTATTTGCACACACGGGGTCAGGCCGATTCCCGACTTTTTGTGGTCCTTCTTTCGACAATAACTTGTGCTGCAAATGTCCGAATGGCTCATGCGAGGCTATTTTCGACATCTAAACTTCAAGGCATTTCCAATGGTATAAAGAACACCTCAAGGCAAGGTGTTTTGACCCCTGCAATCGAGTTCTAAATTTGCGGGAGTCTTGGAGGACTCTAAATTCTCACTTTTGAGAGTGTGAGTCTCACCCTCACACTTGCCTCAAAGTGGGGTTGCGACAAAAACTATCACCCCATTCATAGATATTATTTTAAAAACTACAATTAAATAGGTTGATGATGTTAGCTTCCAATGTTTCACCATTAGCTTTGATGGCCTTCTTGAACATTCTAATTCGAGCATCCAGATCAGTGTTTTTGACATAGGTTCAATATAATAACTTCTTGTATGGTAGCTTGATTGTTGGTTCTAGTACAAGTTATTAATACCATGGTTGTATAAATACGTGTGGGTTAGGTGTTAGCCATTCAAATGATCCAACATGTGGATTGAATGGTGGTCCTCGCAACATATTTCCTTTTAATGAATTTCTTCCAAGTGAATCTCTAGGTTGTCTTCCATTTGGTGGTTGGTGAATATAACCTTTAGGTACATGAGTTGGTAAATTGGTGTTAACTTGTACAATGGTTGGTATTGGTGCAGTAACACTAGAGGAAAATTAGAAAAATATAATTACCATTTGCAACTATTTTCTAGTTAAACATTTTCTACTAAAAATTACCTTGTTGCATTAGACATTACTTTCAAGTGTGGATGAAGTCAATGGTCAACAAATACCTCGTCATCCATATACTATTGTATACCATCTATATATTACCATAAAAAATAACAACTTACATAATGACATGTGGCATTTAAAAAGGTTTTAAGAATTTGTTTAAACAATAAATAATGGATCTTCATCATCTAATTTAAATGGTTTTAGATTGTCACATATGACATAATACCAATATGCCATGTGGCATTTTTGGATTTTGGTCAAAATGATTTATATATATATATATGTAGGTGGGCCTAGGTAGATAGAATGGTATGTAGGACTTGATAAGTAGGTAGGTAGGTTAAGGAAGTAGGAAAATATTAAATTTTTTAAAAGTTTAACCTTTGGGGTTAAATTTTTTAAAGGGTTAAAAACTCTTTTGGCTTATCCTAATTGACACGTGTTTTTTAATGTGCAAGTGTAAGACAAAACCTCTTCCTTATATATTTCTCAAGATGGAAGTGGAGGATAAAACATATATGACAAAAAATTGAAGTTGCAACTTAGTTGTAAACTAGGTTGCAACTAAAAAGGTTATTTCATATATTTTCTCCTTCTTTTTAATTATAAAATTATATTATTAAATAAATAAGTAAATATTAATTATTTAAATAACTAAATAAAAAATCACTTACTTATACATTATTAATGCATAATTCATAAATTAAAAAAACCAAAATAATAAATAATTAACCAAATTATTACATATAAAATTTCATTAACAACTTTTTAAATTAAAAAAAAAAATCTAGAATATCAGCCAATTAGTACTTAATATATAATTAATAGCCCATTAATTAATTAATTAATTATAATATATCAAATTATACCCCATAAATTATGTATTAGATAAAAATAAAATTTTAATTATAAGACACATGTAAATAATAAAATGAATGACTAAATATTAAATATTAAATAATTATTATATATGTAATAAATAAATAAATAAATAAATGATATTATTCATAATATCTAACTTATAATTATTAACTAACCAATAATTAATTAGTTAATGAATTAGTTATAAATTATTGATGATAAATAGATAAATAAATAACTAATATATTGAATAATTATGAAATATTAATTATAAATAATAAATATGAACTATTAGTTATCAATTAATTAAAAATAAGTGTAATTAATTATTCATTGATTAATTAATAGGTAGCTAAGTAACCTAGGCTAAATAGGTAGGTAAACAAACATATATAAGTGGGTAGGTAATTATATTGCCTAAATACAAACTAAATATAATTTTATAATGCACCAATGGAAACACACCCCCATTATACCCTTAATATAACTTAGTAAAAATACGCATACTTTTCAAAAGCTTTTTAATATACCACTGTATACCACCAGGGGCTATTTAGACACCTAAAAGGTGTAGCTAATTTTCGTTCCATTTGCAACTAATGGGACATATGGACATGATCATGGATGAAAATAATTTTAGAATCTAGGATGAAAAAATCATTAGTTGCAAATGTAGTTGTAGCATAGTTCCAAGAATGGTTAAAGGTGCAAAATATTTGTAAAACCAATAAGAACTAGTTGCAAATGATAATTATATGCACGTAGTTGTAAATGCATTGGTTGCAACTTGGGGGATTTATTTTAAGTGTAACCTATTGTTGAACAAGTTTTTTGTCCTTGTTAGTTATTGGTTGAACGATTGTAAGAAATTAATTTCCAACATAATGTGGTATGTGTGTTGGTGGTACAACATGTTGTTAAAGTATTGGATACACATATCTAGGTACATAACCTATGTAATTCCTAAAGATCATAAGATCAAGTCTTTTTGTTCCAACCGGATATGTTGGATATAAACTAGGATCTAGAGGTACAAAAGGGGGCATGACATTATACCACATTGGGTATGTCGTAGTAGACAAGAATATTAGTTTTACTTGGTACATTTGATGTAAAAAATTATGACTAAGTTGTTTGATAATTAACAAATATTGCCATATGATTTATATTAAGATTCATTGGGTAATATTGTTATTGTGGTTGGAAAGGCATGTCGATGAACAGTCATCACCTCTTCCCTCAATAACTACCTTAGTCTATCATCAACAAATGGGCATCAATTGAACATGTGTTCCACCGATTGACAATATGTATAGGTTTTAGTTTAACACCTTGGTTTTTTCCTAAAACTAATATGTGGTGTGGAACTTGTGATTTTTCACCTTGACCAAATACTGATCTCATTAGCCATGTGCTTTGTTGTTATGTGGTTTTTTGTTGAATAACTGTGGGTGTTGTTAAATGTGGTATATAAATTATTGATTAAAAGGTTTTTGGTCAACATGATGAAGCTGTTCCAACCTTTTAAGTAATTGAAATCATCCCATCTCTGAATTAGTGGGTACCAAATTGTTATTGATGTTTGGTGGTTGATCTTGAAAACGAATCGATGGTGCAATTGGTGTAGGTGATTAATTTTGGGTAAATAATAACCTAAGGTTACAAATTGCCATGGTTGTCATGTTGAAACTTCATCAAATGGTTGAACAGGTTCATGATTGTCATCATGATGAATATTTATTTCCCATGGTTGGGTTACTGTACACGGTCTTACTTAACAAGTGGTTGAAAGTGCGGTTGGGTTTTTCTCCACAATTGGTTCACTTGCATTTTGATGTTGTTCATTGACTTCTCCCCTCTATGTTGCATCCATGTTTGGTGCATTCATAGGCTCAATTCTTGTAGGTTGCACTTGTTGTTCATTTTATTCTTATGTAAGTTTTGGAACATGTTGATGTGTGACTTGTTCTAAATGTTTCCTAAGAGTTCTTCTGACTATTCTTGACATTTTTGAAAATCAAAAGGTTTTAGGAAAACCCTTGCATTATTTTTAAACATAAAATATCAAAACAACCATTCCTAACAATCAAGAGTTTATAAAAAACTACTTTCATAGATTGGGCACTTGTTTATTTAAAAAAAATTACATTAATTTCACCTTATTTTATATTTCTTTTCAAATTAAATCAAGAAACAATAATTTCAATCCTAAAAACTACACAAAAATAAGCAAAACATGATACAAATTAAAATTTCAAGCGTGATCGCTTTTCAATTTGATCTACTAAAAATATTGAATTTAATCATATATTCTAAACATGATTGTCTTTGAATTCTTATCCACTACTTAATCATAAAATGTTAATAGGTTTTTCTATTCCCACGAAGGTTTTCAACTTCTGATTTTTCACAATAATAGGTTCTTAAAACAACAAACAAGTACACTAAATACTAAAGATTTAATCCATTTACAATTCCTAAACTAATCATGTATTCAAGATTGCTAAAAGTTTCAAAAATATATTGCTGAAAAGAAATAAAATAAAAAATGCTCATGTTCCAAGTGAAAAAGGAAACAACATTCAAAATTTGTTCAAAAGACTTATATCCCAAAATACATATGTCCTCCTAATCTTATACTACCTAATTCAAAACTTAAGCAATCCAATAATCTATTTAAACAATCATTAACCAATAAGAAAACTAATAGTCCAAATTTTTTTTTCAATTGAACACACGTCCAACTGCTTGTTCTATTAACTTGTTATGCAGACTCCTGCTAGACTTATAACTTGTCAATCTACCTACTAACCTAGTATAATGTTACTTGACAGGTTCTATAATCGGTTAAGTTAAATCAGCTGTCAGTTTTAACAACCTGTTAAGATTTATGACATGTTAAGTCATGTTACTAAATCTAGGTAATAGCTGGGGGCTTTATTTAATGGAGTATACTAAAGTTTGATCAGCAAAAGAAATCCTTTACAAAAATATTAAAAAAATCAAATGATTTTGTACTAATGTTAAGTGATTTTCAAATAACCATTCAATTCTCAACCCGATTTTCACAATGAGAACCGACTGACACCTTTACATCTGAACACCACAATGAGAGAAACCTTAAATTCTCACAGAAATGAGAATAGGTCATGAAAATTGGTTCTATTATATATACAATACCAGACAAGTTCTCTCGTAGATTTTATTTCGGTTCTCAGTGACACTGTGTACATGGGTGGTGCTCCTCTTCACTTTTTACATCTTTTATGCACTATTACTTTGCAACTTCTTATAGTGTTTTTTTTCTTTTTAGTTTTATGATTTAGCATTAGTTGTGAGCACTCCAAGGAATATCTTGCATTAGTTAATAACATTTTATTCAAGACTGTCCAATTGTGGTGAGAAGCTCGTCCAGAACAAAAAAATTCATCACCAAATGATAAAATCCTTTAAAGGATCTCTAAATACGATGATGATTTTTCTTTAAAAATAGATATTTGATATGATTAAATAATTTTATTTTAATTAGTGGAAAATTAAATAACCAGGTTGTGAAGATGGACTTGTATTGTATATGCAAAAACCGGCCTATCTGAGAACCGAGTGAGTTTGAAAAAATTAGGAATCTTATATCCTGATCGGTTCTCATCAGCTATATGTATAACATGAGAACCGATCAGATTCTCATGACATGATGTAAGAACCGAAACCGACCGGTTCCCAAAAAAGTGAGAACTGCTCAGCACTGCTTTGTACCTGCCCATGTTGGGTGTCCCAGTGAACTATACCGGGATTTATAACCGGCTCATATATTCGAGCTCGGAAGATACCCGTCCGAGACTGGCGCGTTCCACACTCTGCAGCTACGACAGTTTCGCAATGAGGTCGAATGGCGAAGTATTTTGCACCAGATAGACGACAAGCAAGCCGCAGCTCGTTGCACCGTGGTAGCTGCTGCTGCTGCAGGGATTACAGTCTTTCCTCTCTTTTCCCCAAAAGAATCCACTAGAGTTTACTCGTGATCCGTTCTTGGACATTGAAATCCTGAAAACTCTTGCAAGTTTCTTTGGTGATTTGGTGGCAGTTGATGAGAGAAAGAAATGAGAAAAAGGGAAGAAGACCTCCGTATGAAGCAAGTGAGACCCAAGTAGAAATCGGAAGAATACAGGAGGGACGCACAAAGGAAGGTAGGGGTCTGTATACACATGCCTAAAGATGTTCTTCCATGTTTTGTACGGTTGTATAAAGCCCTAAACCCTGAGAGTGAGTCTGAACAGAATTGGGTAATGCTGGTGGTGCTTTTTCTTGGTTGTTTGTTTTTTGTGAGATGCTAGGTTCTGTGCGGGGATGTTTTAAGCGGGAGTTTGTGCAGATGGAGCCTTTAAGAGAGCTTAGAGCTTGTTGTATGGTGCTGCTGTTGTCTGAAGTCTGCTGCTGAGAGGCGATGGTTTGACGTCGATGTGAAATTAGGGTTTTTCACATGGAGCGTCATCCAGAATCGAGGGTTTGTGGTCTGTGAGGTTTCAGATGCTGGCTTCCCGTTCTGCTGTATTCCGACAGCTGCATTGGGAGGAGAAAGGGATGGCGGAGTAGTACGAGGAGGACGAGGAGGAGGGAAGGGACAGGAGGAGCGGCCGACGGATGGGGCTCACTTGCAAAATCTGCTTCGAGAGTGCCACGGGCCAGGGCGCCAAAGCCAGGATTACTAGCTGCGGCCATGTGTTCTGCCACCCGTGCTCCGCCATCTGGTTCCGTTCCGAAACCGCTTGCCCCGTATGTCGCTCGCCAGTGCCGGGCTCCTCCGCCCTCGTCGCCCTATTCGACCACGACGCCGGCCTGCAATCCCCCTCCCTTGGTTTAGCTGACGACAACAACAACGATGGAGGAGGAGGAGGAGGGAGCTCAGGGCTTATCAGTGAGGAAGGGCAACAGCCACCACAGCGAGAGTCGCCCAAGACTATGGCAGGCCCTGGGATGGAGAACGTGGGAGGTGCTGGTGCTGCTAGCAACAGTGGCGACAATGAAGATGTTCAGGTCAGTTTGGTTGGGCTGGCTTCTCATCTCTGTGCACTCTTTGCAAATGCCCTCAAGACATCTAGTTCTGTTCACTTAGACGGATCTCCAGGTTGTGGATACCTTGCTGATACTCAACCCCATCATTCCCAAGTAGAAGTGTTTTAGCATTGTGTTGGTTATGGTGGGGTAGAAGAAGCTCATTTTCTGCTGCAGGTTTTGTCAAGCAGTATGTTTCTTCTTTCCATGCTCAAATATTTACTGAAACAGGTTTGAGGGAAGCAATACCGCACTTTCTGACACCTTTGGCTCTTTGCAAATTGCATAGTGTTGGGATTATGGTGATGAGGAATGCTCTCTTGACAACAGATCTTGCTTTGCAGAACTGTAGTCAAGCTAGTGGCGTTGTAGGGAACTTGCAGGAAGAGGGCTTCCCATGATTCTTTTTACCTCCAGTATTGTCATCTCTTGTATGGAGTAGTTCTGAGTATACATGACAATATTTTTCCCTTCAACCACCAGGGAACAAGAAGTGAGGATTAATATTTACTAGAATCAAACTATGTCTTCCAGATGTTTCAATGTTTCAGCAACAACATTGAACAACCTTGCAGGTGAAGTATGTATTAGGCAAAGTGGCAGAGCGTTGGCAACAGGTGATGGTGGAGCGAGCAAGACTCAAGGTTCAGGTGGCCAGGCTTGAGAAAACCAAGCAGGAGCTTCTTGCCCAGGTGCAAAATCTAAGCATTGAGAATACAGCATTGAAGCAAGGTATATCCATGCAATGTAGGCCCGTGATGCGACCGTGCCCAGCTGAGCCACAAGGGGATCTGGAGCATGATAGGCGTTGTGCTGGCTATGTCCCTGAAACTGGTCTACAGGGATTTGGTAGGGATACAACATCTGAAAATCCACCCTGCTACCTTTCTAACCTTAGCTTCTCAGAGCTGGGTTATGGTTGTTCAGAGCCAGGGTACAGCTCTTTTAGGGTCCCCACAAGGCGGCCTCCTCCAAAAGTGGAGGAGCGGCTAGGAGCGCCCAAGTGGGAGCTTGCACACAGCTTCTCAATGCATTCAGGTCCAGTGCATGGAATTGCAGTAAATCCATCAGGGAACCTCGTGGCAACAGCATCATGGGACCATCTGTGTCGAGTCTATGATGTCCACTTAGAAGAGGAGGTGGCAGTGCTTGCAGGCCACTTGTTGGGACTGTATGCAGTCAAATTTTCTCCAGCAAAGCGTGATCTTGTTGGAACTGTAAGCTCAGACCAAACATGCCGCCTTTGGAGCACTGACACTGGTGCGTGTGTCCGTGTCTTGGAAAGCCATACAGATGAGGTACTCCTGCTGTAGAGCTCACATTTCAGACCCTTTAGTTCACCTTTTCTCACTCAGTTGTTTGACAATCTTAGGTCTTACCTACTAGGGAGTTTCTTTGTGTATGCCAGAAGCATGCTGCTTCCTCAGATCCGCATTAGGCCAAATTGGAACTACTGTTCAGGCCTGGGTAAGTTTTGACTAGAGGGATTCAGCGGATGTAAAACTGAATCTAATAAGAGTTTATGAATGTGAATTTGCTCATTGTATATCATCATGCAGTTATGAGTTGTTTTGCTCGGGAAGCAGGTAAATGGATTGTCATTTAAGGAGGGAACCCACCTGTTGGCTACAGCATCAGATGATACAACCAGCATGATCTGGGATGCTGAGAAGGGCATCTCTGTCACTACCTTGAAGGTATGGCCCTTATTGAAACTTTTGGTTGTAAATACTTTGACGTTGTGTTTGTAGATTTTTTCCCTAGCATCTTTCCAGGGAAAAAGACCAGCTTCAATGTGTCTGTTTCTGTTACCGCTATATTACTGGATATGTGATCCAGTAGCTGTGAGTGGGAAATATCCTCTTTGTGAAGTTCTGATTTCTGTATGAGCAGCATTCACCCAACTTCAGAACTTACATGACAGCTGAACGTGGCCCTGGATGACCAAAATTTGGAATGTGCAAATTTCCATGGATCTGTGACTAAACCTTGACAAAGGATGACTTGTTGGGTAATGGTTATATAGCAGGGTGCTGATAGCCTGGTGGCTTGGACTAATGACCTCCTTGCAAGTGGTTATGCATTTACCAGTAGGTAATGGTTGGTGTTATCCATAATAGCCAACCCTGCTATAATGTAGTGATTGGTCATACAAAGTTGAGGGCTTCCAAGTCCTTGGGGGAAGAATTGGGCTACCACATTGCCTCTTTCCCAGTCCCAGTGATTTAAAATGTCCACCTTCAACAAGGAGGTAGTAATCCAAGGGTGAAGACACTCAGGCATGCCTGGTTGGCAAATTTCACATCATTCTGCTTTTGTCCTGTATAGTAACACTTCTGGAACCCAGTCAGTGTGTATTATTTCGGATCAAGCTTGAACAATTGCTTTGTGGGCTAAGGTATTACTGCTCAGAATTTGGATTGCTTCCAAACATTAGTGTTCAACTATGCAGGGTCATCGGCATGGAGTATATGGAGTTTGTTTCCAGCCACATGGGGGTCACCTGGTAGCTACTGCTTCATTTGACTTTACTGCAAAGCTCTGGGACCCACGGTCAGGAGAAGATGTTCAGACTTTGCGGGGCCACTTAGAGGATGTCATAGGTGTAGATATTGATGATTCTGGAATGTATCTAGCAACTGGAAGTGATGACAAGACATGCCGAGTATGGGACCTTCGCATGGGCAGCTCTGTGGCAGTGCTCCAAGTGCATGCAGGAGAGGTGAAGCGTGTAGCATTTTCACCCTTTGGGAGGCTGTTGGCCACTACATCTGGAGATACCATGGTTCGCTTGTTTGACACATCAACATGGGAATGCAGCCATGTTCTCAGGTTTCTCCTCAACCAAACACATTGAGATTTTACAAATCTGTTGGTTGCTATTTCTATGTTGGAGCTTCTCTTTACTCTGAGTTTGCAGATGTTCTCTCTCCAAGTTTTGCATAGAATGCTAGACCACATGTAATAGCCAGCAATAACTCCCCGCAGGTCATTACTTCATTACCTGTCTGCTTTTACTCATGGAAGATTTAACATGAATTCATGTGATAGATGTCAGCCTTTTGACCTAATTACACCAGAAGTTTGGTCTGATATGTAGGAGGGTGCTTGTTCTTAGGCCTTCATGCAACTCTGCATGCCTTCTTGTTAATCTGGACTATATTTTGAGCATTTCTGTGTCTGGCAGTTCACACAATGATCATGTATTCGACATTGCATGGTCTCCCACAGCTGACTTCCTTGTGACTGCTAGCCATGATCGGATGTGGAAACTGTGGCAGCCCCGTGTTCTATCCCTGCGCAACTCATGCTTTATGGCAGACAACCAGCAACACTATGCTTCCTCAAATCTGCCAGCAGATGGAATGCAAATGGAGCACACAGTTGTGGTCTAAGCCCCCTAATTTCACTTCAACTCCATATTGATCTGCTTCCCACAGCAGGTGTGTTGCCATTATGGGATTGAGATTATTCATTTATTGCTAAGAAGGAAATGAAGTACTGCAAATGGTTAAGTCAGTACTGTTATTTCTAAGTCTGAAGAGCCGGGAATAGTACCGAAGAGCACAAATCTGCAAAATAGGGAAGTGTCAAAGATGACTGTGAATATCAGAAAAAGAGCATAACAAAACACCAGAGGTCATGATGGACTTTTGTGTGATTTTAGCCAGTTGTCTGTATTGTGAGATCCTTGAGCAAGACTCTTTCCCCTCACCCATCACTGGAGATTTCTAGACAAAGACTTATTTAAAATCCCCCCTTGAAGATCATGTGGTGAGCATAAAGGGCTTAACGCAGAAAGAAAGCTCCAAAAATAACAATTTGTTTCCCTTAAGAACTTATAACACCTTTTAGCATGGAACCCGAGTTTTGATAGAAGACCAGCCTACAGAATATGGGTAGATAGCAAGCTGTTGCTTAAACACAGATTCTAAATTTAATGCAAAAATTGTACTCCAAAATCTGATATTGATCTACAAACTCTCTTCGGTATGGACAGAACCAATAAAGGAGTGTTAGGTATATGAGATCAAAAGCATTGTCCATGATTTACAATGTGGTATTTGTTGGGTCCTCATAACCAGTAGATTGCCACAGGTAGGGAATACTTTGCTGAGATTGAGATCTTTCACTGTTGTGAAATTTTGTCTACTTTTTCACCCTGAAACCGTGTTTCACCCTTTAAATGATAGGCACTGAAATTAGGCTTCAAATGTTAAATATGAACGGTTATTGTAGAGGATTCAAAATGTTTGCAGAATAGTTATAACACCAATAACAATGGCACTGGAAGCAAATTTAAAACTCAAGTTGAAACTCATTTTACCACCAACATTGGAGGAAAAGGAGTTTCTATCCCGACGTAATATGTTAATGTATATATATTTTGTCAAGTTTTGGTCTCAACTTGAGGTTGCTACAATTATGAGAAAATTGTTGTTATTGGTGATTAAATACCATTTCTTTTGTAAATCACTTTAACTTTGTGAACATTCTAACCCCCTATTTTGGACTTGCAAAGCTGTGCATCAAGAATTGTTATTTGGCACTTGTATTCAGAGAAAAAAATACGTTAAAGGTTCGGCTTTTTTTTTTTGTCTCAGTGGCTTTCTATGTAACATATCTTCAAACCATTTTTATACACTGTATTTTCAGCTTTGAATTGAACCATTAGATTACATTTAATGTTTGTGTGAGGGTGGAGCACAGTTGTGCTACAAGATTCAATTCAATTCCCCTAAATGATGCATTAGGAAGAATCATCAAGGTTGAAGTGACTTTGGGGGAGGCTAGTCACTAAACCATTTGGGGTTAACCCAACATCCATGTAATGTAAGAATAATTTTAGCAATAAACTATATCATATGGGATGGTCAATTTCAGCAAGAAAGTGTTGAAATCAATTTATTTTAGGTTACATGGACATTTCAACACTTGACCTTCAAGTTTTTAAGGTTCACCACATGAGGTTTTCAAATTTTTTGACTTTAGTTTTTTATATGTGTCTCTTGTCCATTACTTTTCTATCATTTTAGTTGTTTCATAAGACATTTTGAAATTATAATTCAAGAATGACTATAATCCTAATTTTGGACTAAATTTTGTTTCCACTACATTTTAGTAATAAAGATTTTTTTCTCCTCCTATGAAATGTGAACCATTAGGCAACATGGATTAGTTTTCACATTTTCATTCTTCTAATTTAATTTTTAAAAAAAATCATCAATATGGATATAATTTTGTATGCATTTCATCAAAATTCCAATGAATTTTTATGAATTTCTTTTTAATTCTTTAATTGATTAATTTGATTCGTGGTTGAATTTGATAAGAAGGTAGGGTATTTGAAGCAATATAGTATTTACAACATCCAATTTTAATGTTAGCCTCTCCCCCACCTATGAATAGTAAATATTGAACAATATACATTCAAAGAACATTTATATGTCACATGTGAACAAATGAATATAGTTAACCAATCAATAGTAGTTAATGTGTGGCCAATTGTTGGTGTTGGCCAACTAAAAACAATCACTTTCTCTTCACTTGAATCCTTTCAAGCCTTTGCTACCCAAGCACATGTTTATTATACCAAACCCATTTTCCACACCACTTTAGTGCTTACTTCATCCAAGTTTGACATACATGTTATTTTCTTGTTGCCACTAAAAATGTTTTAAATATTCCAATAAAGTTCAATCAATTTATGTTGTCATTTTTTGTTTCTTTAGTTTGGGTTCAAATCTTTGTTTTCACACCAAACCAAATCAACAAGCCACCAAATAACAATTAATTTCAAAATATTTCATTTATTTGTTATTATTTAAATTCAATAATAGCTTGGAATTCTAATTTTTAGAGATATTCCAACATGCATAGGTACTCCACCATGTAATCCTTCTTCATTTATCAGTTATGCATTAAAAAAAAACAAGAGCCTAACCAACAAACACCCAAGTAAAGACTTGAAAGTTGGTATGGTGCTAGTTTTTATTTTTTTAATAATTTATTTTTATGTTATTTAAAAATTTTATAGCTATTTTTTTGTAATTTTATCGATAATTTTTGCAGAAATTTTGCAAACAACCATAGTATCTTGGCGGATTAGGCACACAAATGCCAAATAATTAATTTAACTTTTGTTTCATGGTTCAGTGCTTAGGTTTTTAAATATGATAATTTTGATAATAACAAATAAATTTATTGTAAAGTATTTTTGTTTTAAACAAATTGAACTATTTTAGTGGTTAGGTGGACCTCTATTTTGTATTTCCCTTCAAAATGACCAAAGATCAAACTTTTACATCTTAAGCAAAATTTTCAAAATTTTAACAAATTAAAATTATTGGAAAATTAAAAAAATAATTTAATTTATGCCAAAACCACCAACGTATTACAGAATACAAGTTCAGGCCATTGGCTTCTAATCAAAATCGACATGTAATCAACTTGAACATTTTTAAAAATCATGAATTGTAACAATGAAAGTTTCTTGGAAAAAGACAACCTTATTTGCAAATTGGGTTTTCATATGGATCTTCAATTTATGTTTTAGCCCCCCTTAATGCAAAGCTTGTCCCATTCTTGTTTCCATTCTCAAGACTTTTTAATCAATGTGATTATATTTTGTGAAATTCATTGGGCATCTTTAAATAAATTTCTTTTCATGCCAACACAAAATTTTGTGTCATTTGTTGCATATTAGCATGCTTTGAACATGAACAAATCATCAGCTTGCAAAAGGCATATCAAGCTATAGGAGACACTTGTGACCATTGAATATAATGCAATTACTAGGGTGTTTAAATTGACACCTTTGAGGTAGGTAATAACTTTGTCAATTCATTAGAATGAGTAAGGAAGGGTTTCACAAATTATGCCAAAATTGTTCTAGTGATGTTAAATGTTTCAAATAGCTCTATAGACACATGCTTTGGGCATAATCCTTGTTATTAGAATTTTGAGCGAAAGCAAATGTGTCAGATTTTAACTTGAACATCCAAAGGTCAAAGGTAACAATGACAATTACACAACTACCTAGGGTAAGTAGAACATAAGCTTCTACAGTCTTCAGAAGGCAATGCAAGATATGCTCATTCACAAGCTACTTACAAGTGGGGAATCAGATTTTTGGGTTTCAGTGCATCACAAATTGATGATGCTAAGGTGATTTTATAGAGGATAACAACTCATACCTTTTTGTAATGTAGAGGGCAAGGTCCTCAATGAATATCACTTAAGGAAGGTTGCCTTTTCCATACCTTCTATGACCACTAAAATATTTCGTAATTGCTGATGGGCACTACATGATTATTTTTGGATTTCTTCTTACCTCTTTCCATACCACCTTTTGCAAATTCAAAATGAGTCTTGTACTTGACAAAGTCTTGCACATTTGTTCAACAAATGTATTTATGGAAGTACTTCCATGGCTAGGGCTATATTGCACCAACCCCTTCCTTGACGTTGTTGTGTTTTGGGTGCTTTGTGAAATCTTAGGAGGATAATAGGTGTTGTGATAAATGATGCACTTCATTACTGGCACAACTTGTATATCAACTTCATAGTTATAGTCAGGAAGAGAAAAACAAAGCCCATGTTGCATTAGAACTATGGTGTGCCAATCAGAACAAATTTTTCACTAGCACATAAAATGTACATTCCATGCTGGAAGTTCATCAATTGCTCATATTTATATGGGGTTTTGGCAAGGTGTTCAATAGCTTGTAGCATTCATGGTTTCTTAAAATTCTTATAGTTCAACCAATGACTCAATGAGTTGTGTACCACTTACTTTATCCCAACACAAGTCTCAAAGTTTGAGAAAGAGATTTTTTTCCATAAGAAAAAAATTGCCAAAAAAAAGGGAGTTGGTTATACCACTGAAAATTATTGCTCCTACAACCAAAATAGTGACAATGAACCAAAGCATTAATACCAACAACCGAACTATCAAAAGATGATATACAGAAACCATGCTGGCTTTTTGTTTAGTTTCAAATTTCAAATAAGGTTCAAGTTGGGACATAAGCATCCTCTACTATGCACGTAGCACATTGCACACAATAAATTATGAATATAGGTTTTCTAGCTTGCAGCTCAGAAAACTCAAATTTAATGAGACGATTATCAAATAGACAACAAAACATAGAATACTTACCATTTTCATTTTCAATGGAATTAAAAGTCTGCAAGTCAAAGAAGATTGCCACAGTCCGACACAACCATGACATACCAATATGAGTATCACCTGAATATATAGACAATTTCATACCTGACTGGTATGTTCTTTGTTACCAGTATATATACCAGTTGTATATACCCAGGTTGCACCATATATACGGGTACAACACTGGTACCGGTACCGACCACTGACATAAGATCGGAATTTAACGTTAGGGTTCCAAGTCACGATTAGGCTGCAGGATTTAGGGTTGAGGGCTTGCTTCTCACGGTGCTATTTTCATGTCGTGGTCTCTTCTCTGGCATCAGCAGTAGCGTCTCTGTCGTCGTGGTCGGCGCCTCCAGAAACACGGTAAGTAACGTCCTCTGTGTGTGTGTGCCGTTTGCCTGGCGGCTTAGTTACTTCCAATTTTTCTGTCGTTTGTTTCCGCTGTCTGTACATGCTGCAATCGTTTAGGATTTCTTAGAAACAGTTTTTTTTTTTTTTCGATGTTACCTCTGGAGAATGATCGATCCTGCGGGAATATGAAAGCGTCGTCTTTGAGACGTGCCGTCTTTCCAGCTTGGAAAGTGGACCTTTTGCTTTCTTTTCTTGCTGAAGACTGGTAGAATAGGCTTGCGGTTTTGAGGAATATTGTTCTGTATGCTAATGTGAGGTTGCAATTTTTTTTTCGGATGCAGGAGAGATGGCGAAGTCCAAGAATCATACTGCTCACAACCAGTCATACAAAGCGCACAAAAATGGCATTAAGAAGCCGAAGAAGCATAAGTACACTTCCAGGAAAGGGGTATATCATTTGTCTCTGCATGAAATTCGTTTTGCAATGCAACTAGTTAGGAAAGGGGTATATCATTTGTCTCTGCATGAAATTCGTTTTGCAATGCAACTAGTTGCACAAAACTTGATCAGGATGTACGTCTCAATTGAACAAGAACAGACGATTTTCCCCTACCATCAATATGTGAGGGAGGGAAACGGGATACAACTCACTTCTTTATATGCATCGTTTCTATAATTGTTGGTGGGCTATCCTATTAGGAGTTTTGTGGGTGTGTTCTTATTTGTCAGAAGTTTACAGAAGTGGGTGTGTTGTTACATTCATCTTCTTGATAGCTTCATAGAAGATGAGTTTTGACAGAAAGCGCTCTCACTGAATCTACTATATCCAGAAATGTGCATATTAGGGCGAGCTACGTTTTGCCAACCTGTATCCATTTTGCTATGCTTAGATTTGACACCAAGGGCTTATCCAACAGAGTTACACTCAGGCATCACATCTTGATGAAGTTCAAGTCGCTAGCACTTAAAACATATTCATGCAGGCATCCAATAAACAAGCCAAACTTGGTATTCCAACAAGTTGTGTGTGCTGCTTGTAGTACATCCAGTAAATGGCTTTGACACTAGCAGCTGTGACATGGTTGGAATCAGCATAATTTTAAGGAGCTAGATATTTGCTAGAAGTTCTAATCTGGCAGAGTTCCAATCTTTGTTGAATTTGGTGTAATTTTGATGCAGATGGACCCGAAGTTTTTGAGGAATCAGAGGTATGCCAAGAAGCACAACCGAGTGGGCTCTGCTGAGGAAGAGGAGACATAGATGTCTCGTAGTGCAGATCATGTCTGATGATCATGAGAGAAAAGACAGGTTTCATTGGCCAAAGTAGATGGCTTTCATCTCAACATGTTTTTTTTGCATGAAGCCATTGGTATGGGTTATCTGTAAGGTCTTCAGACTGGAATAAAGGTCCTAACCATCATTTGGCTGTTTGACAACTAATGTGACATTCTAAGTAAGTAATCTTCTAAAGAGACAACCAGACTCTAAAATGCAGTTCTTGATTTTGTATCTTGTTTTTGCCTTCTCCAGTCAAAGGAAAAGAATTGTGCAAACTGCACCAACCCTTGTCCTCTCCTGAACAAAAGGACCCTCAGTATTCCCTGTTTGGGCTTCTGCACCAATTTATCTGCTTGTTTGTATTGGCCTGCACATGTTTTAAGTTGTCTGCACATATGAATTTAATCTTCTTTGGTGTTATTAGCCAAAGATGTGAGGGGAGGAGGAGGAGGAGTACTAGTAGTAGTAAGAGGATGTTTACCATGTCCTGATGCTTTTCTTTTGCTATTTCTTTTGACTTCTCCTTGAATTTGGGAATTTGTTTGTTTGATGTTTTTGGGGTCTTTTGAGGATTAAGGGTTTAGGGTCATGAAGATTGTGAGATGCTGTTGCCATGGGGAAGTAATGGAGATTGATGCAAGTGAGTTGTTTTTCACCTTGAGCTTCTCTAAACATAGCAAATTGACTGTGCTTGCCTCACAAACTTCCATCTCACAGGTGAACAAGTCACTTGTTTCTCTGATCAATTGAGCAGGCCGTTGTGCTATTGGCAAACTGATAACAGCCAGGTCTGTAAGTGGAGGCTTAGGATATGTCAGAGAGATCAGTGTTGTTGATACAAATGTGCTGAAAGGCATTATACATCATGGCCATTGGCTTGCCATAGCATCAGTTGTAGCTGATGAAGAATGGATAAGCTTACAACAACAATGCTGACACTGCAGCAGGGGAAATTGCAGCATCTCTAGGGACAGAAAGCTCATTCTCATGACAGATGTGCCAGGTGTGATGCTTGATTTGTAGGACATCAGTACTCTTGTCAGGGAGACATTAAGGGAGTCCAGAAACTCATACAGGATGGTGCGGTACGGAGAGGGATGATCCCCAAGGTTGAGTGCCATGTGTTGTCTCTTGCTCAGGGTGTGAATGCAACACATGGGTGAAAGCATAATTGGGGGAGGCAAAGTACTGTCCCAAATGACAGTTTTCCATACTATCACTAACAATGTACTCAATGTCATACAAGAATATTACAAGAATATAATGCAAATTAAATGATAGAATCATAATGGTTTAGAACATATCTTTTTACGTTTAAAAGCATTTTGAATTTGGATACAGTCACATTGTACTTTGATTGTACTCTTTTTTTCTCAATGAATATCTCAAACTATAACTTATCACAAAACATGGAGTTAGTATTATAAAAAGTTAACATTTCAAGAAAAATTATATTTTTCACTAACCAAGCCATCTTAATGTTTGAGTATATCTAAAAAACATGCTTATGAAATATCATATTAATTTAGGATAATTCGATAAAAATCAAGTATTAAAAAAGATGTCCATTGAAAGGTGTACATCAAAAATCAATATTTTCAATGAGAAGTTTGAAGATCAAATGTTTTATAATTATGCTTGACAGAATCATGATGTTAGATTTTAAAACTCTTCAAATTCATTGGTTGAAATGACATTTTCAATTCATAAGCATAATAGATTAATTGTTTAAAAAAATAAATGTGTTTTGACATTTACATCAAATTAACCCAAATTTTGACATGCCTTAAGCCATGATCCAAAAATATCATGTTCAAAAAAATGTATTTAAATTCATTAAAAAAGATGCATAAGTACAATTGATAATTTAATAACTTGAAATTTTCATAATGACTTTGGTTTGGAGCTTTAAATTACACATTCATTTAAGTAAATCAATGTACATTTCATTACAAATCCAAATCAACATGATACTAAATGAGGTTAAACTCAACAAGGATGTGTTTTAACATCTTAGTCATTTAATTTGAAAGCAAAATCACATTGGTGTAAGGGACTTATGTCAAGAATTGCAACACTTTAGCATGCTTTCACCCACATATTATTGACTACTAAGCCCCACCACACACTGCTTCTTGAGATCCTTACTGATGAAGGCGCTGGTACTATGATAACTGGCTGATCTCCACGTGAGTAGTAAAGAACACAACAGTCTTGTGACCTTACTTTTATCATCCTTCAGAGTCTTAATCTTCACACATGGTTTGAATCATTAAACTATGGAACTCAACAATCCAAATAATTGTGTTAATTATTTGCATCATATTCCTTGTATGCATACCTTGTGTGTGTGTAGGGGTGTACCCTGTATGTGTACCTCTTGCGTGTGTACCTTGTGTGCATACCCTGTGTGTGTACCATGTGTATTCAGCTTCTTTGGCATCAAACCTTTAGCTATGACTGTCTTCTGCAAGTCTCTTGAGCATGTCTGGTTGCAATAGCTTCAGCAGACGAAATCAAATGGTAATGTGGATGCAGTTTTTAAGGTGAAATGTCCTCAACAATTCATGACACAACTCCCTTGTATAAAACCAATCTTAGATTGAGTATATGATACAATAAATTCCTCCAAGCGTCCAACCCTGTAATTTTGCATGGGGCAAAGCCCCAAGGTGGCATGCCCAAAATAAGGGGCCTAGGATGAGATGGTAGTCAAGTCCTGCCCTGCATTTTGGGAATCTCATTACCCTGGAGCTTTACCCATTGTAAAGTAAAAGTACTAGGTGGATGATCATTTCCAGTATTAATGATCATCCAATTGTATTATATCTGTTTTCCAGTATATCAATTCAAAACAGATATTGAATCAAAGCCAAGTTGAGAATCAATTCAAAATCTGGTCCAAAAGCATTGATGAAAATATTTTTTTGGTCAAAGTGGTTTAAGTGAATATTATCCTGCAAACAATGCATAACACAACAATGAAAATCCCTCAAATTGCTCTAGCAAAATTAGCTTGAAAATTTATCACTACCTAGTTATGCCCACATGAGCCGATGTGTAACGAAAAAGTATTGTTTGCTTTTGGGCTCAGTTTTAAACACCCAGGCTAACATAAAACACAAATTGATAAACAATAAAAATGTCTTCAATTTCATGAGGAAATGGAAACTTTGAAGTCTTAAAGTTTCATCATTGCGTCATCAATCACATGTACAGCCTTCCACATTTGAGCTTTCATGAAATTCCTCATCAGTCACAGGAACTGTAAACATTTGAGGTAACAAAAACTTCCAAGTCTCGAACTTTCATCACAGTCTTCATCAGTCAAAGGTACTTATGGTACATATTTGAGGAAATAATAAAAACTTCAAAGTCTTGAACTTTCATCACAATCTTCACTCTATGATGAAGGGACAACACATTGCGGTGGGCTGAGCGAGCTAGAGAGAGAGAGAGCGAGCGAGCGACAGAGAACAAGGCGGAAAGAGAAAGGAGTGGCGATGGCAGGGTCGTCAGTCTGTCCGCCTTCTGCTTCGACATCGTGTTATTGCGTCTCCGTCTCCTACTCCTGCTCCCGTACTGGACCTAGCAGCCTCGGATTGACGCATGCTTTGTTGTTCCAAGGACTGCGGGTGGGACGGCAGCGGCTGCAGCGATCTGGGTATCAGTTTCCGCGGCTCTCCCTCTGCTGTGCTTGTTTCAGCCAGGTACTTACTTCGCAGGCGGTTTTGAAAACTCTTTTGAGCAAGATTCGTGTTTTTTGTTTGTTTTCTACGTGGTAGACCCGGAGAGGATGGTCCTCTGAGATTGTAAAGCTTTTAGGTCTTTAGCAGGGCGCAGGTGATCAGCGACATGGTAGGGTTTTGCTGTGAACTTGCAGAGGCAGCATGAAAAACCTCCGTCTAAATGTTTGAATTATGGAGTTTCTATTATGTGTTTTTACCTTTCTGATGCTCAACTGAAACCAGGGTTTGATACTGAACAGTATCAGTTTGGGGAGCAACTTATAGCAGGCAAGGTTGGGGTAGGCAACATGGATAAGGTGTTAGAAAAGTCTGGGGTTTTCAGGTCATGGAACCAGCATCCATCAACAACAAGGAGGTTTGCAACCTGGGACAGCAGAATGGATGCAGATGCAAGGTCAGCTGCACCTCGTACCACAGTCAGTGAAGAATTCTCAGACTCAAGTATGAGCTCCATGAATGGTGCAGGACGGGATCCTTATGTTGTTCTGAGCTTGGGATCTCTGTCAAGGCATGTCCCAGTACAGCGCCTTGCTGTGTGGACTGCTGTTGTTATCACCATGTTCCAACTGCATGATTTTGTAGGGGTAAGTTCTAAAGTTTCCTGTCAGAGTTTTTCTGTGAAAATTTCAGCTGCAATTTCTTGAGTTCTTAGTCAAGGTCTGCATATCAATCATTACAAGTCACCAGGAACAAGGTTTTAAGTAGTTTTAGACATGTGGCATTCACTTCATGGTTTAAGATTGTTGCATCTCTCAGTCCCATCTGCCATGATGTCAAAGTGTGCTTTCAAACTCTGCTCAGAAATTATGCTTTGTTTCATGTTGGTGTCACTGGACAGATCATCATGGGAACTGTAGTATTGTCAGTGGTTGGAAATTCAGTCGTTTCATGGGCAGAGGACTATTTGCCAGGCAGACGTCGTGTTTTGGTAGCCACCATGTATGTTGTTATCCTTGCAGCACTCATTGGTGTTGGTGTTGTGTACATACCCCGCCTCACACAAGAAGGGGCCAAGGTCATTGCGCACATCCAGGTGAATTCTGTCCTTTTGTGTGCATACCATTTTATCATCAATGCCTAGAGGTGCACAGATCTGGATGAACAGTAGAGTTTGAGGTGTGATTTGGTGTTAGCTCAGTTGTCATGTTCTCAGGTTATTTCTCTCTTGAAAGACTTAGATTTGATGGTTTCTTTTTCTTCAAGATGGCATGAAGGAACATGGAATGCTTACTTTTGCAAATGTCTGGAAATTGTGTGAATCAGAATGAGGATCCTTATACACTGGTCTCTGATAAGCTTCGTAGTGCATTGGGTGAGAAAGTTACTGATCAGGTATTTCTTAAAGCTTTCATGACCTGGTTCTGACAACACAATGGATTATGAGTATTCTTCTCATGGCACTATCCTACACTAGAATACAGGTTGTTCCACCAAATCTGTTGCAGAATTATACTGAAGAGTATGGTTATATCCTGTTTGGCATCTTGTGTTCATCAGCTGGAGCGCTTCTTGCTGGTGATGACCAAGCCTGATACAGTTGTCATGGTAGGTCTCCAACTTTAACACATTCCCACTTTGAGAAAATATTGTCTGGCTCTGTGTGTTTCTCAATTGCAGGTGAGTACTACCACTTGAATATCTTCATGTGTTGTCTCACTTGGAAAGAGTGTGTTGTTCATTAAGGTGTGGAAGGCTTTTTCATACTTGATTTGAGGATGTGGTAGCCAACATCATGATGACTTGGTCTTCCCATTAGTTCCAGAATTTTGACAGAAATTCATGACCAGTTCTAAAATTTTTAGAACTTGCTTACCTGAAATTTGAGATGATCACTATATAATCATCTACACCCACTGTTGATAGCTGATGAAAGTCAGTGGGGAGGAATGCCATCTATGATGATCTAATACTTCGTTAGACACACTCACAAGGCCATGACTGCACTCATTCTTGTCATGCTTGTTTTGTTTTCGCTGGAATGGACATAATTGTTACACTTCAAAGTGTTATTGTGTGTTTTTCTCTGCAATCTCACAGATATATTCTTTGCTGATGAAAACTGTACACAAGTTGTGATGCTCAGGAAAAAATTGAAATTATTGAGACTGGAGATGAATAATTTGTGTGCCAGGAATCAGTTGCAGGCAGTAAATCACAAAGGTTGAGGGCTCTGCAGCAAATGATCAAAGAGTATGCAGGGGCTATGGTGGTGTGGTTAGCTACACTTATCTCTGCAACCAGTCGGTTTGCCTTGCAGGTACATTGGTATGTTTCATGGCATCAGTTATACAATTCGCGATTACTTGTTTAGCTAGGCTAATAGGACAGTATCTGGATGTTGCTTCCAAGTTACTCCTTGACACTGAAGAACCAGAGGTATTTTTGGGTTTTCTGTTTCAAGGTTGCTTTTTATGCTTGTCACATTTTACAGTTTTTTAAATAACAGCCTTGTGTATGAATTTTACAGAAACCTATCCACATTTAGAGATTGGCACAGAAACCAGGTGTGGACTGTGGTTGTGTTCAATGCACTGTTGCAGCCTTGGCTATTATGTCCCAGAACTGTCTGGAGTGATTGTAGTTGGGATGCATTGTGCCATTTGAGCCACTATTTACACTGATTACCTTGATTGAATGTTTTGCTGGTGACAGAGTCTGGTAAGCCTTATCTTTTCTTTCATGCTTGTCTGGGATATGCCTGCAATACGACAAGGTGTGCAATCGCTTAAGCAATCACGTCTCTCCATTGTGTATGAAGAAATTGCACCTGTGGTAAAATTCTTTCTCCTCTTAGATTTTTCCATTCAGATCCCTCTATATCCAGCATAAAATTCAAATGGAGGTGAGAGGTGTGATTGATTACAGAACCCTCTGCTTGTTTAAATGCAGATTGGAACTTTTGGTGCAATTTTTGGGAAGGCAATGCAAGCACAGAGTGCCATAGCTGTGGTGAACACTGGCCTAACAGCATTGGGTCTTCTTGTCTTGCAAGTTTCTGGTTTGGGATTCTTGTCGGTGTTGGTATTCCTCTGTTCCTTTGTGCCAGTGGTAGGGGTCATCATTTCTACTGTTCCTATCGGCCTCATTGCATTCACAGAGTAAGAAATCTGTCCTATCCCCCTGTTTGTCCTGATCTCCACAGTCCAGCTTATGTGAGTGTTGGAAGACAAAGATAGCCATAACAAAGTCTTTGACTTCCATCATGAATCTCAAAATACTCAAGATACACAAATTGGGTTCCTAGAGAATGTGCCTTAGACTGGTTGGTGGATTGCAGGTCTGGACTATTGCAGCTGGGTTTGGTTGTGCTCATGGTGATTCTCATTCATGCTGTTGAGGCTTACATCCTTAACCCTGTTATTTATTCAGGTGTATGCACTGCACAGCCCTTTTTAGATATTTTCTTGGGTTTTCATGTCACATTGTATTTTCCTGATGACTCAGAAAAACTCCAGCCTCTTGTGCAGGATCCTATTATCCAGATTATAAGGTCATTTACACTACTGCATTCCTTCTGATCATACTTGGGCCTGAAGGTTTATTGATTCTTTTTTGCTGCAGCGCATTTGAAGCTGCATCCACTATTGGCCCTTGGTGTTCTTGTTTTTGCAGAGCACACACTTGGAGTGTGGGGTCTATTGGTTGCAGTTCCTATGGCAGTGTTTTTCATTGAATATGTCATTAAACGAAATCCAATGACACTGGGTGAGGATAACAACTACAGAGCCTTGCCATCAAAACCTTCATAAGACAGCCTGATGTCTTCCATTTGACAAAAAATTGGGTTAGTTTCCAAGTTGATGTCCCTTGCAAATGAGTTAGTGCTAGCAGAGGTAATGTGTCCTAAACTGGAAGTTCGATTGGTTACACAAGGTATGGCTTGTGCTGGAGCACCACTTTCCAGCCAGTATTGATGAGGATGCAAATCTAGTGAAAGGTATTAAGTTATGAAGGCATGGTCTTTGTGAATGGATGTGATGTGAATCAAAAGGCCCTTGGCAGATGGGGTTGCAAGATCTGGATCCAACATCAGAAGTATGAGTTTGTGTACTTACCAGACTTAGCACTTCATTGAAGCTAGATGAAATTTATTATAGTATAGTGACAAGGAAGCTCTTGAAGATAGATACCAAGGCTTAGACATTTGGATTGTATTTTCATTTGACTCTTCTAAGGTGGAGGTTGCTCAGAGCATTAAGACTGAATGTGACTGAATTGCATTCAATGCTTGAAGGAGATGTTCAAACCACTTCACCTAGTGGGTCGAGGAACTGGATTAAGTTCTGAAATTGACTTGCAGCAGGGGTTTGACACCAGAATTTTAATCTGAATAATCTAGACATAGGTATACTACTTGTCTTTGGTCAATTGGAATCAACTCCATGTTGATTAAATGGTGCAGGTTTACAAATCATTTTCTGCTGTAAGTGGTCTCCAGCAGTTCCATGGCAGGGATTGGCTGTGATGTGTGACTGCTGCAAGAACTTCTGCTGGATGTCAGGTTCTGCAGAAGATAGGAGTTACTTTTCTTGAATTGGGTACCTTTGGGACATGTGGAGTATGCCTCTCACATGTCACAGTGAAAGTTGATGAGTGTTATTTCTTTGACATGATACAGATTGAGATTAGTTGGGCACATGGAAGCCTCAATTTCAAAATCTACTGTACATGTATACTTTGCAAAACACCCATCACCACAATGGGGACCCCGTTCTGTGGCAGGTCCTGCTGTATGAGTGGAGCATGTGCTTCATGTGTAGGGTAATGCCCTCAGATTGGGGAGTTCTAGAAGGAAGAACCTGGCTGAGGTGGAGCTGAGGATTAATTCCAGAACTCCCCCACTCTGATGGTGTTATTGACCATAAAAACACAGCCTGTTTTTAGTGGGGACACCCAAGGTGAACCTGCCAAGCATCACAAGAAGAATAATGCAGGGCATTTCCAAAAACGAAATGCCTGCAGGAGTGGCTATTCTGTTTTCCAACATGCCCCATGGGACTTTATGCTCTCTAAGAGTACATCCAAATGTACCAAAAATGAAAATCTCAGAGATTTTTTGTGTGGGGTAATGCCCTGCTCCACTACACAAAAAAATTGATGGAATGTGTGCATAGGGCGACTCAATGGGGTTGCAAATCAAGACAGTCACAGCCCCAGTTAGAGGGGTCCACCTGCCTTTCTTTAGGGTCAGATCACTTCAGGACCCATTAAGGTCGAATTTGTGGCTCCAGATTCTCAATAAGTTTAGGGTTTAGATTGCAATCTCAACGGGTTTAGGGTTTACATGAACCCTGAACCTTCGACAAGATTCCACACGGAAGCTCCTCGAGTCACACGGAATTCTCCTTTCCGGAAAATCAAAGATCTCCACTGGCTTGGTCAAGACACTGTTGTCCCTTGACGAGAGCACAAACGGAATCTATGAGAGGTGGTCTTCAAAGAACCGGTCAATACAAACACTGGCAGCAAAGCTTGAAACTCAAGTTGAAGGCCTAGACATATCTGAAGGCGGCTCAGGAGATAACAACACTAAAAAGACGAGACTCGCGAAAAGGTAAGTACTACATGCAGGATAACAGACAACGTGATAATAATGACTTTCTCATGGAAGCTCACTTTGATTCAAGAACCACTTCACAGAGAAGCTCCTTCAATACAAATCTCAAAACTTCTTCCAAGTCTTCTAATGTCGCTACAGCCATTCAAATCCTGACTATGCCCTTCGCCAAAATCTTATATATGAAGTCACGTAGTGCGTGCGTCTGTGACGGAGCTCGGGTGCAAGTCCGGACGACCGGGCCCGGCCCGGCACTCCCGGACTTGCACATGGGCTTGTGGCCTAAGAATAGAATAAGCACTCGCTTCTTCTTCGTGTCGTGTTTTCCGTGTCGTGTTTTAGGGTTTGCGAGCGCAGTGCAGTTTTGGGCAGCAAAAGGAACGCAAACGTAGCAGAAACAAAGAAGAGGAAGAGAGAGAGGAGGTAGAGCTTGGGCAAGTCCGGTCGACCGGGCCCGGCCCGGCACTCCCGGACTTGCACATGGGCTTGTGGCCTAAGAATAGAATAAGCACTCGCTTCTTCTTCGTGTCGTGTTTGAGGGTTTGGGAGCGCAGTGCAGTTTTGGGCAGCAGAAGGAATGCAAACGGAGCAGAAACAAAGAAGAGGAAGAGAGAGAGGAGGTAGAGACAGGCGAGAGTCTTCTTCGTGTCGTGTTTTAGGGTTTGAAGAGGAGGTAGAGACTGGCGAGAGTCTTCTTCGTGTCGTGTTTTAGGGTTTGGGAGCGCATTTCAGTTTTCGGCAGCAGAAGGAACGCAAACGGAGCAGAAACAAAGAAGAGGAACAGAGAGAGGAGATAGAGACTGGCCAGAGAGGGCGATCGACTCGAAGAATAGCAGCTATCCTGCGGTTCTGGTGTTGGATCTACATTGGCTTCGAACTTGGCAAGTTGAATATCTTCAGACTAGATGCGGATATGACGCATCTAATGAGTATTGTTGTGCTGCTTTTGAAGATACACACCATCAAATCGTGTGCTGGTAGGTAATACATTGCTTTTGTACTCCTGGCTTTACAGTCTTCTTGCATTGTGAGAAGCGTTTGCATATTTTTTTCTTCCGGGAAATGTAGAATTTTTTGATCAGGCTTCTCTTTGCATTTCTCTGTGTGTGTTTTGTTGGACGACCTTTCTTGACACCGAGTCTTTCGCTGTTAGTAATTCAGTTTCCCTTGCCCCCCACTGTTTATAGGGTTTTGGTAGTTCAGCTTGCACAATGCTCAGATCTGGATCCCATGATCTTGGATATGAACCCCACCAAAATGCTCTTGATTTATGCTACACTTGGAGTTGGGAGAAAGTAATAGAACCTGCAAGCATTTGTGGAGAAATGAGGTGTCCCCAATTAGGGGGGGGGGGCAGCTTGAGCCCTGAAGGTGTTTGGCTTTTCCACCCATTCATTAGTTCTGATTTCATTCAACTCATCAGAATCCAATGTGGTCACTTCCAATAAAGAGAAATGCTGCAATTGTATTATGCAAACATGTCCATTTAACTTTGCTTTTTTTGGGAGTACATTATTATTATTATTATTATATGATTCCCAAATGTTTCAAATCTGTTAACTTTACTTTCTATTCACAAATGAGAAGAAACCCATTCTTTAAATATGTTTATCAAAGTAGGTGCCAATCTTCAACACCCAAGAAGCTTATATATATTCTGTGCTCCCTATATATGGTATACATGTAGTGAGTAGGCTGGTTCTTTACTTTGTGGAAGAACCTTGAGTTCTGGTTTTAACAAACCAAATTACAAGTGCCAATAATAAATAAATTAATAAATATTCATGTCAAAACCCCCACATTACATATAGTAAAGGAAGGTTGAGAGAATATTCGTGAAGCCGAATAATGAAGTCGTCCTTAACTTCGCTCACACAGTCGTCACAGACGATACCATTGACGGATAGTTTACTTGGTGACTGTGTGCTTACTAAGCAGCTTTTTATTGGGTAGGGCGGGCAGGGCAGCCGCTGCGGGGGGGGGTCCGCAAGGGGGGCGGGCCAGCAGGGATGGGGGGAGAACGGAGGGGGAGGAAGGAACGGAGGAGGGGACGAACACCTGTGCCTTAGGCACAGGGCACACACTAGTCTTATATATAAAGTCACGTTGTGCGTGCGTCTGTGACGGAGCCTGTGCAAGATTCGGAGCAAAAGGTTTCAGACTAATTATAGTAGTTGTACAGTTAGGAGTAGCAGTCAAAATATATGTAGTAGCAGTGGAGGCGCTCAGGAAAAAGGATTGATGGTTTTCTGAGTTTCATCCCCTGTTGAATGATAATGTACTTTTTTGCAGGCTTTTTTTAATTTTATCTCACCCTGTGTATGACCAAACTCAGGGTTCTGGTGCTGTGTTTTTGTTACTTCACAGTGGCCTTCGGCCACGGGCACCCACTAGTATAAGTGAAGGCAGTAAAAAGATACATGAAAATGGTCCAACACACTCACAGTTGTTCAAACCACTCTCTCCATGTTACTCCCCTCTTCTTCTCCTTCTTCTTCTTCCTCTGCAAGCTTTGCTTGTTGACCGCCACAGGCAGCCGGCAAAGGCAGTTGCTGTATCACAAGTCCTGTACAGTAAGGCCGGGGGGCAAGGACTGCTTCAACTTGTCCGCCTTGTCGCTGTCAAACACACAAAGCGTATAGAGGTACTTCTTGCACCTCACCTTGAACTTCACCACATCCTTGCTGCGCTTGATCTTCACCGACCGTGCGTCCTTCCGCCGCGCCGTCAGCAAAAAGTCCTTGATCTCGCTGATATGTTTCGCCATGGTGGCTTGCCTTCTTGGGCGGATTTTGGAACACCCGCTCACCACAATCGTGCCAATGGCGCACAGCTATCGCCGTCTTACACATGGCCCAGAGACAAGGACAAACGCTGTAAAAGAGAACATAGTTGCGCGAGATTTTAAAACATCTTGCCGCCCATTTTCATCCATTAAGAGAGTACTCATCGTTAGTAATAACATCAAGAAGGCGAAAAGAGGCAAGAAAAACACGGAGCTTCGCGAGATTTCCAACGCCACGTCGCCTTCTTTTTCATCCATCAACAGAGTACTCATCCTTAGTAAGAACATCAAGAAGGCGAAAAGAGGAAAGAAAAACACGGAGCTTCGCAAGATTTCCAACGCCTCCTCGCCTTATTTTTCATCCATCAAGAGAGTACTCATCGTTAGTAATAACATGAAAAGGGCATGCTCCCTAACTACTGATGTCGTTTCAGAGAGGGTTTTAGGGTTTTGGGACAAAGCCGATCCGGTTGTTTGCAGCGTAACCCAAGTTGTTTCCACAGAAGAATTTGAACAGGAAGAGAAAAACAAACAGAATTAAAGGGTTTGGCAGCAATAGGGGAGCTCCTCATAAATAAGAGCTTCACTAAGTGGTGCACAATTTTTTAATGCAGAGAGAAATGCAAGCCGGCAAAATGAAGACTCAGACATCGATGAAGCTCACAGAAACAAGAAGCAAGAAATGAAGACTCAGACATCAATCAAACTCACAGCCACAAGAGCAAGGTATATAGAAATATATACCAAGAGAAAGAAGCAAGCACCTTAGCAGCTAATTTACCCACTGCCACCTCTTCATTGTTGATAAGGCAAGGATAACAGCATAATTTGCAGTGTTCAAAAGGGGTTAAAGAGCTGGATGCATCAGAGTAGCAAAAGGAAAAAATGAAGAGCTGACTAATGAAGTCACAAACAGAAAATTATCCTTTATCGTACAAACCTGCAGGCAAATCTACCTCACTGTGATGAGTTAAGGTGACTGGTCAATCTGACCACACTGAATCCAACACACAAAAGAAATCAGGCCACTGAAAGAAAGCATATGGCTCAGATGAAAGTCACAAGCCTTATTCAAGAACTGCATGTCAATTTCTAAGCATCCAGATTCATTTCAGAGAATATTAGAGACAGAGAGAGAGAGAGGTAAAACAATGCAAACAAGAGTTGAGGAAGAAAAGAGAGAGAAACCAGATGGTGACAAAGCCTAATGAACCTATGTAACATCTTATATATTAAAGCTACAGTGGTGGTGTCTGTCTGTTACAGGGTTGTCTGTTCTGCACAACCCTGTCACAGTTTCTATGGCAGAACTGTGTGGGCCAGCAGGGGGGGGGAGCAGGGGTGGGGGTGGGACGGGGGGCGGGCGGGGAAGGGGTGGGGGGGGCCAGGGAGGGTTTTTTTTTTTTTTTTTTTTTTTTCCGCCCTAAACTGCCCAGGACTTATTATGGATTTCAGGACATGGTGGGAAGGGCCTCCCCCAGGGAGGGTTTTTTTTTTTTCTTTCTTTTCCGCCCTAAACTGCCCAAGACTTATTATGGATTTCAGAACATGGTGGGAAGGGCCAGGGAGGGTTTTTTTTTTTTTTTTTTTCCGCCCTAAACTGCCCAGGACTTATTATGGTTTTCAGGACATGGTTTTCGGTTTCCAAGACCGAAACCTGAAAACTTTTAGGACATGGTTTTCGGTTTCCAAGACCGAAACCTGAAAACTTTTAGGACGTGATTTTCAGGATGTGGGATCTCAATTTTGGGACCTGGATTTCACACAGGGGCTTCACAGTGGCCTTCGCCCACGGGCACCCACTAGTACTCTTGACTACTCTAATATTGCAGAAGCTGACATATTGGAACTGCATGAGGCACATGAGTCATGACAATACCTGCACACTATGTCTGAGAACACTATCAAAAAAATTATGCCTTTGGACTCTTCGGATAGTTGCTGAATCCCAGAAATTGCAAGAGAGTACAATTGAGTACACAAAATGATTTAGGGCATATGCCTGCACTAATAGAGTTTTGTCTAGACACTAGAAGTTAGAAAAATCACGGATATCAGTAACAAACACATGATCTACAAACCTAGCTACTATGGATAACTTATAAAGAAAAACTGGACAGGAATTAGCCCTAATAAGATGATCCCAAAACTCAAACTCAGAGAAGAGATAGAACTTAAAAGATGATACAATTAGTACCCACTGTGATACTAATTAACTGCTTAAAACTTCACTTGACAAATGAAAAGAAACACGTGTTCAAGGCATGAATGACACTCAAAAAATTCAGCCCAAAAGCTTAGCCAGGTCACTCTCATCGGCAACCCTCAGCAAAGCTTCGCTATTGAGGGGGGCAGTCTTGCTTACATTACTAATTGTGGTTGGTTCCCTAAAAGCTTTAACTCATTAAATGCAAACCCAAAGACTGATTCTCTAAGGCATGGATCCTCAATCTTCACACACACCTCAAGCAGCAGCCTCAGATCAGAGGCTCCTGCCCAAATTAAACCTGCAACCATCTCTCCAAATTGCTTTGGAGCCCCAGGGGCATCCATAGCAATATCCTCCAGCTGCTCTGCAATCTGCAGCACACCCCCTCTCATATCTTGCCTTGATACCACGTCCTCTGGCATTCAAGTGAACCAAAAGCTTACATACCAGTGCACATTCACGATCTCTCTGATCCAGAGCCAAGGACAATACGATTCCCACAAGCTCTGGGTGAAAATCAGGAGCCTTCACTTCTTGAACACGAAGCAATGCTTCATTATGGTCCACAACAGAGAAGTACTCCTCAACTAATGATAATGTCTTTTTGGACAAATCAGTTGCTGGCAATTCAGCTGGTTGGAGCTGAGCTGGTGGTGGCGATGACCTCACTGCCTCCTTTGCTGTATCCAGTACTCCCTGATACTCTCCCACATAACCACTCTGCCTTGGCAGCAAATTCAATTGTGCAGTCCCACTTCCAATCAGAGCACTGGGCTTTCCCAGGAAACCATAACCCCCACTACCTTGAGCAAGTCCCCTGGGACCAACACCACTTCCTCACACTACAGGCACTCCATACCTGCTGGTAGGAGCAGCAGTCCCCATCCCTGGCATTGTCATTTGCACTGGAAGCATCCCTGTGGTTTCTCGTTTTGTCTTGCGCCCTACACCTACTGTCTCCCATCCATCAGCCTCCAACACTGCCATATAACCCCCAATCAGAGGTGCCCCTGGCATGCCTCCTGCTAACCCAGCTGACATTCTGAGCATTCCTGGCATGCCTGGCATCATGCCTCCTGCACCTGGCATGTAGCCACCAGGCATATTTGCATGGCCAGTTGCATTTGCTGCCTGCCCATTCCTGATTTGCATATGCCTGGACGAATCCCTAATTTCTGCTCCGCCTCTGCATGAATTTCATTGATCCTCTTGGCTTTCACTTCCTCCCTCCTTGGAATCCACTTGTTAGACCGCAGATCCAGTATGTCCCGCACCATGAATTTGATCCACAAGGGCAAGGCCTTGCTCCCTGAAAACTCCTTCAGCCGTGCAAAATAGTTATAAACGCAACTCCGGACTGGGCACTCTCCTCCAGCCGCTTCCCTACTTTAGAAAACAACTGACATTGAACTTCCACATTCTCTTCAGCAGGTGCGGATTTGGTATCTGAGCCAAGCAGCTCTTGAATGCAGGCATGTACTATCTTCTCCGGCAACATCTTCTGTTTGAAGAGCTCTCCGATGAGTTTGATCTTTCCCAGTGTCCGCAGCTTCACAAACTTCTCCTTGTCAACCCGGTCTCGCACCTGCTCCTGCTTAGTCATCTGCTTGATTTCACCTCGCAATGCATCTGCACCTTCGAACTCCTCCTGACACGTGTTGAGCAGCACCCTGCGGAACGTTACCGGTTTCTCACCTGCTTGTTCCGACGGGAACTCGGGAAGCTCCTTGCTCAGATTGACGCACAGTTGCGCATACATGGAGCAGAAATTGGGCTCCAAGACAGCTTTGTCGAAGATGAGCAAAATCACTCCCTGCAGAATCTCAGCTGACGAAATCCCCGCCTGCATCATCTGCTCTAGCAGCAGATCGTACTTCTCCGGCGTGAGCTTGTTCAAGATCCCCTTCACGGTTCTGAAGACCTTCTCCTTCTCTGATTGTGCACCTCTGCGAGCCGACCAGGGATTGGCAGCCTTGGCAATGGTGGTGACAGCACGATTCTCCGAAAGAGGGTTGTTCTCCGAGGGCTGTGGCGGTTGCTGCTGCAGAGGCAAGGAAGCCTGCACATCGGTTTGGTCCTTGAATCCCCTGCTATTGTTCTCATTCCGGTCCCCCTCGTTCCTTTCGTTCCTGTCATTCCTCCGTTTGTTAGGGGTTCTCTGCAGCTGCTGCTGTTGTACGATGGCCTGCAGAGGAGGCGGGGGATGACGAGCCCTCCAGTCACGTGAATCAGTCTCCACCGGCAAAGCTACAGGCTCCGGTCCTCCCATTCCATCCTCCTGAAGGAGATCGTCGCCCCTGGATATAAGCCCAGGCAAACCGGCTTCCACAAGCTCATCAGGCGGTTGCGTCCAGAGCTCCTGGAATCACAACAAACCATCTCGCGTGTAACGAATCCGCTCACTTCTGCTACTGCCATCACCACTGCTGACCCATTGCGCTAGGGACACAGAAAGTGCCCCCTTATTAACGAAGGCAAGAGCGTTATTGCCGTTAGTAGACAGAGAAGCTACGTCGTCGGATAAGAAAGACGAAGCGAAAGGACGAAACGAAACTGCAGAGCACGACCACCACCAGGACGCAATGAGACGGAGCCCGAAGAAGACGAGAGTGCAGCAGGCAGGGAAGCAGCATCCATACTTCCAACCACCAAACTTTTTCATAAACTCTTTTCTAAAAAACTATGAATTCTCTGAGCCTTTTTCCTCTGCCCGGTCTCTGTGGGGTTTAGAGTGTGCCTCTGTAGCGCGCGCACTAGCGCTTTCGTCAAGCTCTGTCTCTCTCTCCCTCGTGTCTTCGACAGACACCGAGAGAGAGAGAGAGAGAGAGAGAGAGAGAGAGGATTCAAAGAAACCTAAAACCGTTGGAGAAAGAGCAAGTACATGAAATCCTAACCCTAAACTCATCTGTGTAAAGTGATTTCTGTTTTAATTTGGAGTTATGACTCAAGAGTCAGCATTGTTTTTATATCTTCAAATTTGTGAGGTGAGTCAGCAGTTTTTCAATTTTGTGATGTATCCGAAGTGGCGATCATCCATAAGAGGATTTAGCCGGTTAAAAAAGTCTAGTTTCCTTATATATTTTTGGCTAACTGCTCCAACTTAGGACAGAATCTGGTGATATATATAAATATTCGAAATTAGGAGACTTAAAAAATAAAAATAAATAAAATTCTCTCCAATTTGAAAAAAAATCGCTTAAAAAAAGAACCCCTGTTTGGCAATTGTTTACAACCAGGTTTTTGTTTTTTCAATTTTGAGAGGTAGGCAGACCGGCAATCATCCTCCGGTGGAGGAATGAACCAAATTTGGCTAGAGGTCAGACAGAAAAGTTGAAAACTTTTAGAACCGTGCTTTGTTTCAGTGGAAACCTGTCGTCTAAATATGGCGACTTTTGACTTTTTCCCCCAAAATATGGCGAATTTGGCACTTTTTTTTCCCAGAAGAAAACTTTTTACTCTTTCACACTGAGTACAAAATCGGTGTACAAAATATACTTCTCCAAAAGAAAACTTTGCTGATGAGAGTCATGAGGGGCTTAATTTTGGCATCTGAATTTTGTTTATCTTAATATCTTAATATCATGCTAATACTTAATAGCATGTTAGGATATTTTAGTGATGTTTTTAATTGTCAATTTGATGTTTGAACTCCGTATCCCTTTCTCTCTTGCTTCATTTTGACCTCATTATTCATAATTAATGGTGCATAAAGTCTGGTTTGAATGTAAATTTGAATCCATAATGAGAATAATATCAATGGTAATTTCTATGTTTATTCTATGTTTTTTGAATTGCTCTTTTGACCTCCTCACGCAAACAAATCCAAGAAATTGGACTTCAATATGAGAATTGTAGAATCGAGATGGAGTAAAACTTTATAAAGCTTTAGCCTTTATTTCTTATTAGTGGCTAGATTGGAATTGATGAAAAAGAGTCAGTTAGGACTAATAAGAATTGACTGTTCTTTGTATCAGGTTTTTTTGGGAATTATTTAGTTGATTTGAATTTTGGAGGCAGACTAATTGAACTAAAATGGCCAACAAGACACACAAATGTACCGTATTTTGCTTAATTCGTACTAGTGGGCCTATTCCAGCTGGCCCAAGTATATTAAACCTCCTCTGAGGTCACCCATCCAAATAGTATTCCCTTTGAAGTGGGCTTATTGCAGAGTAATGTGTGAAAAAATCAGTTCATTTTCTTTAAAATAATTTCTAGAGACGAAATCACTCTTTTCAAATTGGACTAGTAACTGGAATGTATAACAAAAGGCATGTATAAACAACAAACCATGAAATTCAAACTTCATCAATCCAATTTCTTGCCTTTTATGGATCCAAGAAATATGGTGCATCCTTCCAAAGCAAGAACTTTGCAGCAAACAAAACTTCAATTATTCATTTGGTTATCAAAATAGATGTTTCAAGAGTACTAATTTGATTGAATTTTTTTAAATGGTTTTTTTTTTTTTTTTGGTTCTTTTTCATTTATTCCTTTGTTGCACTCAAACTGGAATCTGAAATGCACGTATAGTATTGAACTGTATAGTATTTGAAACTTAATAATTCCAACTGTTTGGTTAAAATCTATTAACCCTTAAGGTTTGGCACACCCCTCCAAACAATTTTTTTGACCTTTTCTCTATCCAATAGTTTGGTGCATCCTTCCAAACCAAAAGTGTCAAGACACACACACTACTATGAGGCTTGGCAATCAACAGAACTCCCAAGGCACATGGTCTCACTAAACCACAACACCCATGAACCAAAGATTCATATGACATTGAATTTTTAGTTGTATGGGAAGATTGATTCGGCTAATCAATTTAACAACTGACAACCTCCAAAACTGCAGGATTTCATCACTTCCCATTGCACCAACGACCAATTTCACGAAAAGGAAAAAACAATTAAAGAATCACCCAAAAAAACTAAAAATAAAAATATGAAGATTGAAAAAGAGGCCTATGCTTTCTAACAATTGTGACCAAAATTTTCAGCTTTTGGGTTACTTACTTCCTTGTATGAGGTACATGATTCTCACAAATAAAATCAAAGCAATGGCATTACTCAACTCTTCCCATATTCTTTACCATGCCTTTACTTAAACCAAATCCACATTTAGCATTAGAAACATCATGAAAATAAATGGTAAATTCTACCATATTACAAGTGCATGACCAAACCATGACATTTTCAATATTAATTCCATTTTTGGGGTTATTTACAAACACATCATAAACGTTTCCAGCAATTGTCTCAACAATTTTTTAACATGCTTACATCAAACAATTGTTTCTCAAACCAAACATGATAAGGATAAGGCTTAAATCATTTCTTTTTTTCATGTACAATATAACTTGGGCTATGTGTTACTATACATTACCAATGACGATGAAATGATGAAAAAAATTGGAAATTAAGTTCCACTCAAATGAGAATTCAAAATGACATTGCATGCAACTTGAATTGAATTCAAATTCAATTGAAAAGAGAGGGGATGCAAATTGATGAAAGTATTGAAAATTTTCTCATTCTCAAGTCCATCATTAATGACTATGGTGTTGAAAAAAAAACCTTTGGAAAGACACCATTCCATTCCATTTAAGACATATTCCAAACAAAATTTTATTTTGGTAAGATATAGTACCCTATAATTGTCCCCCCTAAACCAATTTCAATATAACTATCATCACTAAAATTTATTTTTATTACTGTTGTGTTGAGTTCCACCATTAGTCCATTTTATGGAAGTCTAAATTTAAAATTATCACACTTACACATGCCATAATATTCATTTTCAAATCATCCACACTAGTGAAATTAAGTATTCCATTGCTTAGCGTCTAAACTTGAACATGTATTCACATTATGAACATATGAACTCAAATGTATAATGTTCAAATAAGAAATATTATCAAAAGTTCTAATAATTCATCTAATGTGGCTCATTTTGAAAGTTTGAATTTCAATATAATATGGCATGAATTTCACATTTGTAGCTTGAATTGTTCTACACAATATCACAAGTGTATAAACCTCCCCAATATCCAATCTAGGCTCTAGCCATTTACATTCATAATCATGATGTGCTATGAACATGAATAAGTAAAATCAAGGTTATAGGTATTATATTAGAAACTTATTAATGTGAAAATATGGCCTTCAAAATTATTAAAAAACCTATTGTGCAAAGGTGGAATTTAGCCTAACATCCACATAAGTAGATTTTTCAATATAATATCCACCAATTCTTGAATTAAACTTGGTTGAATTAGAATTCAACTCAATTAGATACAAATCCAATTCAATTCAATCTGCATGCAATGTCATTTAATTTTTTTAATTTTTTCATCAATTGACCAATTGATCGCATTGGTAATGTGTAATAGTGCACCGCCCAAATTGAATCATTTTGATTTAGGTTTTTCTCTTTTGATGCTTAAATGTACCTTGGTTTTT